>OZ005738.1:166814952-167164952 GCA_963930755.1 Eudasyphora cyanicolor | reverse complement strand
CTTTGTGATTTTAAACCGTCCATAGGAGAATACATAAATTGTGGTTAAGTGGTGAACACTTTTGGTGTTTTAAGCCAAATAAAGTAAAGGTATTTTTCCCATTACTTTATTTGTAATTCTTTTGGTTATTTTCTACATTTTCAGGAATATGTTGAGGTTTTGCAAGCAGGAAATGAAAAGGCAGACCACTGAACGGCAAGAAAGATGCTGATGCAGACCTTTACGCTGTAGACATGTAAACCATGTAAAATAGAATTAATATTTCGAAAAAAAGGAAAACATAGAGGAGTTAAAAAGAAATTACAAGTTGGCAAAAATTAATGAAGCCATATACATAGATTCAAACTTCCTCTTAGGAGTAAAATGCGATAGTTGATTTTCCTCTTAATGTCATTATGCAACTTCAATTTATCATTCGTTCTCTATTTCCGTTAATATTGAACGCAGTCATAATTTATTTCCTCAATATCTTTAAAATGAAGTAACATCTCACTGCATATCATTATAAATCATTCTGCGTTACGTATACATCTGGGAGGTATTGGTTCTTTTCACCATTCAAGATTTTTCCAATTTTCTCCCAGTGAATGTATGTCATTGCGAATATATGTCAGTGCAGTTACTGATGCTCGGTGAATGAAGATGGGAATGTGAGCATAGCTATAGATTCCCAGCATTTCTGTTCCAATTTTATCTCCTTCAATAACTGCATTTGACGTTTTACAAATACCAAGTGTTAACTTTACAGCTCCTTAGCGAAGAATAAACGATGATTGCAGCAAAGCAGAAAGGGAACTCACTCAGTTGGAGCAAATATAGCCAATGGATGAGAATTTTTTCCCATTTTTCTTAGGGCAAACTTTAGTTTGGATTCATTCATTCTCTTTTTTCTATCTCAGCTGCAGTTGGTTGTGGGACCGTGTCTTTTTTTTTTTGTTCCGTCGTGCAGTGCAATAAAGTAAATGTGCACTCATCATGTCATTTTGCCATTTCCATTTCCGTTTTAGTTATGCTCATCGTTTGTTTCTAGCCACGGTACATTTAGCCGCATTTACTCAGTTATTCGGCCATTTGGTCATAGTCAAAGAGAGGGATTGACCCTACACTCTACAAACCGGAGAGGCGCTCAAACCTTTGAAGGATTCAAACGAAAAGTAATAACATACCCAGTTATAAAAGCTACCAAAAAGTCATCAGTAGCTAGGAATTTCGATGGAGTTTAATTCAGGTGATCAGAATATATACAACTACCGTAAGATTAATACAATAACAAAGTGTAATAAATATAATGAAAGCGAAAAATAGTGAAATAGCATTAATGCTCACTGTATTAATAATTTATTTTAAGAAAGAAATAATTTTTATTATTAAAAATATATTACTATTTGCCAAAAACAAAAGCTTTTACATTATTATACAAAAATATATAAAAAATTTAAAATTCCAAAACATACAAATTTAAAATACGGAAGTAAAAAAAATCTGAGACTTAAAAATTAAAAAAAAAACACATGAGGAAATAAAAAACATAATTGCAAAAATACTAAAATCCTGAATATTCACATAAAAAATAATAAAAACAAAGGGCTTGAAATCCGTTTTTTGTGTATTTATATTTTTTATATAGTAATATATTATTTCCATCTTTTTCTATTGTTTTGTATTTTTGCATTTTTGTTCTCTTCAATTTATATTTTGTTAAAAAAAATTTAATATTTGTATTTGTGTATTTTCTTAATTTAATGAATTTTTTGTATATTTTATATATATTACATTTATACATTCTTCTGTTTCGGGTTTTTTTTTGTAATGATAATAAATAGAAAAATACAAAAATTCAAATATAAAAATTAAAATAAAACAAAAATTCAAAAATATCAATTTACAGAAGTACAGAAAGTAACAAAAAACACAGAAATTCCGAATATACAAATATATTAGGGCGGGTTTATTTTTTTTTAAATCGTATAGCAAAAACTTAAACTACATAAAATTGTAAGAAAATTCTCCGAAGAAACTGTGTATCTAAAATAAAATCCTAATCCGCGCCTCTCGACTTGAAAATGTATATGCCCGCCTTTGCCAAAAAAAATAAATGTTAGAAAAAATAGCTTTTTCCAAAAAGAAATCGAATTTTCTGAATAAAATTGTTTAGTAATAAGATAGTTCTTTTGCACTTTATATCTTTTCTACACTCAAAATTTTTTTCATTAATAAAAATATTCACCCAAGTAAAAAATGATTAAAAAAATGATAAAATGATTTGTCCATTTTGTATGGGAGGTACCAAAAGGGTCGTGGCAACTTCGCCCATTTTTCACCGGATTGTAGGTACTATTTCAAGTCTTTTTGTGCATAGGTATTCAAATTATAAGCTGTTAACCTTTGGAGCAAAATCGTCCATTTGCTGGGAGCGATCGACTTACAGAAGATGCCGATTTTGCATCATCTTTTCCGATAAAGCTCATTTTGATCTTGGCGGGTATGTAAACAAGCAAAATTGTCGCATTTGGGACACAGAAAACTCGCACGCATACATTGAAAAGCCGATGCACCCAAAACGAGTCACTGTTTGGTGCGGATTTTGGTCCAGCGGCATAATTGGGCCATTTTTCTTCGAAAATGAGCAAGTGGCCGTTACAGTCAATGGCGATCGTTATCGGGCCATGTTGTACGAATTTTTGTTCCCAAAAATTTAAGAGGAGGATATTGGCAACATTTGGTTTCAACAGGAAGGCGCAACGTGCCACACAGCCGAAGCTACACTCGATGTTTTGCGCGATGTTTTCAAAAAAAAGTTATTTGGCCGACCCTTTATAAAAGCATTGCACTGTACGAAATTTCAAGTATTTGTATGCACTGATATTAAAGATAAAAGCTGTTAACTTTTGGTACAAAAAGGTCCATTTGTGTGGGAGGTAACAAAGGGGTGCGCCAATAAAGGCCACTTTTCTCTAGACTCTATGTACTATAAAAGGATTGCACTGTAAAAAAATTCAAGTATTTGTATGCACTGGTATTAAAATGGTCCATTTGTGTGGGAGGTACCAAAAGGAGCGTGGCAACAATGCCAATTTTCCCTGTGTTGTAGGTACTATTAAACCTGTATACTGTACACAATTTCAGTTCTTTGTATGCACTGGAAATAAAGTTATAAGATGGTAACTTTTGGTTCAAAATGGTCCATTTGTGTGGGAGGTACCAAAAGGAGCGTGGCAATAATGCCCATTTTTCACTGTATTGTAAGTAATATTAAACTAATACACTGTGCAAAATTTCAGGTCTTTGTATGCACTGCACTGGTAATAAAGTTATAAGCTGGTAATTTTTGGTAAAAAATGGTCCATTTGTGTGGGAGGTACCAAAAGGGGTGTGGCATCTTCGCCCCTTTTCCTCGAGTTAATAGTGACTAATAAACTAATACTATGTGTAGAATTTCAGAGGATTCAAATAAATAGTATAGAAGTTATTAAATAATCAATATTTAACTAAATGTTAACCGTTTGTGGGGGAGGTACTAGAACGAGTGACCAATATGGCCCATCTTCGAACTTAGCCGGTGATAGATGAAAGTATTACCACATACCAAATTTGAAGTCAATCGGTAACTCCTTTCGAGAGTTATCGTGCGCACCAGCCAGCAGACAGACAGACAGACGGACGGACGGACATTGTTCATTCGACTTAAAATGTCCCAAAACGGATATCCGCCGAACATACTTAGGGTCTTAGGTCACTCCTTCGATGTGTTCCACTTTGGCTCGTAGCAAATGATATATATCCTCCTCTCTAAGGTGAGGGGATAATAAAAATATAAGAATATAAAAATATAAAAATATAAAAATATAAAAATACAAAAATATAAAAAATTAAAAATATAAAAATATAAAAAGATCAAAATAAAAAAAATATAAAAATATGAAAATATAAAAACATAAAAATAAAAAAATAACAAAATACAGTAATAAATAAAATAAATAATAATAAAATAAATTTATAAAAACATAGACAAAAAAATTATTAAAAAATTTAAATTTTAAAATATAAAAATTTAAATGTATAAAAATAGGGTCAGAATATTTAATATCGACCTATGTAGTTTATTTTGGGCTAAAATGTTTATAAGCAGTTACAAATAGGTAAAAAGAATCTCGCTCACTGACCCAATATAAAAATATAAAAATATAAAAATGTAAAAATATAAAAATATAAAAATATAGAAATATGAAAATATAAAAATATAAAAATATAAAAATGTAAAAATATAAAAATATATAAATATAAGAATATAAGAATATAAGAATATACAAATATAAAAATATAAAAAAATATAAAAATACAAAAATATAAAATTATAAAATTTTAAAATTATAAAATTATAAAAATATAATAAAATATAAATATAAAAACAAAAATATAAAAGTACAAAAATATAAAAGTATAAAAATATAAAAACATAATAATACAAAAATATAAACAAAATATAAAAAAATAAAAATATATAAATATAAAAATTTAAAAATAAAAAAATTTAAAAATATAAAAATATAAAAATATAAAAATATAAAAATATAAAAATATAAAAATATAAATATATAAATATATAAAAATATAACAATATAATAATATAAAAATATAAAAATATAAATATATAACAATATAAAAATATAAAAATATAAAAATATAAAAATATAAAAATATAAAAATATAAAAATATAAAAATATAAAAATATAAAAATATAAAAATATAAAAATATAAAAATATAAAAATATAAAAATATAAAAATATAAAAATATAAAAATATAAAAATATAAAAATATAAAAATATAAAAATATAAAAATATAAAAATATAAAAATATAAAAATATAAAAATATAAAAATATAAAAATATAAAAATATAAAAATATAAAAATATAAAAATATAAAAATATAAAAATATAAAAATATAAAAATATAAAAATATAAAAATATAAAAATATAAAAATATAAAAATATAAAAATATAAAAATATAAAAATATAAAAATATAAAAATATAAAAATATAAAAATATATGAGTAAATTTGAGGGAATATCGGTGATGAGTGCTGCTGATTACGTCAGTATTAGAGCTGGAGTTCAGTATCGTCACCAATGATTTGTGGACTGTATGGAAGGTGGTTAGGGGACAACGGAGGGAAGTTTGAGTGATTCCTCAGTGGACACGGGAGAAATATGGATAGTTTAATTTGCGGACATAATTTCTCGATGGAAGAGATATTATGGGCAAATTAGTTGAGGGAGGGAAATAAAGAAGTCAAGAGGAGGTTAGGTTTTCTGAGTAATTGAGTCTTTATTGCAATAATCGGGTGCTCACCAGTAGAGATGTTTTGTAAAAGTGAACGAATTTCTGTTCATCTGTATAACACGAAACTTCATAATTTTAGTAGTATGTTTTAGGTAGTAACTTTTGGTAGTAGATTTTTGGTAGTAATTCAAATATAAGTTTTTTAGTAATTCACAATAATTAGTATGTTAGGAATTCAGTGGCTTTAAAACTAGTTAGTTATAGCTTAGAATAAGAATTGTAAGGAAATATTGCAAACTTATCAATAAGTCTAAACTTGCCAGTTTAGACATGCCGCCGAGTCCAATGATGTTCATGGGTGGTTTGCACATAAAACGGAGGCAAGAGCTCGAATGGCTTCCGAAAGTATTTGTTGGTTAGGATTTGAGTTATTCCTGGATTCTTCACTTGGCTTGTTGTACTTAGCCGATCTTTTGGGTTTGATTGCGTTGTTGTTGTTAGCTTTGCTGCTGTTTTGTGATAGTCGTTCATGGATCCGATCCTTTCTAATATGATTTTGATGCAACAGGGTATGATGTGGTCTGTTACATTTTCGACACATGTGTTTGGAACGACAATCGCGAAATCGGTGGCTTCGAGCAAGACAATTCACGCAATATATTTCTCTGAGTACAAGTGTATTGCGTTCTTTGGGAGTCATCCGTATGAATTTCGGACAGTCCTTAAGAGCGTGAAAACGGTCGCACATCTTACATTTGTATATGGATGACTTATGAAGTGTGTGATTTGAGGAAGATCCGTGAATATGAGATGTATACAGGAGTATTAATAAACTTTTCCTTTATTTTTAAGCGTGAAAGATTAGTAAATTTGATTAGAATCTTGTGAGTTGGAGAAAGGCAAATAGCAAAGTTTTGCTATTGGTCGATTGATTATTCCATTAGCAGTGCGTACGTCTGCTACTCGTACGTTGTTGTCAGAACCTAGATAGGTTTTCTCGATTCTTCCTAAACGCCATTCGCATGGGGGAAGTAAATCGTCCATAATAATGACAAGATCGTCAATTTTTAAATTTGGGGTGGGAGATTTCCACTTATATCGCTTTTGGAGAGCTCTAAGATAATATTCTTTCCACCTTATTGAAAACTGGTGGTGAAGAGCTTTTAATTTTACCCAACGATTTATGAGAGACATATTGCCGCATACAGGTTCAGGAAACGACATTATGGGAGCTCCTTTCAGAAAGTGACCTGGCGTCAGAGCTGTTAAATCTTTTGGATCTTCTGACATTGCAGAAATGGGGCGTGAATTCAGAACCCCTTCAATCCGAGCTAGCAAAGTTGAAAATTGCTCAAATGTAAACTTATGGGCTCCAGCTATTTTCTTAAAATGATTTTTAAAACTTTTGACGGCGGCTTCCCAAAGACCGCCCATATGGGGAGCGTGGGGTGGTATGAATTTCCACTCAAATCCGTGCACTGTGTATTTTTGGGAAATGTCACTTGAAGCTGACTTGAGAAACTGAGAAAATTCTCTGAGTAAAGTCCTACTAGCTCCGACAAAATTACGTCCATTATCTGAGACCATCCTATGGGGCAGTCCTCGCCTCCCAACGAAGCGGATGAAGGCAGCTTCAAATGCTGCAGACGATAATTCGGAGCACGGCTCTAAATGTACTGCTTTGGTGGCAAAGCAGACAAAAACGCAACCATATCCCTTTGTCGTGGGTGCTTTTCGAAGAGCTGAACTTTTGAGCTCAAATGGGCCTGCAAAATCCACTCCTGTTGTGTGAAATGGTAGAGAAAAAGTGCAACGCTCCGGGGGTAAAGGTGCCATTATCTGAGTGTTAGGTTTTTGTTTGTGTACGATGCACACTTTACATTTGCGTATAACCCCTTTTACTCTGGGTTTCAGCCTGGATATATGGTATTCAGATTGTACAAGCCGACACATTTGATTGCACTCTGCGTGCGCTAAAAATAAGTGCAGATGCCGTAAGTACAAATCTGCTAGTCTTGAATTTCCCGGAAGTATTATGGGATATCGTTCTCTGTAAGGGAGATAGGAGTCTGCAAGTCGACCATTGACACGCATAATCTTTTTATACCCTCACTTTAGTGTGACGAGGGTATATATCATTTGCTACGGAAAAAAGTGTAACACATCGAAGGAGTGATCTAAGACCCTAAGTATGTTCGGAGGAAATCCGTTTTGGGTCATTTTAAGTCGAATGAGCAATGTCCGTCCGTCTGTCTGTCTGTCTGTCTGTCTGTCTGTCTGTCTGTCTGTCTGTGTGTCTGCTGGCTGGTGCGCACGATAACTCTCGAAAGGAGTAACCGATTGACTTCAAATTTGGTATGTGGTAATATTTTGATCTGTCTCCGGATGAGTTCGAAGATGGGCCATATTGGTCTACTCCTTCTGGTACCTCCCACACAAAGGGTTAAAATTTAGTGAAATATTGATTCTTTAATAACTTCTATACTACTTATTCGAATCTTTTGAAATTCTGCACATAATATTAGTATACTAGTCGCTATTAACTCGAGAAAAATGGGTGAAGTTGGCATGCCCCTTTTGGTACCTCCCACACAAATGGACCATTTTGCATCAAAATTTAACTGCTTATAACTTTAATACAAGTGCATAAAAATGCTTGAAATTTTCTACAGTATAATGTTTTTGTAGCGCCTATAGTCCGGTAAAAAATGGACATCATTGTACAGCCCCTTTTGGTACCGCCCACACAAATGGCCCGTTTCGTACCAAAGTAAATGGCTTGTAACTTTAATACCAGTGCATACAAATACTTGAAATTTTGTACGGTGTAATGCTGTTGTAGTGCCTATAGTCCTGTAAAAAGTGGGCGTTATCACCCCGCCCCTTTTTGTACCTCCTATACAAAATGACCAAATCATACCAAAATTACATAGCTCGTAACTTTAATATACCAGTGCACACAAACGCTTATAGTTCAGCACAATGCAATGTATTTAAGAATGTACTGTTTACCGAAAAATATGTGTATTTGGAAAACCCCTTCTGGTACCTCCAACACAAATTGACAGATTTATTGGTGTAATGTTATATATTACATTACTCACAAAGTGAGGGTATACCTTAGTCGGTTTACCCGACTGAAACTTTCTTACTTGTTAGAATCCAAAAATGGATTCAAAGTGGACAAAACGCTTTTATGAGAGATAGGTTTAGAGTATAATAAAGCTTCGTATTCGGATTTATACTCTCTTTGCTGGGAAAGAGATATTAAACGGGATTTAACAGATTCAATCTCGTTATGTGATAAATCTAATGTTTGGAACTTGCATACATTTTTTAACCGGGGATGCGTATTAGAAAAGAAGCGGAAAACGTAAGCTATTACTCTTAGCGCTCTTGTGTATGAAGAAAATCTATTCATTACATCTTCTTCTATAGTGACGTTTAGCGTTTCAACAGTTTGTTTCATATCTGCCGTCACTAATGGGTTTTTTCTTGGCCAATTTTCTCCGGAATTGGTTATCCAAGATGGGCCGTTCCACCATAGGGGATTACAAATTAAATCTTCAGGCTTACAACCTCTAGTGCCGAGGTCGGCTGGATTGTCATGGGTAGGCACGTACCTCCATGTTGCGCTTGGAACTAACTCGTGAATTTGAGATGTGCGGTTAGCAACATATGTTTCCCAGGACATTGGTGGCTTGGATAGCCAACCCAGAACAATGGATGCATCTGTCCATAAAGTTACCGAGTTGATAGGGAGATCAAGCAACTCCATGACGTATTTGACTAGTTTCGAAAGAAGTAAAGCCCCATTGAGTTCTAATTTCGGCAAAGATATCGTTTTAATAGGGGAAACTTTACTTTTTGCCATAAAAAGATTTGAGCACACATTTGCGGTCGATGTTTGGCAGCGTATGTAGATGGATGCACAGTATGCAGCTTTTGATGCATCACAGAATCCATGAATTTGCAAACAATCTGTGGGCATAAACTGAATCCATCTAGGTATTGATATTTTTTCGATATGGGTCAGATCTGTCACTAAATTCTTCCAAATATAGAGCGAGTCTGGGCTTATGGGTTCATCCCAATTGCAACCCTCCAACCATAATTGTTGCATTAGAGTTTTCGCCCTTATTATAACAGGAGTTAACCAGCCTGCAGGGTCAAAAAGCTGTGCAACTGCAGAAAGAACTTGGCGTTTGGTTGGATGTGTCTGCATTTGTATGGAAATTGAGGAGTAAGAAAATCTGTCTGTTAAAGCATTCCACTTAATACCTAGAGTTTTTGTGGAACTGGACTCATATAAGCGCAATAAATCTAAATCATATAAGTCTTCGGGGGCCAAATGGGAAAGTAATTGTGAATCATTTGCGGTAAATTTCTTTAATGTAAATCCCGCTGACTTTAGTACAGAAATTATATTTTTTTGAGATTCGATAGTCTCGTTAATTGAGAATCCCCCTGACAAAATGTCATCAACATAAGTCTCTCTTCGCAAAATTGAAGCGACTTGAGGGAATTTTTCTTCGGAGTCCGAGGCGAGTTGCAGTAGGGTTCGAATAGCCAGAAATGGTGCACAATTAACTCCAAATGTGACCGTATTCAATTGGAAATCCTTTATGGGACCTGTGGGATCTGGTTGAAATAAGAGTCTTTGGTAAGCTCTATCTCTGGGGTGTACCAAAATTTGACGGTACATTTTTTGAATATCTCCACTGTACACGTACTTGTATTTCCTCCAGTTGAGAACTGTCGATATCAAGTCTGTTTGGAGCGTAGGACCAGCATAGAGTACATCGTTTAAAGAAAAACCAGATTTAGTTTTACGGGACGCGTTGAATACAACCCTAACTTTTGTAGATTTGTGTTCAGGTCGTACTACCGCGTGATGTGGGAGGTAAAATGAGTAGAATTTACCTTGGGAATATATTTCTTGGGAGGAAGTTTCCTCCATGTGATTAAGAGAAATATATTCACTGAGAACAGAAGAGTATTCTTTTTGAAGTTCTGTATCATTAGTCAGTGTTTTTTCCATTCTCGTGTATTGTCCGAGAGCGTTAAAACGCGATGATCCAAGGAATGCAGAGTTTGGGAAGTCTTCTTTAAAGGGAAGCCTTACAACGTATCTTCCATCTGATTGGCGCGTTGTAATATTTGAGTAAAATTCTTCACAATATTTGTCTGAACTTGATATGGGAGAAAAAGACGGAACTTCTTCGGTTTCCCAAAATTTTTTAAGAATTTCACTGATGTTATCATGTTCAGAAGGGAATACTCTTGTGGATAATGCGTGAACAGATTCAGTTTTGATAGGGCCACTTAGAACCCAGCCAAATATTGTGTTATAGGCAGATGCCTGACCACATATGTCCTTTTTAATTCCCTCAATATTAATGAAACGTTCCGAGTCGTTGCCAAGAATCATATCAATATTTGAAGACTTATTGAAATTGGGATCTGCCAGATCAAGCTCTTGTAGTTCCGGAGATATGGAGATTTCAAAGGAAACAGAGGGCAACCGTTTCGTAAGCTTTGGGAGAATTATGGCATTTACGTGGCATTTAGAGTCATATTTTTTAGAGTAAAGGACGAGTTGACATTCCTTGTCAGCCTTTTGTGTTTTCCCTCCAATGCCTACAATTTCGAAACACGATTTTCGGTAGGGAATTTGTAGCATATTCCTAACTTTTTCTGAAAGGAATGTCCTTTGTGAGCCTGGATCAATCAGAGCTCTAACTGTAAATAGTTCCGAATTATGCTCGATTTGCACTAAGGCAGTTCGTAACAATATAGTCTCATTGTTGGAAGAAAAATTGGCCTGGACTTGAGAGTGAGCTTCTTTGGAAGTGGATGCACTTTGATTATACATAGTATATGAGGGAGAATTTGAGTTTGGATCCATTTTTTCGGGCGATCTTATTGTACCTGAATCTGGTGTTTCTTGTTTATTGACTTTCGATTGGTCTAAATGCAAAAGTGTGTGATGTTGTTTCCTGCACGAGAGGCAACAATGTCTACTTTTACATTTGGATTTTATGTGATTTTCCGAAAGGCAATTATTGCAAATTTTGTGTTTAAATACAAAATCTATCCTTTCTTGGGGCGAAAATGTTCGAAAGTCCTTACAAACTCGTATGCTATGATTTCCTTTGCACAGTGGGCATAGGGAATCTAACTTTTCTTGAGATGTGTAAGTTTGTATTTTGTTATGATGTTGGGCTGAATATCCTGTGGGAAGACTTCGGCGATCTTTTGCAGACTTAAAGGTGGATATTCGTTCCACGACCTCGAATCGGTTCATTAGGAACTCATCCATTTGAGACCAAGTAGGAAGTTCGCGATGGGACTTTAGAGATTGTTCCCAAAGTGAAATTGTCTCATCAGGGAGCTTTGTTGATATCAAATATATCAATATGGGATCCCAACTTTCGATTTTGACATCAAGGGATTTTAAAATGCAGATACAATCATTGACTGTGGAATGAATCTTTTGAAGAGATTCGCTGCTTTCTACAGACGCGATGGGAATATTGAATAGTATTTTTAGTTGGTTGTCCACTAAAACTCGTTTGTTCTCATAACGCGTCTTAAGAGCACTCCATGCGAGATCAAAATTCTCATCACACAGAGTATACCTTTTTACAATAGCTCCTGCGCTACCTTTGGTTTTATTCCTTAAGTGATACAGTTTCTGGGCGCGTGTTAGTTTCGGATGATTAACGTAGACGGCCGTGAACATATCACGAAACGATGGCCATTCTTCGTAACTGCCTTTGAATACTTCTGTATCACAAGGAGGGACTTTTATGCAAATATCCGTACTTTGCGTAGTCGAGTTATTTTGGGGGAGGTCTTGAGGAATTAGACTTTGTCTTGACATAGAAGGACGGGAATTTGTACCTCCTGATATTCTTAAAATATCTAGAATTTGGGACCGTGTTTCATAGTATGCCTCGGAACATACATTAAAGTTAATTTTCGCATTTTCCTTGAAGTCTTTCGTATTAGACGATTCGGGAGACAGAAACAAGTTTTCATAGTCAACTTGTAATTTTTTCCATCTCGCTTCCAAATCATCTAATTTCACTTCAAGTAGTGAATCTGTTTGATCTGTTATATCACATTTCTCAAAGGTTGTGCAAAATCCGATAAGATGGTCACAATCGAAGAGAAATTTGTCGTGAATCGGGGAAGATTTGACAACTGAACCACCAGCCGTTGAAGTTAACTGATTTGTTGGCTCAGTCATTTTTTAATGAAAGTTATAGAGTGTAAAAATAGTGAACCGACTAATTCGAAACTATATCTTAAATTTTCAGATTACTGGTGTCTGAGAATCGATTAAATTTATTTAATTTTTGTTTGTTTTTCGAGAGTGAATGTATAATATTATAAATTTGAATACACAAAATGTGTAAAAAATATATAAAATTTTTTGTTCGCAGATTTTTTATTGGGGATAGTAGTGTTTATTTATGTTATATTTATTATAGGTAAATATATAGAAATTTTGAAATTTGTTTGTGTTAAGTTTTAAGGTATATTGTAAACCTTTCATCTAATGTGGTAATGTTTGTTGTTGGGAATCTGATTTGTTTTGTGAGACTATATCAGACAGGTTATTTGTAAACCTTTAAATGTGATTTAAAATTATAGATCCTATACACTTAGGTTTTATAACCAAAATCGTATAATTAATTATGGCGTTTTAGTTTGATTGTTGAAGAGATTAAGTTTGAACTTGAGATAATAAGTTCTTTTTAACTATAGATAAACTAGTTGTATGAGAGATTCAGTAAATATTTGATAACAATATTTGATATTTGTTATCAGTAAAATGCTATTCGAATTGAATTAATTTGCATATATTGCGAAAAGTCTCGAGAAATTATTAAAATTTTATTAGTAGAAAATTTGTTCATCTTCCAGTTCAATAGTTTTTCTTTATTTAAACTATACGTTCCAATCTGTTTTGCAGTGTAGAAATGGTTGAAATTTTGGCTTTCTGTAGTTGTAATTTTTGTTGTTTTTAGCTTAAATAGTTGTTGTAGATTTTATGAAAACCTTCAGTTTATTGGATATATTTCACTGATGCATAACATAAATGTAATACATAGATTAAAATATATAATTTCGTGTATTTTTTTTTACAAAAAAAGGAGACTTTTTACAGCATCACCCTTAACATATCGAAGTTATTTTGATGTTAACTTAAATTTTGATGAATGACTTAAATGTTGTCGTTTTTTTATATAGATTATTTATACGATATATATTATCTTGTAGCGAGACACTGTGCAGTGATCTGTAACTGAAATTTGGTAGTTATCTTTGATTTTTGTTTTTTCTTCGAATTTTTCATAAAAGGTTTATGGTGTTGAGAATAAAAACAAATGTCTGTCGGAATTTCTCTTCATTTTACGCCGTCAGTAAGAGAATGTGTATATATTCAGTGGGATTTTTTCTCTTTTGCAGCAATTGCATTGATTATTACATATGGGACATTTTCTCTTTCCTTTTTCTCTTGACTATGAACCTGCTGATGCAGCAGTACTAGATGTGCTTTTAATGTATGTTAGATGTAGATTTACCTTATTATTTGTAGCTGGCTTGATAATCCATAATCGACAATTATTTTTTATAAATATGTATTTTTTCGTGTAATTTTTAGTATACTTTTCCTAGATTTTTCCGTCGGATTTTTCTTTGGAAAAGGGTTAATGTTATTACAATTTCTTTTTTTGAAAAAATTTTTTTTGAACTATTTAATTTATTTTTTATTTTTTTTTTTGTATAATGACTTTGGTTGACCACAATTTACAATTTTCCCAAATCTGATTTTTTTTATTAATCTTTATCTGTCTTCGCAAATGATCTCAATCTTTTCTCTCTCGTTCTTATTGAGATGGATTCAATACACAGTGATAAATGTATTTGAATTTTTTTTTGTGTTGAGAGAGAAACTTCAAAAAATGTAATGAAGAAGAACGAAAGTAGTTGGAATTGGAAATAATAAAACAAATTGATAATTATCATGTAATGGAGTGAAGAACTGATAAAGAAGGGGGAATATCGATCAATGATGATGAATGACGATGGAATGACGAATTTTATATGTAAATTAAAATAACTGTAAATTTTCATTACCTTACTTGGTAACTGTATTTTTTAAGGTTTCTTTTTTGAAATATGTATTTTTACGATGTATTTGCGATTTTTTTATTTATTTGTTCTTTTTTAGATTCGTTATATAATTTTGTTTGTTTAAAGAAAGACAATATCACTATTCTTTAACCCTTTTTTGTATTGCATAACACGTTCTTAGATTTCTTTTTTTTTTTTTAACTAAAAGCATTGATTTACAAGTATATCTATGACTTACAAAATTTAATTTTCGAATATCACAATTCTTTAAGTTGTATTTTCCTTACATATGCATATTTTTCATTTCATAGATTATTATTTGGTTTTAACGCGCACACAATTCGTAATTTTTAATTCTCATCACATGTCTATGCATACCGACGTTTCGAAAGAACTAGTTTTGTGGTATTTTTTATATTGGAATTTACCTCTTTCTCTCTCTGTTGTCTCGGGATTGAGATCTCCGCTGAGTCAAGTTGTCTCTTCTCTGATGGACCATGAGTAAATTTGAGGGAATATCGGTGATGAGTGCTGCTGATTACGTCAGTATTAGAGCTGGAGTTCAGTATCGTCACCAATGATTTGTGGACTGTATGGAAGGTGGTTAGGGGACAACGGAGGGAAGTTTGAGTGATTCCTCAGTGGACACGGGAGAAATATGGATAGTTTAATTTGCGGACATAATTTCTCGATGGAAGAGATATTATGGGCAAATTAGTTGAGGGAGGGAAATAAAGAAGTCAAGAGGAGGTTAGGTTTTCTGAGTAATTGAGTCTTTATTGCAATAATCGGGTGCTCACCAGTAGAGATGTTTTGTAAAAGTGAACGAATTTCTGTTCATCTGTATAACACGAAACTTCATAATTTTAGTAGTATGTTTTAGGTAGTAACTTTTGGTAGTAGATTTTTGGTAGTAATTCAAATATAAGTTTTTTAGTAATTCACAATAATTAGTATGTTAGGAATTCAGTGGCTTTAAAACTAGTTAGTTATAGCTTAGAATAAGAATTGTAAGGAAATATTGCAAACTTATCAATAAGTCTAAACTTGCCAGTTTAGACAATATAAAAATATAAAAATATAAAAATATAAAAATATAAAAATATAAAAATATAAAAATATAAAAATATAATAATATAAAAATATAAAAATATAGATATATAGAAATATAAAAATATAAAAATATAAAAATATAAAAATATTAAAATATTAAAATATTAAAATATTAAAATATAAAAATATAAAAATATAAAAATATAAAAATATAAATACGAGTATATAAAAATATAAATTCAAAATATAAAACAATAAAAATTTAAAAATATAAAAATATAAAAACATAATAAAAACAAAAATATAAAAATACAAAAATATAAAAATATAAAGATATAAAACTTAGGACTCGATATAAAAAAATTAAAATTTTAAAAATATAAAAATAAACAAATATCAAAATATAAAATTACATAAATATAAAAATACAATAATACAAAAATATAAAAAAATAGAAATATAAAAGTATAAAAATATGAAAATATATTAATATAAAAATATTAAATATAGAAACACAAAATTAAAATTAAATTAAATTATAATTATAATTATATAAAATACTAGCTGACCCCAGCAGACGTTGTCCTGCCCGTTATATTTGGGATGTATTGGTTTGTTATTCATTGAAATTTCATTCAAAACTGAATACAAAAATCAGAAAAACAATTTATATTGATCATAAGCCCAATACAGCGTCATCTACCGGTTAGAATCATAAATAAATACTATTATCACATACATTTTAAATTTCAGTTAAATCGCTCTGGAAATTTGAATTTTGCAAATAACTTGACCACTGCGCCATTTATAACGGTGAAAATAATTCTAAAACACAGATGACCCCAAACTGAACATATTGTTTAATTTTTAGCCCATTCGCACTTATGGTTTCGGAGATCATGCGTTACTAACAAACGTACAAAGGATTTTATATATAAAAAGATACAAAAATTAAAAAATATGGTCATTATACCTCATCAATATTTCAAACTATTGTAAACGAAACAACAAACCTAGTCTGCCCCCCAATTCCATAGCGTAGGGCATACAAGAAATAAATGCCACAAGTTTTTACTTTCATGACTCTTAACAAAATAAAACCAAGCCACTTGACACCATTACGTTTTCTTCACTTTGTATGCGAAGACATTATGCCGGCCTGTCCAACATCCAGCAGTTCTTTCGTTCATGACATCCATTGTCCTTCTGCAACATGAAGAAATATCGAGGCTCTCGGTTATGTCTTATGCCATTCAATTGTGTGCAAGTATCTGCCGCCTCAGTGGAACAATGGCCGCGCTGCATTCATTGGCAGTCAAGACAATAAAAGGAAATACGAACGACTAAATGCGTGTAATGTCCTGTCAAGTCCATGTACTTGAGTGTATGTGTGTGTACATATTTATATGTACACAGATATGTTTATATATTCTCACTTAACATTTCAAGTGTAAATTGTGCATTTAACAAAAGGACCTCTTATTCTTCAGCAATAAATGTAAAGTACAGTGCGTGGTCAATGAATCAGGACGGATTGTTTTTAAATGTAATGGCATAGTTGGGCGTTCTCAAAGGCGGCATGAAAATGAGCCGCTTGAAATTAACCGGAAATAAAGAGCTTTTCAGCAACTCCTCACATTTAATAGTCGTATGTTCCACCTGAACTTTGTCTTCTAGTTTGGCAATATCCACAGGCTGTATATACTTAAGTGCATATACAATAAAAATGTGTAAGTGTCACTGAGAATTGCTGTGTGTGCGCGTGCTAAGTATCACTTACGCAAATATTATTTTTAAGTTTAAACATAAACATAATGTTCAATGAATTTGTAATGACTATGATGTCCCAAATGGAGCAGAATACATTTGCTCCGTGGTTAACACCTTAAACTATACTTAAGAGTAGCATTTTAAAGGCATTCCTTAACGTATGCTATAAATTTAATGTCGCCTAAGAACTGTCCATGCTATTACAAGAAATGTTTGGAAATAATAAAAGAAAACTATTAGAATTTTATGAATTGAAAAAAGAAAATGTAATTGGAAACAAAACGATCAAGAGGAGAAAATAAATTGTACGTATGTAGAAGATACTGTTCGAAAAATATTTAAGTATCTAGATAAAACTGAAGAATACTAGGTTCAATAAACTGAACTTGACTTGCCCATACCTAGACACGTCATTCTAAGAACTTGTAATGTATGGTGCATCTCTAACGCATTTGTTGCATGAATAACGCCTTAAAATATACTAAAGATTATATTTTCGAGACAAACCTAAAAGTATGCTATGACTTTTAGACTCCATAATGCAGTTTATGTTATTAATTGAAAATCAGAAATAAAGAGCAACAAAACTTTAATAACAGTGCATACTTTAAAGTTATTAAATGCGATTATGAATATTTTTTGGGACTGAAGGTGAGGAATTTCTAAGTCGGTTTACCCGACTGAACTTTCTTACTTTTTAACGACGTTTAAACCCACTGTTCTACGTGAAATTTTTGTTACTCATAATTCCATTAAATTTAACGCGTATCCCATTTCTATACTTCAAAAACTATGTCAATTGGAATTTAAAAAAAAAATTACCGTCCTACAAAATGTTGGTACACTTGTGTTATTAATAATATATTACCTATAGTTAAAAACAATAAACAAAGACAGCATTTTTTAATTTTGTACGTGAATACCATATAAATCACACATACAAGATCGAATTTAATGCGTTTGAACAGTTATGTTAGACTGGACTTATCACGTTTTCCCGATTTTTTTACAACTTCGGACTTGTCACTTTTACGCATCACTCTGTAAACATAACTAAATACAAAATAACTGTAATTATACCCTACACCACACTGTGGTACAGGGTATTATAAGTTTGTTTAACGGCAGATGTTTGTAACACCTGAAAATAACACAGCTAGACCCACCTTTAAGTATACCGATCGACTCAGAATCACTAGCTGAGTCGATTTAACGATGTCTGTCCGTCCGTCCGTCCGTCTGTCCATGTAAAGTTGTTCGTCGACTACAGGTCGCAATTTCACTCCGATCGTTCTGAAATTTTGCAGTTTAGAGTATTTCGCAGCTGTTAAGATCGCTATTGAATTTGGTTGAAATCGGTTCAGATTTAGATATAGCTCCCATATATATATTTCGTCCGATTTGGCCCTTTAGTCCTATAGAAGCTGTATTTTACACCCAATCGTTTTGAAATTTAGAATGGTAGAGTTTCTTGATCCATGAACCAACATTGCCGAATTTGAAGAAAATCGGTTAAGGTTTAGCTATAGCTCCCATATATATGTTTCGTCCGATTTGGCCCTTTAGTCCTATAGAAGCTGTATTTTACATCCAATCGTTTTGAAATTTAGAATGGTAGAGTTTCTTGATCCATGAACCAACATTGCCGAATTTGAAGAAAATCGGTTAAGATTTAGCTATAGCTCCCATATGAACCAACATTGCCGAATTTAGCACAGGGTATTATTTAAGTATAAAATGTCCCAAAAGTAAATTTATGTAAACAATTTATACATGAATTACAAAATTTATATATCAGAGTTATTCAATATTACGAGAGTGGTGTAGGGTATTATATAGTCGGCCCCGCCCGACTTTAGCCTTTCCTTACTGGTTTTTTGTATTGCAATCGATGTATTCTCATCTCCTTTTTCGTTATTCCTCAAAAATTTAATTTTGATAAAAATAGGACTTAGCGCCTTTACGTAGCCTTTAAGGTAGCGATTTGTGCCCTACAAAAAAATCTTGTAGAATTGCTTTGCCACATTTTACTATAATTGTCCTCCAAACAATGTAATCTGCGAATCATTATCCTTTGTTCGCTCACAGACTTTGTTTAACAATGTACTTTTCATAGCTTATTCCTTCAGTATGTTTTCCAATTCTGCAAATGTCTTGGTATGTTAACAAATTTTTAAAAAAAAGTGCACTGCACTTCAATTCATTTAATTTCAGTTTCACTTCTTGATGAAACATATAAACATAAAAAAGTCAAAATCGAAATTTCTCTTTCCTTTGGTTTCCATTGTTACTGCGGTCCTCCTCATGGTATACGAGTACTCGTGAATGCAATCCATCCATTACATTACTCTTGAAGGTTCCTAGTGATTTAACGAGTCTTAAACATGATTTTTCCTTCACTTCGCTTCGCTCCTCAGATCTCAGTTCTCTTGTGCTGCAGAAGTAATTAGCGGTAAGGACTTTACTCATTCTACTACATATAAACACACATATGAACACATGACTATACAAGCTCAACGGATATGGGGATTATTAAGAAATTCTCCTGAAATTTCAATTTGTTTGCTTTGCAACACTGCAACAACGTTGCAAGCTGTGTTGCACACTCGAGACTTGTGTCGAGTGTACAAGTTTTCGGTTGCTGCATTTTCCAACAATTTCCAATTCCCTAAATAACATTATTATGGCAATGCACAGTGGGAAGAATTTACAGGAAAAAAACTGAAGTAATTCTGCGGTTAGCTAACCAACAATCCGATTTGAATGAGAATAATTCGCTAACTTAGAGCAGAAAATATGCTATACAAAGGAATTTCTTAAATTGTTAAACTGTTGAGTACTCAATTAAAAATGTAATTGTCTCCGAAATATTATCAAATAAATCTCGTCTTAAATAAAAAATAACTAAATTAATTAAATATTTATCCCCTCACCTTAGAGAGGAGAGTATATATCATTTGCTACGAGCCAAAAGTGTAATACATCGAAGGAGTGACCTAAGACCCCAAGTATGTTCTGCGGATATCCGTTTCGGGTAATTTTAAGTCATTTGAGCAATGTCCGTCCGTCCGTCTGTGTGTCTGTCTGCTGGCTGGTGCGCATGATAACTCTCGAAAGGATTACCCGATTGACTTCATATTTGGTATGCGGTAATATTTTGCTCTATATCCGGCCACGTTCGAAGATTGGTCCACTCCTTCTAGTACCTCCCCCACAAAGGGTTAACATTTAGTGAAATATTGATTCCTTAATAACTTCTATACTACTTACGCGAATCTTCTGAAACTTCACACATAGTATTAGTTTATTAGTCGCTTACACCTCAAGATGGGTGAAGTTGTCACGCCCCTTTTGGTACCTCCCACACAAATAGACCATGTTGCACCAATAGTAAACAGCTTATAACTTTAATACCTGTACATAAAACTACTTGATAATTTGTACGGTGTAATGTTTTTACAGTGAAAAATGGGCGTTATTGTCCCGCCCCTTTTGGTACCTCCCACACAAATGAACCATTCTGCACAAAAAGTTAACAGCTTATAACTTTAATACCAGTGCATACAAATACTTCAAATTTTGTTCAGCGTAATGATTATACCCTCACTTTAGTGTGACGAGGGTATATATCATTTGCTACGGAAAAAAGTGTAACACATCGAAGGAGTGATCTAAGATCCTAAGTATGTTCGGAGGAAATCCGTTTTGGGTCATTTTAAGTCGAATGAGCACTGTCCGTCCGTCTGTCTGTCTGTCTGTCTGTCTGTCTGTCTGTGTGTCTGCTGGCTGGTGCGCACGATAACTCTCGAAAGGAGTAACCGATTGACTTCAAATTTGGTATGTGGTAATATTTTGATCTATCTCCGGATGAGTTCGAAGATGGGCCATATTGGTCTACTCCTTCTGGTACCTCCCACACAAAGGGTTAAAATTTAGTGAAATATTGATTCTTTAATAACTTCTATACTACTTATTCGAATCTTTTGAAATTCTGCACATAATATTAGTATATTAGTCGCTATTAACTCGAGAAAAATGGGTGAAGTTGGCATGCCCCTTTTGGTACCTCCCACACAAATGGACCATTTTGCATCAAAATTTAACTGCTTATAACTTTAATACAAGTGCATAAAAATGCTTGAAATTTGGCCGTTAAAGTGGGCATCATTGTACAGCCCCTTTTGGTACCGCCCTCACAAATGGCCGTTTCGTACCAAAGTAAACGGCTTGTAACTTTAATACCAGTGCATACAAATACTTGAAATTTTGTACAGTGTAATGCTGTTGTAGTGCCTATAGTCCTGTAAAAAGTGGGCGTTATCACCCCGCCCCTTTTTGTACCTCCCACACAAAATGACCAAATCATGCCAAAATTAGCTCGTAACTTTAATATACCAGTGCACACAAACGCTTATAGTTCAGCACAATGCAATGTATTTAAGAATGTACTGTTTACCGAAAAATATGTGTATTTGGTAAACTCCTTCTGGTACCTCCCACACAAATTGACAGATTTATTGCTGTAATGTTATATATTACATTACTCACGAAGTGAGGGGTATACCTTAGTCGGTTTACCCGACTGAAACTTTCTTACTTGTTTTATAGTATCTTTGAGTCCAGAGAAAAGTGGGCGTTAGTGGCACGCTTCTTTTGGTACCTCCCACACAAATGGATCATTTTTACCAACAGTTAACAGCTTATAACTTTAATACCAGTACACTAAAGTTATTAAATGCAAAAAAGTAAATAAATTTTGGGACTCAAGGTGAGGGGATTCATAAGTCGGTTTTCCCGGTTGAACTTTCTTACTTCTTTTTTTTAATCAATTACACTACGCAACAAAAAAAAACTTGTTTTTTGTGTAGATCGAGTCAAACAATTCTATTGTATTTTTAAACTTTTGGTATTTTTGCATTTTTTTATTTTTATATATTTTTGTACTTTTTAATTTTTTAAAATTAAAATT
The DNA here is from genome assembly GCA_963930755.1 of Eudasyphora cyanicolor. Classification (NCBI taxonomy): domain Eukaryota; kingdom Metazoa; phylum Arthropoda; class Insecta; order Diptera; family Muscidae; genus Eudasyphora; species Eudasyphora cyanicolor. The sequence goes on along the minus strand of OZ005738.1, from coordinate 167,142,723 downwards.
GAAATAAAAAATAAAGAATTACACACTTTCCGAAATGCAATAATTGCGAAGAATACAAAAAAATAACAGGAAAATATATACAAATATATAAATATATGTAAATATGTAAATCTATAAATTTATAAATATATAAATATATATATATAAATATATATATACTAGCTGGACCCGGTCCACTTCGTTGCCCCAGACTTCAGATTTCCGATCCCGTTAATTTTTGGACTAATTACGTAGACTGACACCAAATATTTATGCACATAATTACATTGATCTCTCTAACAAATTGCTCAAGATATATCAAACACAAAATTTAATTGGCTTATATGGGCGGGGCCACTCCCATTTGTCCGACCCCGCCCATTTTTGGACCAAGCACGTAGACTGCCACCTAATATATATGCACAAAATTAGAGTAATCTCGCTAATAATTTGTGCGAGTTATGTCAATTTCAAAATTGGGTTTATACTGGCGGGGCCACGCCGATTGGTCCAATCCCGCCCATTTTTGCACCAACCAATTAGACTATCACCTAATACATATGCAAAAATTACAGCACTCTGGCTAACAAATTGTGCAAGATATGTCAATTTAAACTCTTTGTTTATAAGGGCGGGGCCACGCCCATTCGTCTAATTCCGCTTATATTTGGACAAATCACGAAGACTACCACCAGATACATGGCACAAAATGACAGCACTCTCGCTAACAAATTGCGTAAGATATCTTAATTTCAAAATTTGGCTTATAGGGGCGGGGCCACGCCCATTGGTCCGATCCCGCCCACTTTTGGACCAATTGAGTAGACCACCACCTAATACATATGCACAACATTACAGCACTCTCGCTAACAAATTGTGCAATATATATCAATTTAAAAATTTGGTTTATAAGGGCGGGGCCACGCCCATTGGTCTAATCCCGCCCATTTTTGGACCAATCACGAAGACTGACACCAGATACATATGCACAAAATTACAGCTCTCGCGCTAACAAATTGTGCAAGATATCTCGATTTCAAAATTTGGCTTAAAGGGGCGGAGCAACGCCCAGTAGTCCGACCCCGCCTATTTTTGGACCAATCACGTAAGTCGCCAACAGATATATATAAACAAAATTACAGCTCTCTCGCTAATAAATTGTGCAAGATATCTCAAATTCAAAATTTGGCTTATATGGGCGGGGCCACGCCCATTGGTCCGATCCCGCCCATTTTTGGACCAATTAAGTAGACTACCACCTAATACGTATGCACAATATTACAGCACCCTCGCTAACAAATTGTGCAATATATGTCAATTTAAAAATTTGGTTTATAAGGGCGGGGCCACGCCCATTGCTCCTATCCCGCCCATTTTTGGACGAATCACGTAGACTGCCACCAGATACATATGTACAACATTAGAGCACTCTAGTTAAAAAATTGTGCAAGATATCTCAATTTCAAAATTTGGCTTATATGGGCGGGGCCACGCCCATTCGTCTGATTCCGCCCATTTTTGGACCAATCACGTAGGTCGCCAACAGATATATTTACCCATAATTACAGCTCTCTCGCTAACAAATTGTGCAAGATATCTCAAATTCAAAATTTGGCTTATATGGGCGGGGCCACGCCCATTGGTCCTATCCCGCCCATTTTTGGACCAATTAAGTAGACTACCACCTAATACGTATGCACAATATTACAGCACCCTCGCTAACAAATTGTGCAATATATGTCAATTTAAAAATTTGGTTTATAAGGGCGGGGCCACGCCCATTGGTCCTATCCCGCCCATTTTTGGACGAATCACGTAGACTGCCACCAGATACATATGTACAACATTACAGCACTCTAGTTAAAAAATTGTGCAAGATATCTCAATTTCAAAATTTGGCTTATATGGGCGGGGCCCCGCCCATTCGTCTGATTCCGCCCATTTTTGGACCAATCACGTAGGTCGCCAACAGATATATTTACCCATAATTACAGCTCTCTCGCTAACAAATTGTGCAAGATATCTCAAATTCAAAATTTGGCATATATGGGCGGGGCCACGCCCATTGGTCCGATCCCGCCCATTTTTTGACCAATCACGTAAGTCGCCAGCAGATATATATACACAAAATTACAGCTCTCTTGCTAACAAATTGTGCAAGATATCTCGATTTCAAAATTTAGCTTAATGGGGCGGGGCCACGCCCATTAGTCTGACCCCGCCCATTTTAGGACCAATCACGTAGACTGCCTCCAGATATATATAAACAAAATTACAGTTCTCTCGCTAACAAATTGTGCAAGATATCTCAAATTCAAAATTTGGCTTATATGGGCGGGGCCACGCCCATTGGTCCGATCCCGCCCATTTTTGGACCAATCACGTAGACTGCCACCAGATACATATGTACAAAATTGCAGCACTCTCACTAACAAATTGTGCAAGATATCTCAATTTTAAAATTTGTCTTATGTGGGCGGGGCCACGCCCACTTCATATATCGAAAATTCAAGTACCCTATTTTCACCACGCCCCACACATGTACATTCTGTGAAAATTTCAAGAAGATCGGTTCAGCCGTTTAGACGTCTATACGGTACAAACAAACCAACAAACAAACAAACCAACAAACAAACAAACAAACACACATTCTTCTTTATATATATAGATTATATATATAAATAATATATATATATATAATAATATATATATATATATATATAAATAATATATATATAAAAATATATATATAAATAATATATATAAATATAATATATTAATATATAAATATATATATATAAATAATATATATAAATATAATATATTAATATATAAACATATAAGTATGTATATAAATACATAAAAATATAAATATATAAAAACTAAATATATATATATATATATATAAAAATATAAAAATATAAAAATATAAAAATATAAAAATATAAAAATATAAAAATATAAAAATATAAAAATATAAAAATATAAAAATATAAAAATATAAAAATATAAAAATATAAAAATATAAAAATATAAAAATATAAAAATATAAAAATATAAAAATATAAAAATATAAAAATATAAAAATATAAAAATATAAAAATATAAAAATATAAAAATATAAAAATATAAAAATATAAAAATATAAAAATATAAAAATATAAAAATATAAAAATATAAAAATATAAAAATATAAAAATATAAAAATATAAAAATATAAAAATATAAAAATATAAAAATATAAAAATATAAAAATATAAAAATATAAAAATATAAAAATATAAAAATATAAAAATATAAAAATATAAAAATATAAAAGTTTAAAAATATAAGCATATACTGGTAAATCTCCTCTTTGCTTAGATTTATTTCCATTGCCTTTCAATATTCTCCCACTGTGCGATTATTGCTGCTATTTTAGTTCTGGCAGTAATGATGATGACGAGGAGAAGAAGACGCTGTTCGGTGCTGTCGATGTTGTTTGGTTGGAATTTTCTTCGGATATGTTTCCCATTCGGGTATTGCAGTGGATTAATGGTTATTAAAAGGAAACTTTGAAGTGAATGTTGATGATGCTACATATGTATGAGACTTCAAGTATACGAGGCTAGATCAACAAGTTGAGTAAATATAAACTTTAAAAACAAATTTATTGGAATTTGTTCTTTTTGGGATTAAGAAGTTACAAAGAAAGGAGATAAATTGGGTGCACACCTCCTAACTTCGGAATGGGAAGAAATATCCACTTTGTGTAATTTTTTTCTGCATAAGCTGTGACCTCCCCCCGATATTATATAAAAAAATGGTTAATATTCGTAGTTTTTGGAATAAATAGGCAACAAAAACGCTAACATATTATTTTTATTACCGCAGTTGAAAATTTTAATAAACATGGTAACAAGTTAATGGATTTCCTCACCAAAAATATTTAAACATGGGAAGAAATATCCACTTTGTGTAATTTTTTTCTGCATAGGGTGTGAACTCCCCCCGAGATGATACAAAAAAATGGTTAATAGTCCTAGTTTTTGGAATAAATAGGCAACAAACAAGCTAACATATTATTTTCATTACCGCAGTTGAAAATTTTAATAAACATGGTAACAAGTTAAGGGATTTCCTCACCAAAAATATTTAAACATACTTCTATTTGTTAAGCAACAAAATTTGTTTGTATCCGAGACCTAAAAACTTTTTTTGTGTAAATTGAGGCATACTATTTTATGAAACCAAAAGATAAAATAGAAATGGTAAAGTTGTTTTATTTTTTTTATTTCTAATTTTCATGGAAGGTACCTTTAGTATTTCGACCATATTCTTATACCCTACACCACACTGTGGTCCAGGGTATTATGAGTTTGTGTATTTGTTTGTACATACTGAAAAAAATCGCTTTTGTAGTATAATGTCCCCAACATATTCGGCTTCAAACATAAAATGTTTAGGTTACACTGTAAATATATAATATTTGGTACACAAAAGTATTATATGTTTGGGAGCACGTTGTTGTAAACAAATCTTTGTTTCCATCACGAAATCTTTTATTTAGAATTATTATTATCGAAACAAATATTTATTTAAATTTAAGATTTCAGAAAATACATCGATACCATAATTGTTTTAAGTTTTTTTATGTTTGTAAAAATACTTTATAATTGGAATCATATAATCTTGGATAGCAATAAATTACATAAAGGATTGAAAACAAATGATGGCTTGGAATATTTAGAAATTTTAAATGAGTGCTTTAAATCAGAAGTAATATCGTCATCAGAAACGAAAAAGTGCATAACAACCAAGAAAATGGAAATTCGGGTTTTGATGGATTTCGGTACACTGCATCAAACTACACATACTGAGAAATTTTTAGCGACCTACCATCAAAAATCGTGAATTTATTAATTCAAAAGGGCCAAACAACAGATTATTCCTTTTTCCATAGTTAAAACTCTTATTTCATGCAATTTTCAGAAACAAGTTATAATCCATTTTTGTAGGAATTTATATATGCATCATTATGTTGAGGTATTACCCTGATAACCCCATTTTTCTAACCACAAAATTTTTAATTTTATTTAGTTTTTCGCTTCTCCTGTAAATTTCTCGTTTCTGATGACGATATGCCATTTTTAACTGGGAGGTATAATTCGAAATCAAGAAAATATTAACACTGATGTTCAAAAAAGTCAGCAAAGTTTTGAAAATTGAAGGAATTCCTAAAAAATCATTTCATTTGTACAGGCTTTTCCAATATGAGTGATATGATTTCTTTGAAAAAAACACACTTATTGTTAAGGAAATTCAAAAGTTTTTTATTTAATGTGAAGTACAATCGATACAATAAAGTTCTAAATAAGAATGGCCTCCACGACTTCTTCTGCAGGAACGAATTCGATGAACCCAATTTTCGAACACTTTTTCCACTAAATCAAGTCGTATGTCATGAATGGCGCGATCAAAATAACCCCGCAAGAAATAGTCTAAGGGCCTGTTTCTGTAACTTATTTTCGTTCGTTTACGGAGAACGATCAAAAATCTCTCAACTATTACTTGAATTCTATAAAACGCAGTTTTAAAATATTTTAGGTACGAGCTCTTTACGTGCTTTTCTATAGACACACCGAATTATAAACTGCTGTGACTTATAGATTTCTCGAAATAATTGAGTGATTTTTGATCGTTCGAAAATAAGTTACAGAAACAGACCCTAATGGTGTTAAATCACAACTTCTTGGAGGCCATTCAATATCACAATTTCTTGAAATAATCGAATCTTGAAATAATTTCTCGCAACAATTCAATTGTTTCATTTGCTGTGTGGCACGTAGCCACAAGCGGTCAATGGCAAAAAGATGGCTCTTAACGAGAGCTAAATATTGCTCATGACTGTCTAGGTCGTAGGTCGACTGGAAAGTGTTTTTTTTTCTTTGATTTAAAAAAAGGACAGCATCATTTTCAAATGTGAACGGAAAGTTTATTTTTGCTCTAGCTCCTTAACGGTACGGTCAGATCGGGAATCGGCCAATGGCAAAAAGATAGCTCTTAACGAGAGCTAAAACATTGCACATCGGTGTCAAGGTCGTAGGTCGACTGGAAAGTGTGTTTTTGGATTTAAATGAACTTAGCGCACGAAAAGTTGCAATTGGAGAACGATTATTTTGATAACACTGTGCAACAGTGAAAAAAATACACGGACTTGACAGTATAGGTTCGATTCTACTATCAAAGGGTAGTATAACCCTATACTCGGTGTGGCGAAATTGGTGACCAATTTTTTTATGGGCCTCCAAAGTTTCTGAAAATCAGTGGGCCCCTCGAAAAAGGTGTCATCAGCTTTTGACCAACAACTAATTCAGACTTGCTGATACCGCTTAACTATATTTGGCAATAATGTAGCTAAGAATATGCTGAACAAAGTTTCATAACATTTTTTGCGAAAACAATTTTTTCCGGTACTTTTTTTGAAAAAGTACAGGAAAAATTTTTTTTTTTTACTTTTTTCAGCATATCTTTCAAGGGCTCTTAATTTTTCGCTAACAATGTTTGGCAAAATTGTAGCCAACGTAAATCTGAAGAACTTTTGTGAACATATCAATACAATCTGAACGTGTCTAGGTACCCTAAATAGCTGAAAAAACCACATTGTACCCCAAAAATGTAAGTATTTTACTGTTATGTAACAAAAATATATTTTTTTGGTATAGGGTATGTTCAGCAACTTTATAGAAAATATTAAGGACAATATTTTTGTAGAACATTTCATCCCCGCCCTCGAAGGGGTGTTTTTTTACGATTTGTTAAAATAGGGCCAAAAATTTCAGTTATGCGGGGGAGCTAGCGGGTCAATATGTTGCACAAAAATATTGGCCTTAATATTTTCTATAAAGTAGCTAGAGATATACTAAAATTTTTGAGGCACAATGTGGTATTTTTGTGCTAATTAGGGTACCTAGAGAGGTTCAGATTGAATTGATATCTTCACAAAAGTTGTGGAAATTTGGCGTGGCTACAATTTTGCCAAATATTTGGCGTAAATCCGTTTTGGGCCATTTTAAGTTATTTTTGCTAGCCGATTGACTTCAAATATGGTATGTGTTAACATTTTTTCTATCTCAGGCTAAGATCAAAGATGGACCATGTTGGCCGACTCCTTTCTGAGATGGAAGAAAATTTTGCCATATACAGCAGTCATTCGGTTACTCTTTTCAACAGTTATTGTGCGCCCTATCCAGACAGACGGACGGACACTCACACCCTTTTGATGTGAAGCCAGTGACAATTATAACTACATCCTGCAAAGGGGGTTATAAAACACATAATTTGCCCTCTGATGTCATAAAAATGTCCAAGATCATTTTATTTGAACCTCGTATTTGTGCAAATTTAATAAAATTATTTTTTTTGTACATACATATGTATGTAAATACATACAAAAAATCAAAGAAACTGTAATGGCATGACAACCGAAAGATTTGTCTTTGGGCCGGAAAAATTGACGACACAACAATTTGACAATTTCCTCAAATCCATCAAAAATAGCAGCAACAAATTCACAATATCCTGACACTTTCCGACACCGAAATTCATTTATCTTCCTCATGTCATCCGCATTTATATGCCAAGCATTTAGCTTCTTCCATTTAATAACAAAACAAATGATATGACATTTTTACAAAATTTGTGCCTGGTCATTTCACACACAAAAAAAGGAAATTTATGCAAACCAATTCCTTTGAAGAAAAACACAGGGAAAGAGCGCGGAAGACGAATAGAATTCAACATACATCCCAACTAGAAAATCGACAATTTATTTGACAAAACATTTCCTCAAACAGCAACAGAAAAACATGAGAGGAGAATAAAAACGGAGGTCCTCGACAAATGGAAATGACATCCATTCACTCTATGAGTTGACTATGATGATGATGATGATAATGATGCCGATGTTGATGAGCCACCAGAATCGACCAAAGGAAGCTCCCTCCTTCGGATGCATAGTTAGCCTGTGAAATATGAAATAAAACTAAAACTGAGCAGAAAATATATAGAAAACTATAAAATAAGCAGCAGAATGTACTTTTAACAATTGACCTCAATTTGAGTTTCCGTTGGCCAAATGCTGGCGCTGCTTTTCTCTTCCAGTTGGGGGGTTTACGCTATTTGTCTTCTACGTGAGCGATGAGTATCCTTCCTTCTTCCTTCTTCCGTCCGTCCATCCGTCCCTTCATCACCCATTGCCTTCCATTCCTGCTCTGTGCTGTGCTAAATATATGCGAAAATTCCTTGTCCATCTTGGTTTTTGCTTGTTGCCCATCTACACAGATATCCTTAAGGAACAGCGGATATTTTAAACCAAATCACGTTTACCAATAAAAATGGCAGCAGGACGGACTACTCAAAAAACAGGAGCAGCAGAAGCTGCTCAACATGAAATGCATGAGAAAGCACTTAAGCAAATTAAATAACATTTTTGTTCGGAGGAACGGCAGCTGTGGAACGAGCTGAGATGCGATGGACAGAGGAAAAACTAAACATCAATAAACGTTCTGGGAATTGTTTTATGGCCACTAAACGACAAGTGACCACTGCTGCAACTGACAATGGGGATTGTCAAGCAGTGACATCGTTGTTGTGGCCTTTATTTTGGTTTCGGAAGTGTATCCGTTTTTGGGATTGCCCAAACTCTTGGCCAATTGTGAGATAAATTAAACAATATAAAAACTTTGAAAATTAGACTTAAACTAATAAACTACTATTTGTAGTAGAACAATTTCAGATGATTAAACCAGCTACGACGGTATGCCCTTTTGTGAAAAATGTAATATGGAATTTGGTATTTTCTGTGGAAGATGTGTAAAAGAAAACATGATAACGGGTAGGAACATTTCGTTCATTCTATCTCAGACTACAGTCATTGTAAAAGTAATCTAAAAGACCGAATTTAAAGACACGAAAAAGTAACACTTCACAACAGTGAGTTTGTCCAAGTGTCAAAACATGAATCTATAGGTCCATGAGGAAGACTTCTGTAGAGGTCGATCTCAATAGATGAAGACCTCAATAGATGAAGACTTCAGTAGAGGAAGACCTCAGTAGAGTAGAGTCAGTAAAAGCTCAGCAGAGGAAGACCTCAGTAAAGGAAGACCTCAGTAGAGGAAGACCTCAGTTAAGGAAGATCTCAGTAGGGGAAGACCTCAGTACAGGAATATAGCAGAAGGGGAAGAGCTCAGTCTGATCATAGTAGAGGAAGTCCTTACATCAGTACATGCAATCTTCAGTAGAAGAATATCTCAGTAGAAGAATATCTCAGTAGAAGTGTTCAGAAGAGGAAGAACTTAGAGGTGGATGATCTCAGTAAAGGAAGATCTCGGTAGAAAAAGTCTTTAGTGGATGAATGCCACAGTAGAGGAAGACCTCAGTAAAGAAAGACCTCAGTAGAGGAAGACCTCAGTAGAGGAAGACCTCAGTAGAGGAAGACCTCGGTAGAGGAAGACCTCAATAGAGGAAGACCTCAGTAAAAGAAGACCTCAGTAGAGGAATATAGCAGAAGGGGAAGAGACCTCAGTCTTATCATAGTAGAGGAAGTCCTTACATCAGTACATGCAATCTTCAGTAGAAGAAGATTTCAGTAGAAGAAGTGTTCAGAAGAGGAAGAACATAGAGGTGGATGATCTCAGTAAAGGAAGATCTCGGTAGAAAAAGTCTTTAGTGGATGAATGCCTCAGTAGAGGAAGACCTGAGTAAAGGAAGACCTCAGCAGAGGAAGACCTCAGTAGAGGAAGACCTCAGTAGAGGAATATAGCAGAAGGGGAAGACCTCAATCTTATCATAGTAGAGGAAGTCCTTACATCAGTACATGCAATCTTCAGTAGAAGAAGATCTCAGTAGAATAAGTGTTCAGAAGAGGAAGAACTTAGAGGTGGATGATCTCAGTAAAGGAAGATCTCGGTAGAAAAAGTCTTTAGTGGATGAATGCCACAGTAGAGGAAGACCTCAGTAAAGGAAGACCTCAGTAAAGGAAGACCTCAGTAAAGGAAGACCTCAGTAGAGGAAGACCTCAGTTTAGGGAAGACCTCAATAGAGGAAGACCTCAGTAGAGGAAGACCTCAGTAGAGGAAGACCTCAGTAAAAGATGACCACAGTAGAGGAACATAGCAAAAGGGGAAGAGACCTCAGTCTTATCATAATAGAGGAAGTCCTTACATCAGTACATACAATCTTCAGTAGAAGAAGATCTCAGTAGAAAAAGTGTTCAGAAGAGGAAGAACTTAGAGGTGGATGATCTCAGTAAAGGAAGATCTCGGTAGAAAAAGTCTTTAGTGGATGAATGCCTCAGTAGAGGAAGTCTTCAGTGGAGGAAGACCTCAGTAGAGGAAGACCTCAGTAGAGGAAGACCTCAGTAGAGGAAGACCTCAGTAGAGGAAGACCTCAGTAGAGGAAGACCTCAGTAGAGGAAGACCTCAGTAGAGGAAGACCTCAGTAGAAGAAGACCTCAGTAGAGGAAAACTTCAGAAAAGGAAGAACTCAGTAGAGGAAAACTTCATCAAAGAAAGATTTCAATAGTGGAAGGTCTCAGTAGCAATAGAGAAAGCCCTCAGTAGGAGCATATTTGAGCAGAGTAAGATCCAAGTAGAGGAAGATCTAAGTAGGTGGAGGTCTCAGAGGAGAAAGATCTCAGTACACTGATAGAAAAACCGTTCGTCACCATGACTTCGTCAATATATCATCGTGCTGGTGACGAAAAGTTTCGTACATGCGATGTTTTTGTACGTCAATAGAATGAACGAGACCATCAACCCATGTTTTTGCTGATTTTGAAATTCGTCGAGGGAACGATAAGATTTATTTGACCATTTTGCTAAAAATATTATAAAACGAAGCAGTTAATTTATAGTTTGTGCTTAATTGTACTGTTCTATATGCGTTCTGTTTACCTAAGTTAAATAATTTGTTGTAAAAGTTTAATTTAAAAAATCTAATAATGGTGATGAATTGAGTTCGTCGTGGTGATGAATGGGCTTTGTTGTGATAATGAATGGCGTTCGTCGTGGTGATGAATAGCATTCGTCGTGATGATGAATGGTATTCGTCTGATAAATGGGATTCGTCTGTTGGCAAATACGTTACTTAATGCGATTATTTTTTATTTAAAATATCAGAAGTAATGAACACTTCTCGTTCGTTTGCTTTAAGCCTTTCCTGATAAGAACTACGCTTCGAACCGAATAATCACAACTGAAACTGGCAAAGAAGTCAAGTAATTTTATTTTCCATACCGTTTTGAATGGTCTGAAACCAAAAGAATACATTCAAAAAAATGCATTTCATAAATTTTAGTAAAATCCATACTTCAATTTAGTTCAATGTTTTTATTCATATTGAGTTAATTTTTTCCTAAAACTGGGCAATTTTGCTTAGTACTAATAACTTTTATTTTTTTGGGGGATATGCAGAATAGTTCATTAACTAAAAATGAGGACATATTTTTTCTAAAATAATATTTCTTGAAAAAAGTTCGAAAATTCAAAAATTTATCAAATTTAGACATATGCGGTGGACACCCAACCAACATTGACGTAAGAAAATAATTATGAACTAATAATGAAAAGCATGAGTTTTAGGAAATTGTAACTAAAAATAATCAAGAATCCTTATTTCGAGTCCATGAATTTGAACTCAAATTAGGCAAACCATACTAAAATCAAGGAAAAAATTAACTATTTTAGGACTAAGGAAAAAATTTGTCTGTCCTTTTTCATTCCGCAATTTTTATTTTTTCCGCAAATCGTTACTTGCAGAAACTTGAATTTATGGCGAAACATTAAAAATGTTACGCCCGGGACGAGAGTCGAACCGACAACCTTATGATTGTGAGCCAGACACACTATACATATATCGAGCTACGAAACTCTTTTGTGATTGATATGAAAATGTCATTCATAATAAAATGTCTTCGTCGTGGCAACTCTATTAATCACTCAATGATGGCAATCCTCTTATCAAATTCAAGTGTACATAAAAATACATTGTTTCGAAACTTTGGGGATATATAATTGCATTTAAAAACAAATTTTTCATAACAATGTATGTGCCTACGTAGCTCTGTTGGTAAATATGTGGCTCACAAAACGGAAGGTTCTGGGATCGAATCACATTCGGAGCTGAGGTAAAATTTTATACATACATATAAAATTGAACATTTCGTGTGTAATAATCTATTTCAATTCCTAAAAAAAAGAAGAAGAGATTAATCCAAAGAGCAAGTGGTAAGAGATTCCAACATATAAATGGAGAGGAGAGCGATATGGAGGAGGTGATCAAGGACTAAAAAAGTCCAAGAAAATTTTAATTTTCCTTTTTGCATAAATGTAATTAAATTTTCCTAAATTTGAGTAAAAATGTACTTGCAATAAGGACAAAAATATGCTGAATTTGCATAATTTCAAGTCATAATTTGTTAGTATTGAGTTCATTATCCCTATTTTTATTTCAATAGTTACTTAAAGGAAGTACGAGTTAACTAGAATTAAGTTCAAAATATTTCATAATTGTGAGGAAATGTATGAACTTGATATAAGGAAACTACACTGACCACAGTCTAAGAATTTAAAATAGTTTTTAGCGTGTATAGTACTAAATATTATTTCGTCTTTGTATCCTTTAAGATGCATCTGAAAATAAAAAAGAATATTAAAGATTTTCAGGGCGCGAGAACTGATTATATGAATAATTCATGGGTTATACAGGGTGAAGCGCGGGAATTTGCTTTTTTGCACTGCAGGCTAAGGCAACACCGTGTTCAACACTCGAGTCTATACATATGCAAAATTTCTAGATTTCTACCTGTTATAGGTCAAAAGTCGCTTGGTGTAAAATCGCATTGGATCAGTATATACACATAAATTAGTAGGATCAAAACTCTTAAGGGACTTTTAAAGTACTGAAAGAGCGAAAATTTCTTTGGTCACTGCTACACTGACAACAGTCTGAGAGTTAGATATGAATTGATAACGTTAGATATGTTAACACAGTAAATGGTGAGCGATATATTTGGAAAAGGCTTTAGCAATTTTTAGAAGCGGGTTTAGGTCCGGTTTGACCACAGGCTGGACATGGAATAGTTGCTTTCACATCTCTTTCGATGTCAGTATTTATATATAAGTATACATATTTACATTGTTATCTGATAAAGAACTATAAAAATCAGTGAAATAATGAAAATTGATATGCTCACTGCCACACTGACCACAATGTGTGAATTGAAAATTACAATATCTAACAAAATTTGTCCGAGACCTAAAATTTTTTTTATCTAGATTGAGGCATACTAGTTTATTAAACCAAAACAAAAAAACATGTTATGGGAAAGATTTTTTTTAAAAAAAATTTCTTTAAAATTCCAATTTTCATGGATATACCTTTAGTATTTGGTCCATATTTTTTGAAGTGTAAGCCCGATATGGCCTTGGTACCTTTAAATTATAGAAAATTATGAGGGCAAAACATGTTGGGAATATCACTTTCACCTAGAAATAGTGATTTAGTAACGGTCTCTAAAGCAATTGAAAAATATATATTTCTTTTTTCGAAAAAGTTTTTGAAAGCTGGCATCCTACCTAAGGAAACAGCACCTATTTGCTCAAAATTATTGTAAATGTATATATCGTGACCTAAGAGTGAAAAGGCGCAAGTCCACTGTTTGCCAAAATGTATTTTTCAAAGCGGAACGTAAGATAAGTTGGATATAAATCGATTTAAAAACAAAAAGCCAAAAAAATCATACTTTGCCATCTTTAAAAGCTGAATCGTAAAAGCGCTAAGTCCATATACCCTTTATAAAAACATTCATGTACAGTGAGTATTTTGCCTCTCCTGTAAAATTTTAAATATTGGACTTAGCGCCTTTACACTCTTAGGTCGCGATATAAATTATATAAATTATGACCCATATAAATAAGTAAAATTCAAAATATAATTTTTCATATTTTTTATTTTGGCAATTTTGTTTGGGAGGCACCAAAAGGGGCGTGGCAATAACACCCATTTTTTAATATATTATGGGTACTATGAAAGCATTTCAAGATTTTGTATGTGCAGGAATCGAACTGCTGTTATATGGTATAAGTCACAGCAACTTAATTCTATAAATGTTCGTTTGACACAAATAATGTCCACTCTAAGCAATTCACTTGGCATTATTGAAAAATACAATAATAAAAAAAATAGAATAAATTTTCTTTAATTGATGTTTGTAAAATGTAAATGTTTTTTCAAATTTTTTTTTCACGTTAGCTGTCCTCTTTTTCTTAAATGACATTCCAAAAATAAACAACTGCGTTTGCCACACTGTCAGTAAGTCGGTTAGTAACAGAGCAAATACTCGTAAGTGACATATCAATTTAAAGTTATGACATCTTATCCAAAAGTTATGACATCATATTCAAATGTACATAATTCCGTTCTAAAGTTATTTCGCAAAAGAAAGAAAAAAGAAAAAGTTTTAAGGCATTCCAATTCGGCAAAATACGAATGTGATATGCAAATTGTCAATCAGTGTTATGGGTTTGAGGTGGCATTAACTGTTGCCTCGATACGTTTATAGGTATATTAGGGTGGCTATTAAGCAGAGCATTGTCGGGAAGTTTTGATGTGTCTCTCGAATACACTGAATGAAAACCGAACCGAATTTGTTGGCGAAGACTCTGGAAAAGGGGATGTTTTTGGAAGAGTAGCCTTTGATAGTCATTATGATTTTGTCATACAGGGTTTTCCAATAAGAGTGATATGATTTCTTGAAAAAAAAACACACTTATTTTTAAGGAAATTCAAAAGTTTTTTATTTAATGTGAAGTACAATCGATACAATTAAGTTCTAAATAAAACGTCATTCAAATGGCCTCCACGACTTCTTCTGCAGGAACGAATTCGATGAACCCAATTTTCGAGCACTTTTTCCACTAAATCAAGTCGTATGTTATGAATGGCAAGTTCAATATTGACTTGTAAAGCTTGAAGATAGTCTGGTTTATTTCGAAAGACCAATGACTTCAAATAACCCCACAAGAAATAGTCTAATGGTCTTAAATCACAACTTCTTGGAGGCCATTCAATATCACAATTTCTTGAAATAATCGAAACTCCAAACTTTTCTCGCAACAATTCAATTGTTTCATTTGCTGTGTGGCACGTAGTCACAATCCGTCAATGGCAAAAATATAGCTCTTAACGAGAGCTAAAATATTGCTCATGGGTGTGAAGGTCGTAGGTCGACTGGAAAGTGTTTTTTTTTTTTTGGATTTAAAAAAATAGGAAAATTTATTTTTGCTCTAGCTCTTTAACGGTACGTCGGATCGGGAATCGGTCAATGGCAAAAAGATAGCTCTTAACGAGAGCTTGACACCTACGACCTGGGTGTCAAGGTCGTAGGTGACAGGAAAGTGTTTTTTGGATTTAAAAAAAAGGTCTTAGTGCACGAAAAGTTGCAATTGGAGAACGATTATTTATTTATTTACATTAATTACAATACAAAGTAAATTTATATTCTAATTTTAAGGTCCAGGAAAAGGCCGGGTTACAAAGACCATATGGCTAAATGTTTGCAGCGACAGACCAGAGTCTCTGGTGGGAATCGAACCCACGACCCCCAAACTCATAGGCGAGTACGCTACCAACTCGCCTACTGGGGCGCTCTGGAGAACGATTATTTTGATAATAAAACTGAACAATTTGTAAACGTTGTTCTTGCGTATATCTCTCCATGATGAAATTGTAGACACTACTGAATACAATGAAAAACAAATGACAGATCAAGACTTATTACAAATGGCCGAAACGTAACTTCAAAATCATATCATCCCTATTGGAAAACCCGTTATAATTACCATATACAATAACTTGATCTGTAGTAAAATAGTTGTCAAAATATTTTTTCTAATGAGACAATGGGTGTCTTCTAATATCCCTCCTCGCAAGATATTTTCTTTAATTGAATATAACCATAATGTTTTTATCTTTAATAATAATATATCTGAAATTCTGTAAAGGTAGATAAAGAATAAATACTTTTTTTTGTTGTTATGACCGTGCGGTAATTTTTTATTATCTTTGTTGTTTAAACTAAGCTGTTTAATGTAACATGAAATAATTTAGTTTTATTTACTTCATAAAATTATCTGACCAAACAGCCCAGTTTAAACAACAAAGATAATAATAAATAATTTTCTAAAGAACCGGCAAATCTATACAATTTTTAGAAGCTTTTCTTAAAAATAGGGAACAATCCTTTGAATTTAAGAAAATAGATCATTACTTCAAAGAAACATGGTTCAAAAGATATTGAAGTGGCTGAAAAATCTTGAAATATTTCTGTAGATTAAAGAAACGAAACTGGTCAAAAATTTACTTTATTTGTGTCGACATATAAAAGTTTATAAATTTATTTTTAACGTTAAACTCAATGGAAACCCATTTGGCAAATCAGAGCCCACACAATTGTGTGGCCATAAATGACGGTTGTTAAATAAATTATTGCAATAATTTGCCAACACACACACACAAATCTGCTTACCAAAGCAAATCAAATTTCTAAAGAGTATTTAATGAGATTTTTTCGTCATTTTCTTTTGGCCCAATGTTTTTGTATTGCCTTTTCTAAGCATTTACTTACTCCTACTGAATGAAGCCTAACATTTCAATCCAATTTCATTTTCATTTTTATTCGCTTGTTTTCGCTACTTCTGCTGTTGGAGACCACCAAAGCATTCTCATGATAATAGTCATTTAATTTTTCTTTCTTTCTCTTCTTCTACTCTGTCCGCAGTCATTTACAGGATAATTGAAATTAAGTGGTTGTGAAAGAAAAACTGCAGGACAAGCGGAAAAAGTACAAGTATTACAAAAAAAATAATAAGTAAACGAATATCAGTGTAATACCGTAAAATTTATAGTCACGGGTCTTAAAATTACAATGACTGAAAATTGAAATAAAATTGCAGGATTCAATATTCTGATATACTTATAGAAAAAATAATAAACACAAATTTATTTATTTATTTATTTATTTATATTTAAAGTATGAACTGGGATTAGGTATAACAAATTTAAAGGGGTCAGCGGTCGAAGTGCTTCCAAGTCCAGATCGCTGTATCAACCAAATGGTTACTGTCTACGGGCTCATTTTATGACAAGCATTCGTTTACAACCCTACAGTTAAAACTTATAATATGAAAAATAAATTTTATATAATTAATATAAATAAATACATTTTAACTTTTAATTGTCTAAATGCTTTGTATTTTGCTGGAAAATCGCAAACAGCCATTGTCAATGAGCTACAGCGTTTTCCAACAAAAGGTGTTATTTTGAATTACCCGGTATTTCGGTAGCTGTCACTTTTGAAGCTTTTATTCTTTGACATTTGACAAGTAGAAACAACGCCATTACTAACCAGTAAGGAAAGGCAGAAAGTCGGGCGGGGCCGACTATATAATACCCTACACCTCCCTAACAATGCGATAAGGGTCATTGCCATAATAATTTGGAATAATTGGTAAATGGGTAGGAACATATTATCTAATTCTGAAACGATAATCGCTAATTTAAGCAATATTCGTTCCTAAATTGAGAAACATCTTTCTTGAAAATTTAAATGATCGGAAGTAAAGTACAACTTAAATAGCGCTTTGATACCAAATCAGGAGGAACATACATATGGAGGTTATATTTAAATCTGAACCGATTTCCCTGAATACTTATTCATGTAAACAGACCTCTTTCTGTCGAATTTCGTTCTGATCGGATATAAAATACAGTCACTGATCGGATATAAAATAACATTTTTACAGGGCTTACATGTCAAATCGGGGTAACTTATATATGGGGGCTATATCTAAATCTGAACCGATATCTTCCAAATTTAAAAGTGTTCATTCATATAATAGGAAACCTTTTTCTGCCGAATTTCATACGGATCGGTTATAAAATGCAGTTTTTACAGCGCTTACATATCAAACCGGGGTAACATATATATTGGGGCTATGTCTAAATCTGAACTGATTTTCTCCAAATTTGGCAGTATTCCTTCACGTAATAAGGGACCTCTTTCTGCCGAATTTCATACTGATCGGTTATAAAATGCAGTTTTTACAGCGCTTACATATCAAACCGGGGTAACATATATATTGGGGCTATGTCTAAATCTGAACTGATTTTCTCCAAATTTGGCAGTATTCCTTCACTTAATAAGGGACCTCTTTCTGCCGAATTTCGCACTGATCGGATATAAAATATAGTTTCTACAGCGCTTACATGTCAAATTGGGGGTTACATATATATGGGGGCTATATCTAAATCTGAACCGATTTTCTCAGAATTTGGCAGTATTCCTTCATGCAATAAGAAACCTCTTTCTGCCGAATTTCGCACTGATCGGATATAAAATACAGTTTTTACAGCGCTTACATATGAAATCGGGGGTAACATATATATGGGGGCTATATCTAAATCTGAACCGATTTTAACAAAATTCAATAGGGATCGTCCTTGGCCCAAACAAATGATATGTGTAAAGTTTCGTCGAGATCGGACCATAATTGCGACCTGTACTTTGATTACAAGAATACATGCACATACGGACGGACATAGCTAAATCAACTCAGAAAGCGATTCTAAGTCGATCGGTATAATAAACGATGGGTCTATTTTCTCTCCTTTTGGGTGTTACAAACAAATGCACAAAGTTATAATACCCTGTACCACAGTGTGGTGTAGGGTAGGGATGTAACGAATATTCGCATTCGCATATGCGAATGCGAATTATTCGCATAATTTTTAACTTCGCTTTCGCATTCGCAAAAACCAACATTGAAATATTCGCTTTCCCATTCGCATTCGCAAAAACCAACATTGAAATATTCGCTTTCGCATTCGCAAAAATTTATATTTCAATATTCACTTTTGCATTCGCAAAAGATATTTCAGTATTCGCTTTCCCATTTGAAAAAATAAGACTGCATACGCTACGCCTACGCGACATTTAGTGTGGGTCGTTGTATAAAAAAACAATAAATGTTGTCAATCTGGCAACGTATGGAAATAACATAAACAATTGTGTTTTAGTCAATACTCACAAATAATTTTGCCAAGAAAACAATAACATAAAAACAGATATGAAGCCGAAGTCAAGCGGTGTGTGGAAATATTTCATAGAATGTGACAATGAAAAGGCCAGATGTTCAATTTGCAACAAAATGTTTTCGCGAAAGGGCCGAAGCACTAGTGGTTTGACGGCTCATCTAAAAGGCAGACATAAGGAGGAATATGACAATTTGGAAGAAAATCCGAAGGAAATCCCCCATTATTCAGCAAATCAAACTCCATTACATGGTTTAAAAAGACAATTAACGATATCTGAATCAATCAGCAAGAATAATTTCTGGGATTCATCTCATCCAAGAGCCGTCGAAACAGACAACTTAATTGGCGAAATGATTGCGATTCAAGATTTGCCTTTCAATTTTGTACACGGAGTTGGTTTCCGGCGGCTGATGAAAGCTGCCTTGCCCTGTTATAAATTGAAAGGTCGAGAATATTTCACGGAGCACATATGCAAAACAAGGTACGAACGAATCAGACAAAAAATTGTGCTATTCTTAAAAGACTTTAAAAAAATTTCATTCACAACAGATATTTGGTCAGAGCCGAGTGCAAGTGTATCCCTGTTAAGTTTGACAGCACATGGAATCACTGAAGGTTTCCAAAAAATCAATTTAATTTTAAAATGTGAAACTATTGACGGCTCCCATAACGGCGATATTGTTGCATCTAAAATATCCTCTATGCTTAATGAATGGGAAATAAATGGAAAAGTCCAGTGCATCGTACATGACGAAGGCTCAAACATGGTTCGGGCTATGAAGATTTCCAATTTCACACACATCAAATGCACCGTCCATCAACTTCAGCTCTGCATTAAGTCTGCTTTGAAGTCGCAGAAACAAATTGTGTCTGTCATAGCAAATAACAAAAAAATCGCAACACATTTTAATCACTCCGTATTAGCCCAAGAAAAATTACGTCAAATACAAATAAATCGACTAAACCAAACCCCTCTTGTGGTCATTCAAGATTGTCAAACTAGGTAATTAAAATATGTTAAGCTTTTTGAGGAATTTTTCATATTTTTTTTTTGTAGGTGGAACAGTACATTTTATATGATGGAGCGTCTACTAAAAATCAAAGATTCCATTGTACTCTATTTGACAGCCTATGAAGAGATGTCTATATCTACTGAAAATTGGAAAATAATGGCAGAATTAACGGATATACTTAAACCATTTGAGGAAATAACTCGAGAACTTAGCAGCTCAAACTCTACTACATATATCATCAGTTATTCCACTAATTCACGCTTTAAAATCAAATCTAGCAGTTGAACAATTAAAGGAAAACGCTTTACCAGTCATTAAGAATGTTATAGAGAAGTTGATTTTAGAAATAAATGTAAGATTTAGCGAGCTGCATAAGATACCAGTATATGCCATATCAACATACCTGGATCCCCGCTATAAATTAAAAATTTTCGACAGTGTCATTAAGGATGATATTCAGTCAAAACTTGCTACGCTACTTGTTGCTGAAGCTTGTGAAGTACAACAATTTAGTCCACCGCAAAATAAAAGGCTACGTACTGGAGCACCCCATGGTACACAACAGGCAACTTCCCAAGTGCAACATAAATCGTCGCAAATCAAAAAATCCATAGAAATGTTTTTAAATGAAAGTAATAGTGATTCCGATAATGACTTGGAAGATGCCATACTGTCTGTCCAACATGCAAAAAAATTGTTAGCTGATTACAATAATGAGAAAAAAATTCACGTTTCAGAAGATCCTTTATTGTGGTGGAAACGAAATAGCTCAAAATACAAAATGTTAGTACCTTTGGTACGGCAGTTTTTAGCTACTCCGCCGGGAAGTGTTGCCAGTGAACAGTTATTTAGTGGAGCGGGACTTATCTATGATCCACTACGAGCTAGATTGAATAGTGAAAAAGCAGCGAAACTTCTTTTTATTAAATACAACTTGGCTCTACTAAACTTTGAATATTAATTTTTTTAAAGATTATAATATACTACTTATTTACCTTAGAACTGAATTTCTGTGAATTATATTTCAATTGTTTTTGTTTTTGTTTTACGTTTAAATAAATATCTAATATTTATTAACTCAACTGTAATACACATATTGAATTTAAAATACAGACTGTAGGAATGCATCTAATTATTCATTTTCGTAAATCCATTTCTGAATGCCCGCAATTTTTGCTTTGCAAACTCAAAAAATATTCGCTTTCGCAAAAATTTATATTTTAGTATTCGCATTCGCATTCGCAAAAACAAAAAAATATTATTCGCATTCGCATTCGTATTCGCAAAAAAATATATTCAATATTCGCATTCGCATTCGCGTTCGCTAAAGCCACCTTCGTTACATCCCTAGTGTAGGGTATAAAAATGGAACGATACACGACTCAACAACGCATTGAAGTTATTAAAATTCACTACAAAAATTGTGAAAATCTTGCAGTCACAGTTCGCAAAACTAAAGCATTTTTGGGTCGTCGTGAAGCACCTTGTCGGACCTCAATACAGAAATTGGTGGAAAAATTCGAGCTGTTGGGACAAGTTAGTGATGTGAAGAATAAAACCCGTGCACGTCGCTCAAGAACAACCGAGAATATTGCTGCTGTAGCCCAAAATGTTGAAGCAAATCCAGGTTTGTCCATTCCTCGTCGTTCTATGGAATTGGGCATTCCACAAACGTCATTACACCGTATCTTGCATAAAGACTTGGGTCTTGAGGCTTATAATTGTTCAGTTAACACAAGAACTCAAGCCGGCCGATCATCAACAACGTCGTGTCTTTGCTGATTGGGTCCTAGAAATGCATGAAAATGATCCGGAATTCCATCGAAAAATCATCTTAACTGATGAGGCCCATTTCCACCTCGGTGCCTACGTCAACAAGCAAAATTGTAGCATCTGGGGCTCGGAAAACCCAAGAGTTATTGTTGAGAAGCCTCTCTCTCCATCCTCAACGTGTGACTGTTTCGTGCGGTTTATGGTCCGGCGGGGTCATTGGACCTTACTTTTTCGAAAATGAGGTTGGATCAACAGTTACGGTGAATGGATTGCGCCATTACGAGAGATGATTAATGATTTTTTATGGTCGGAGTTGGATGGTATTGAACTGGACAACGTTTACTTTCAACAAGATGGCGCTACGTGCCACACAAGCAACGAAACCATTGCTCTGTTACGGGAAAAGTTTCCGGACCGTGTTATCTCTCGAAGAGGTGATCACAATTGGCCACCGAGATCTTGATAGAATTCGTGAGGCTATCGAGGACATAGGGCAGCCACTTTGCGATTTGGTTATGGAAAATTTCATGAAAAGGATATGGTCCTGTAAGCGTGGTCGTGTTGGCCATTTGGCTGGTGTTGTTTTTCATTGTTAACGGCATACCTTCCTCTTTATTATGAAATAAACATCCCATCATTTATCTCAAAATATGACACTTTTCTTTGAATACCAAAATAACACCTCTTGTTGGAAAACCCTTTACGACATTTCGTCCGAGATTTTGTGATCTTAAAACAAGTACAAGAGTTAAGTTCAGCCTTGCCGAATCTTTTATACTCTCCACCATGGATTGCATTCAATTTTATTACTGGAAAAGTCTTTGGATATTGAGCAAATCATGAATCGATCCTTTTTGTTTAAGTAAATTATTAAAAAAACGAACGCTACAATTTTTAGCCAGATTTTAGGCCGTAAACTCTTTAGCCAAACTCTCCACCTGAAAAATGTGGTATTTATGGCTTAAAATAGCATTTTTGAGCGCGGGAACTACAACAAAATAAAATTTGATTTGTATAAGTTTTATTGATAAGAATTCTAGCCAAAATATAATATAAACGGAAAAGTTTCAGCTAAATTTCTTAGAAAATAGAATACAAACTGCAAAGTTTCTGCAAAATTGCTTTAAAAATGTGAAATCTATGGCAAAAACCGTATTTTGGAGCGACCTCTATAGGGGAACTATATCAAAACATTGACCGATATGGCCTATTTGCAATCCCAAATAACCTGGAACTATAAGAAATATTTCTACAAAATTTTATCAACCTAACTCCATTATTATTACGGACTGTAGCGTGATTACAACAGAAGGACGTCTTAGAATTTTACGACGATTAAGAATATATATATATACTTTATGGGGTCTCAGATAAATATTTAGAGGTGTTATTAATAATGACTTACCAATAATAACAGAAATAAGTGATTTTTTTGTTATCAAAATTATTTTGGCAATTTTTTATATAATGCAATTTTGGCTATATGTGGATTATTGTACAAGATTTATTTATTTTTCAACATGTTTTCAAATAGTACGTGCAGATTTGAATGAAAATACTATAAATACATACGTATATCGTATACTACTTATTTTATAACATATTGGCAATGCATTATTCCAGTACTTAAAATCATGAAAATATAAGCACATATTTATCCCCATGTTAAAATAATGAGAAAAGTGGCTAAATAATAAGTACTTACCATTATCAAACTTTGCTTACTCGTCGGAAAATTTTGCTGGGCAGTTACTTAACTTCAGGTTCTACATGAAAGTGATGTTTTCAGCACCTTTAGCCATCATAATTTCCTTTAATTTAAATGGTATCTCGGGTTTACTAAAGGTAATTTCCGTGAAAATTAGAAATCAAAAAAATTTAAATAAAAACTTTGCCATAAAAAAGATTTTAGGTCTCGTACACAAAAAAAAAATTTTGTTGCATAGTGTTACCACCCGCCGTCGAAAACGCCCTTTATAATTTGAATTATTGGAAATCCACAATGGTTTGGAAATTTGAATTTTACGGAATATACGATTTAACAGAGGAATGACGCATACTCGTATCTTCAGGGACAACAAGTAATCATCCATAAAAATAGTAACTGATAAAAAATTATAAACTTTAATAGAAAACATAAATCATTTAATATTATTTTTTGCATTGAACCAATTTTATTAGAAAAATATTTACTATTTATCCCCTCACCTTAGAGAGGAGGGTATATATCATTTGTTACGAGCCAAAAGTGTAACATATCGAAGGAGTGACCTAAGACCCTAAGTATGCTTGGCGGATATCCGTTTTGGGTCATTTTAAGTCGAATGAGAAATGTCCGTCCGCCTGTCTGTCTGTCTGCTGGCTGGTGCGCACGCTAACTCTCGAAAGGAGTAACCGATTGACTTAAAACTTGGTCACTTTATTAGTCACTATTTCCTTGAGAAAAGTGGGCGAAGTTGCCACACCCCTTTTGGTACCTCCCACACAAATGCACAACTTTGAACAAAAAGTCACCAGCTTATAACTATAATACAAGTGCATACAAAGACTAGAAATTTTGTACAGTGTAATGGTTTGATAGTACCTAAAATACAGTGAAAAATGGGCATTATTGTCACGCTCCTTTTGGCACCTCCCACACAAATGGACCATTTTGTACCAAAAGTTACCAGCTTATAACCTTAATACCAGTGCATTAAAATACATTAAATTTTGTACAGTGTAATGCATTTATAGCACCAAGAGTCCAGAGAAAAATGGGCATTATTGGCACGCCCCTTTTGGTACCTCCCACACAAATGGACCTTTTTGTACCAAAAGTTAACAGCTTTTAACTTTGATACCAGTGCATATAAATACTTGAAATTTCGTACAGTGCAATTTTCAATCAATTTTTCACAACATTTTAACCCTTTGTGGGGGAGGTACTAGAAGGAGTGGACCAATATGGCCCATCTTCGAGCTTAGCCGGAGATAGAAAAAAATATTACCACATACCAAATTTGAAGTCAATCGGTTACTCCTTTCGAGAGTTATCGTGCGCACCAGCCAGCAGACAGACAGACGGACGGACATTGCTCATTCGACTTAAAATGACCCAAAACGGTTTTCCTCCGAACATACTTGGGGTCTTAGGTCACTCCTTCGATTTGTTACACTTTTTTCCGTAGCAAATGATATATACCCTCGTCACACTAAAGTGAGGGTATAATAAATAAATTTACTAATATTTTTTTTTGGGACTCAAGGTGAGGGGATTCATACGTCGGTTTACCCGACTGAACTGTCTTACTTGTTTTGTCAAAATGTTTGCCAAATTTAAGTGAAAGTTGAGTCAGGGACAGCTAGGGGAATGACTTTTGAGCACTTTGGTAGACAATTTTTACATAAAAACTGCTTAAACTTTAATGTTTAAACGGCAACAACGCCTAAATTACTGAAATTAAAAAAAAAAACTTATATTAAATTGAGTGCACATCGTCATAAACTTAGTATTAATTCAATGACCCGACGCTACCACTTACCACGGAATGTAGAGTTGAATTGAGATGAAATGATGAAATGACTTGCGTTGAATTGTATTGAGTGGAATTGAATTGACTTGAAGTGCAGAAAAAAGAGAAACGTTGTTGTGGTTGCGTTTTGTGCCAATTGTCATAACCACAAAAAAATCGCCTTTGACAGAAAATCAACTTTTCATCATTACTGTGAAAATTAATTTTAACTGTCATTTCATCAAAATCGTCAAGCACATTCATACATAACTGGAACAACTTCTTCCTCAGCAATAAAGAGAACAATAAACTATATATTTTTGCACGCAATAGATTGTGTGGTGAACACGAAGTGGAAACAAGCGCCATAGTTAAAGTAATTTCTTTTTTAATATGATTCTAAGAGTGCTGGCATAAGTAGAAAACTTTTCTGGGCGGTTGAGGGAAAAGTACAAAGAAAAAATATCTTGTTATAAATTTAAATGTAAAGAATGGCTTTGAGCAAGTCCCTAGTCTTTAAAATAAGTACATTTTGTTCTTATAATATAGACAATTTTATAAATATTAAGTACATTTTCTGCTTGCAGAATTTCAGAATCATAGCTTTAATATAAGCCAAAAATACTTAATATTGTGTATAGTGTAATGCTTTAGTATTGCCTACAGTCGAGTGAAAAATGGTTGTTATTGCCAGGCACCTTTGGTACGCCCCTTTGGTAATGTCATTTGAATAATGTCCGTCCGTATGTCCGTCTGCCTGGCTGGAGCGCACAATAACTCTCGCAAGGAGTACCTGATTGACTTCAAATTTGGTATGTAGTAATATTTATCCGCTCACCTTAGAGAGGAGGGTATATAACATTTGATACAAGCCAAAAGTGTAACACATCGAAGGAGTGACCTAAGACCCTAAGTATGTTTGGCGGATATCCGTTTTGGGTCATTTTAAGTCGAATGAGCAATGTCCGTCCGTCTGTCTGCTGGCTGGTGCGCACGATAACTCTCGAAAAGAGTAACCGATTGACTTCAAATTTGGTATGTGTTAATATGTATTTCCTTCTATCTCCGACTAAGTTCGAAGATGGGTCATATTGGTCCACTCCTTCTAGTATCACCCCCACAACGGGTTAACATTTAGTGAAATTATTTAATAACTTCTATACTACTTATTCGAATCATTTGAAATTATACACATAGTATTAGTTTATTAGTCACTATTACCTCGAGAAAAATGAGCGAAGTTGCTTCCCCTCTTTTGGTACCTCCCACACAAATAGACAATTTTGCACCAAATGTTACCAGCTTATAACTTTAATACCAATGCATACAAATACTTGAAATTTTGTACTGTGTAATGTTTTTATAGTAAAAAGAGTCTAAAGAAAAATGGGCGTTATTGGTACGCCCCTTTTGGTACCTCCCACACAAATGGACCTTTAACAGCTTTTAACTTTAATACCAGTGCATACAAATACTTGAGATTTCGTACAGTGCAATGCTTTTATAGTACCTAATGTCTAGAGAAAAGGGGCCGTTATTGCCACGCTCCTGTTGGTACCTCCCTCACAAATGGACCATTTTACACCAAAAGTTTACTGCTTATAACTTTAATACCAGTGCATACAAATACTTGAAATTTTGTACAGTGTAATGCTTTTATAGTACCTAGAGTCCAGAGAAAGGTGACCGTTATTGGGACGCCCCTTTTGGTACCTCCCACACAAATGGACCATTTTGCACCAAAATTAACTGCTTATAAAATTAATACCAGTGCACAAAAATACTTTAAATATTGTACAATGCTTTTATAGTACCTAGAGTCCAGTGAAAAGTTGGCGTTTTTTGGCACGCCGATTTTGGTAACTCCCACACAAGTGGACCATTTTGCACCAAAAGTCAACCGCGTATAACATTATTACCAGTCACACAAATACTTGAAATTTTGTTCAGTGTAATGCTTTTATAGGACCTACAGTCCAGTGAAAAATGGGCGTTATTGGTACGCCCCTTTTGGTACAAAAAAATAAATAAATTTAATAATATATTTTTGGGACGCAAGGTGAGGGGATTCATAAGTCGGTTTACCCCATTGAACTTTCTTACTTGTTTTTTATATCCTCCACCATAGGATGGGCGGTATATTCATTTTGTCACTCCGTTTGTAACACCTCTAAATATTGATCTGAGACCCCATAAAGTATATATATTCTTAATCGTCGTACAATTCTAAGACGACTTAGCCATGTCCGTCCGTCCGTCCGTCTGTGGTAATCACGCTACAGTCCGTAATAATAGAGCTAGGTTGATCAAATTTGGTACAAATACTTCTTATAGTTGCAGGTTGTTTGGTATTGCAAATGGTCCATATCGGTCCATATTTAGATATAGCTCCCATATATAGCATCTAACTTGTTGTGATTCCTACTGTTCTCATCTACTTTTTTTTATGTTTTCGGTGTTATGTTCTTTAGGTTTGAGCTATTTTGTGAGGTCACATGCTATCCATGGTGGAGGGTATATAAGATTCGGCATGGCCGATCTTAACGCTTTTACTTGTTCTATCTCAGTACCTCTGCTTCCAGTACCTCTCCTACAAAGTGTTAAAATTTTGTGAAATATTTATTGTCTAACAAAATCAATACTTCCTATCTAAATTCGTTTTCCATTCCACATAGCAGTAGTTCCATATATCAATTGTTTATCTGTCGCTATCACCTTGAGAAAAATGGACGAAGCAGCCTCGCCCCTTTTGGTACCTTACACACAACGGGACCATTTTGTACAAAAAATCAACAGCTTACAACTTTAATACCAGTGGATATAAATACTTCTTTGCAGTGTAATGCTTCTATGGTTCCTACAATCCCGTAAAAAATGGGCATTATTGCCGCGCCCCTTTTGGTACCTCCCACATAAAATGTCCAAATTATATCAAAATTTAAAAGCTCATAACAGAGCAAAGACTTTGAAGTATCTAATCTTAAGCGCAAAATAGGTGTAACATTCTCACACAAATTGACAGATTCATTCTAACACAACATCCCCATTACTTCTGCTGCAATCATCTAAATGTTTTCACATTCTGTCAACAACCTTTTGCAAAGACCATAGATCTCGCACCCACACAAAGTTCCATAGTCTATATAACATTACTCACAAAGTAAGGGTATACCAACGCATCAAAGGATTGACCAAAGACTCTTAGTATACGAGTATACCTATAGTAAAGGGTTTTCCAACAAGAGATGTTATTTTGGTATTCAAAGAAAAATGCAATTTTTTGAGATAAATGATCGGATGTTTATTTCATAATAAAGAGGAAGGTATGCCGTTAACAATGAAAAACAACATCAGCCAAATGGCCACCACGACCACGCTTACAGGACCATACCCTTTTCATGAAATTTTCCATAACCAAATCGCAAAGTGGCTGCCCTATGTCCTCGATAGCCTCACGAATTCTATCTTTGAGGTCTTGAATCGACGCTGGGCTATTGGCGTAGATCTTATCTTTCACGTGGCCCCAAAGGAAGAAGTCGCAAGGTGATAAATCACAAGATCTCGGTGGCCAATTGTGATCACCTCTTCAAGAGATAACACGGTCCGGAAACTTTTTCCGTAACAGAGCAATGGTTTCGTTGTTTGTGTGACACGTAGCGCCGTCTTGTTGAAAGTAAACGTTGTCCAGATCAATACCATAAAAAATCATTAATCATCTCTCGATAGCGCAATCCATTCACCGTAACTGTTGCTCCAACCTCATTTTCGAAAAAGTAAGGTCCAATCACCCGCCGGACCATAAACCGCACCAAACAGTCACACGTTGAGGATGGAGAGAGAGGCTTCTCAACAATAACTCTTGGGTTTTCCAAGCCCCAGATGCGACAATTTTGCTTGTTGACGTAGCCACCGAGGTGGAAATGGGCCTCATCAGTTAAGATGATTTTTCGATGGAATTCCGGATCATTTTCATGCATTTCAAGGACCCAATCAGCTAAGACACGACGTTGTTGATGATCGGCCGGCTTGAGTTTTTGTGTTAACTGAACAATTATAAGCCTCAAGACCCAAGTCTTTATGCAAGATACGGTGTAATGACGTTTGTGGAATGCCCAATTCCAACGAACGACGAGGAATGGGTTTTCTTCAACACTTTGGACTACAGCAGCAATATTCTCGGTTGTTCTTGAGCGACGTGCACGGGTTTTATTCTTCACATCACTAACTTGTCCCAACAGCTCGAATTTTTCCACCAATTTCTGTATTGCGGTCCGACAAGGTGCTTCACGACGACCCAAAAATGCTTTAGTTTTGCGAACTGTGACTGCAAGATTTTCACCATTTTTTGTAGTGAATTTTAATAATTTCAGTGCGTTGTTGAATCGTGTATCGTTCCATTTTTAGTAATGGGGTAGATTCTACTTGTCAAATGTCAAAGAATAAAAGCTTCAAAAGTGACAGCTACCGAAATACCGGGTGATTCAAAATAACACCTCTTGTTGGAAAACCCTGTATGTATATGTCTTACTATTTTTAGCCACCCAAGTTACCAAGTTCCATATTACATTTCTCACAAAATGAGGATATAAGTTAATCGGCACTGAAATTTTTTTTAATGTTTTCATATACACACAGAATACAGTTTGGTTGCCTCAACCGAATTATTTGCCAACCGAATTTTGGTAGTTCTGTCTACTGGTTGTGGTGTACTTCTGCTTCCATGTTGACAACAATCATATTTGGTTGCGCCAACTACGAAAATGGTGGCTTAAATTATCTGTTGTAGTTGCCACAACCAACTGTTTTAAAAAATTGGTTGTTCTGACAATTTGTCAGTCATTACTACCGACAATTAATTAAAAAGAGTTTTCATTAATTTTTATTTTATTTATTGAACAAAAAACCAAACAACAAAATTAAAAATCCCATATTACAAATTCATCACTATTATGAGATGTGGAAATATTTGAGACATATTTTAGTACACAAAAACCAAACACAAAACTTTTATGCAAATGTCGCTTAACCCTGTGCTTTCAATTTCATGATAGTTTCTTTTATTGTTCATTTATGTAAAACATTTTGCACAACATATTCTGCATTCCACACATTATTATACACACGAGATTATTTTTGATTACCTATACCGTTTTTGAACAAAATGTTGAAGATTTTTTTATGTCGAGTAATTTTATTTTTTGTTTGTCATTTATCAGCAAAAGAACAGCAACCAATCTTTCGGTTGTATTTCCCAAAATTCATTTGGGAAGTGATTGGGATAACCAATAAACGATTATTTATTAATATTTTTTCTGTCGTAGTAACCAATTATTCGTTGCAATAATAATCTTTGGTATATTGATACAATTTCTGTTATCAAGAATAAAACATTAGTTGTCACAACCAAAAATCGATCATATGGTACTATAATGAAAATTTAAAATTGGTTACCACAACTAACCGAGTGTCAATGAAAAAAACAATCTTAATTCGATTGATACAACCATCGATTTAGTTGCAAGCATTTTCATTTGATCGTATCCATGTTATTATTGTTGCTTCAACTAATTATATATATATACAACCGACAGACGGTGTAGGCAATATACATTTTGTTGCTAGTACTATTTTTTTATTGTTACAATCGAATTCCAACCAATTATTTTCCTGTGTGTAGTTGCCTGTTGTTATTAATGGTTTATTGTTTCAGACTTTTCATAAGTTTAATATTTCTCTTAATTGAGTACCAGATAATTTCCTAGGACACATACGACGTGACACATCCTTAAATGAAGCAAGGTAATTACTTCCTCTTGTTCCGTTGCAACAATTTTATACTAAAATAATATGAGAGTATTGTCAGTTTAGATAAGAAATATAATGTGTAATTAAATTCTAATTGATTGTATAACTTGTTTCTAACTAAATACACACACACTCACACGCACACATCCACATGAATGAATTAATAAACTTCAACCGTTATGAACACCGAAATATGCAAAATTGCATTTCCTTCCGCAATTACATTGTATTTCGTTGGTATGCTTTTGCTCTAAATATACTTTACTTTTCACATATACATATAGATTTTCTCCGTCTGTGCTAGAGTCTACACATACATATGTCTATGGGTGATGGTGTATGTATGTGCGAGTACATACATTTAATATACGTATGTAATGTATCACAGTAAGTTACCACATAATTTATCATGACAGAGAAATTTCGGAAATTTATTAAAAACGTTTCCCTAATGTATACTGTCGTGTGTTTGAAATACATATATATAAATGTATATATAAGCTAGATTCTAATATCATATTAAGCTATACGAGTATGATATATGAGTCTCGATATACAACACAAATGTACACACATATCTATGTAAGTGTGAGTTTGTTTGATTTAGACGCACACATTCATATTCATTCATACATTCAAATTTGCTTTTGTCTCAAGTCTTTGTTAGTGATGACAACTTTAACACCCTGGTACTTTTTTCAGTACCAACCTCCATCATAGCATGAAGATATACTAAGTTTTTCATTCTGATTCCGCATAAAGTACTCGTATAGATAAGGTTAGGCTGACAGCCGGAGTTACCAGGTCACATAGACCAATATAGGTCCCTAGTGATACCATGGGTCCATTTGTCCGCTATCGAAACCAAACCTGTTCAATATACAAAGTTTTCAATAGTACGAACACCGAAAAGATCTGCCAAACCCTCTAGAAAATCCGACCCCCGGAGTATACAGACGCCGTTTACTCAATGCGGGACAGTAGCAAACCTGGTTCTCAATGCTCTCCACTTCTTCCTCATATCTACAGCCTTTCCTGAAGTCATTGGAGTTAATACCCAACCTTCTGTCAGAACTGTTCGATTAAATGACAACGCTGGTGTTGGTCACTAAATTGCGCCTCAGCCGCTTGGCGACTTCTCTTATTGTCATCATTTCGGCTTGATAGACACTGCAGGTATCTGGTAGCCTGTGAGCTATATCAAGACTGATTTCCTTACATTGTATTCCAACCAAAGTCAGCCCTTTCATCAAGCTTCGAACCATCTGTGTAGAAATGGAGATGGTTTCTGTTTCCTGCTATTCTGCCAACCCATTCCTCTGTCTGTCTGTCTGTCCATGTATTATTGTAATCAAAGTACAGGTCGTATTTATTGTCCGATTGTGATAAAATTCAGCACTGTGCTCTTTTTTTGTCCAAGGACGATCCCTATTAAAATTGGTCAAAATCGGTTCAGATTTAGATAAAGCCCCCATATATATGTTACCCCCGATTTTACATGTAACCGCTGTAGAAACCGTATTTTACATCCGACCTGTACGAAATTCGGCAGAGAGAGTTCTCTTATTATATGAATGAACACTGCCAAATTCGGGAAAAACGGTTCAGATTTAGATATAGCCCCCATTTATATGTTTCACCCGATATATGTTTCACCCGATAAGCGCCGTAGAAACCGTGTTTTATATCCGATCAGTACGAAATTCGGCAGAGGAAGTTTTCTTCTTACATGTATGAACACTGCCAAATTCTTATCGCAATTGCCCATTTTCGCATTGTTAGGGAGGTGTAGGTATTACGTAGTCGACCCCGCCCGACTTTCTGTCTTTCCTTACTGGTTTAGTGGTGAAGTTCCTCTCGAAGGGTACACCGTTGGTATACATATAGTCCACTCGGTCGGTTACCATAGCCCTGCATTGTGATATCCTCATGTGGCCTTGTTCATATACCTACGCATTGATAAACAGTTCAATGGTAATGCCGCTCTAGTAGCAAACTTCTCTCGCCACAATATTGGATGGAGTGGGGCTTGTAGAGCTCAATCGCTGTAGTAGGTCCTGCTTATGCATAGGCAGATAGTTTTCTGAACCTTTGAAAATTGGTTTGTAATGAATACAAGTAGTTTAATAGTTGCGTCCACCATTATAAAAGAGAACAGAACATTTTTTGCGATTTTTAAGGCACTGGATGCACATTTTCCGGGAAGATTTGATCCGCACATTTTTTCTCCTATTCAATATCTACAACTTTGCTTCAGACACAAAATAGATATTCCGTACGGTATACCGAGAAAAAATATAGAAAAATTGCAACAAAAAATCCACCTTGAGTAGAAAAATCGTATGACCATTAAATTAATTACACTGTGATACAAAATCGAACTTTCCGAATGGGAATGGGATGAGACCAATTCCAAATGAAAGTTGACATTATCCATAACAAACTGAACAAACTTCTGCTGAAGTGATGCCATCTGGTCCAGGTTGCTTAAAGGGTTCAAAGGTGTTAATCGCCCAGCTAATTCTGGATTCTCAGTCAACAACCTGGCGACGCTTGGCGTCCTCTAGTTCTATTGTTGGTCCTGTTGTTCCTCGATTTCAGTTGTTGACCTCATGCTGCAGGTAACACACTCTACAGAGTGTAGCGGATAATATCATATCCGGCATCCAAAGGCTTTTCCATTTCTCCACAGAAGGTGTACGAAAAGTTAGATAAAAAAATAATTGATTTTTTGCCATTCGTTCGGCTACCAAATACAAAATTCATATTATATTTCTGAGGCAAACAGAGTACACTTCATTCAGTTTACATTACTTAGATTTTCTAACTTATTACTTTGCCCAACTATAAGTATATAATAAAGCATGTAGTACCACTTTTCAATAGGAGAAATTGCAATATGTTAAATGGTACAGAATATTTTTCTCATCTCTAGCCTACATGTGCTTCTTCGGTGTGTGTCTGCGTTTTTGAAGAAAACTTTTTAAATGCCTAAAATAAATTACCTGGCTTATGGAGAGAAAACGCATAAACATACGTATATACTTCCTTCTATTCAATTTTAAAAAAAGGGTGTTATAGCAAAGTAGACATATTTTTACTTTGTTATTAATTTCCTGAGGGAATTCTTGTAATTTAGTATCAAAATAATAAATATTGTACGGAAGAGAAATATATTTCAATGGAGAGTTGAAGACATTTGCTCTCATACCTGGACAACTGTAAATCATTTTTGAACAAAAATCCTTCAGAAGAAAGCCAGCCAGCCTCTACTCAACATTTAAAGTTTTCGGTAGAGCCAAATCACATGCTCATTCTCAGAAGTCCTTTTGAAAGATATCTACCCAATTTTGTAGTAGCTGATTACTTTAAATGTGTTAAAAAAAATTTATTTTTTTTATTAAATACTTGTTGTTAACTGTTTTATTTAAATTTCTAGGGCTCTAAAAAGCAACATCCTGTAACTACACTTATAATTTATTTTACCCAAACTCCTCTAAAGATCCCACAAGTTCAAGCAGCTATATTCCAAATGAAATCCTTTTTGTCTCTTTTTGTGTGACATGACAAAATAAGCTGAGCAATGTTTGAAAACAATTTCCAAGTGGGAAGGGGGGCAAAGAAATGAATTCAAAAGATTTCCCAAAAAACGTATCACTTACTTACTTCAAGAGTGTCATAACTCAAAATTGAAAATTGTCAGGATGTCCGTATAAAATTGTTAAGTCCGTATAAAAAAATAAAAAGCATGAAATAAGACGTTTAAAAAAGGTGGAATAATCCGAAATATGATTGTTAACTTATAAACTAAATTTCGTTGAGATTTATTTTTGGACATTTGCAAAATTAGCATTTATGTAAGGCAACCTCAAAAAATTTTAATTTTGAGTTATGACAGTCTTGAAGTGAGTGAGCAATATGAAAAGAAATAGCAAGAGGTATTAAAATTTTAAAAAACTTACATTTCATAGGCTTCGAAAATCAACTGGATATTTGTTTTTGGCACAACTGCTATGATATTTTCAATAAACGCAAAATCTGGAAAAGAAAAAAAACATGAAAGGCTTCGACATTTCAATATGTTGACAAGGAAAATTTTTAAGTGGTATGTAAATATGAATGCCCATAAACGTATGGGAAAAGAACTTTAGAACTCACAGAAAAATCTTTCCACAGGCAAGGACATTTGAAGGGCTGTAGTTAAAGTACATTTTGTATAAGTGTTATAATATATATAGTCAAAGATATGGACTCCGCAGCATTAACTAATAAGTAAGACCAAATGATCATTTGAATTTTTGAAAAGCTCTGTGAGTGTGCAAAAATATAAAAATACTGGAAATATCCAGTTGAGTCTACAATTTCACGAATTTTATGGCCTCCACAGCTTAAAAAAAACTAAGATCAAATGCCATTCATATTTTTGGAAAGCATAGGAAGAGTATAAAAATACAAAAATTTTCAATAATTACAAAATTTCTAAGAAATTTTCTATGAATAAAAAATTTCTAAGAAATTTTCCATAAATACAAATTTTTTAAGAAATTTTCCATAAATAAGAAATTTTCTATAAATAAAAATTTTCTAAGAAATTTATTATAAATAAAAAAATTTCTAAGAAATTTTCCATAATTAAAAAATTTCTGACATTTTCCATCATCAAAAATTTCTAAGAAATTTTCTATACATAAAAAATTTCTAAGAAATTTTCTGAATATAAAATTTCTAAGAAATTTTCCATAAATAAAAAAATTTCTTAAAAATTTTCTATAAATAAAAAATTTCTAAGAAATTTTTTATAAATAAAAAAATTTCTCAAAAATTTTCTATAACTAAAAAACTTCTAAGAAATTTTCCACAAATAAAAAATTTCTAAGAAATTTTCCACAAATAAAAAATTTCTAAGAAATTTTCTATAAATAAAAAATTTCTAAGAAATTGTCTATAAATAAAAAATTTCTAAGAAATTGTCTATAAATAAAAAATTTCTAAGAAATTTTCTATAAATCAAAAATTTCTAAGAAATTTTCTATTTATAGAAAATTTCTAAGAAATTTTCTATAAATCAAAAATTTCTAAGAAATTTTCTATAAATCAAAAATTTCTAAGAAATTTTCTATAAATAAAAAATTTCTAAGAATATTTCTATAAATAAAAAATTTCTAAAAAATTTTCTATAAATAAAAAATTTCTAAGAAATTTTCCATAAATCAAAAATTTCTAAGAAATTTTCTATACATAAAAAATTTCTAAGAAATTTTCTATACATAAAAAATTTCTAAGAAATCTATATATATAAAAATGAAACGGTCCATCTGTGTAATGGCATCACGTCAGAACGGCTGGAGCGATTTGGATGATTTTTTTTTTATTCGATTCTAAATTTTCACGAGATGGTTTATATAGAAAAAAAAAATTAATTGGACAAAGGGGCGTGGTACCTCCCATACAAATCGCAGGTTAAAAATCCGATATTTCTGCTCCTATTATAGGTATAGTGCTGAAATTTTGTTTGTATGCATTTAATGGCAGATTATGTGAATTTTCCAAAAATGGGCGGAATCGGACCAATGGGCGTGGCCCCGCCCATATAAGCCAAATTTTGAAATTGAGATATTTTGCACAATTTGTTAGCGAGAGTGCTGGAATTTTGTGTATATGTAAACGGTGGCAGTCTACGTGATTGGTCCAAAAATGGGCGGGATCGGACCAATGGGCGTGGCCCCGCCCACATAGACAAAATTTTGATATCTTGCACAATTTGCTAGCGGGAGTGCTGCAATGTTGCGTATATGTATCTGGTGGCATTCTACGTAATTGGTGAAAAAATGGGCGGGACCGGACCAATGGGCGTGGCCCCGCCCATATAAGCCAAATTTTGAAATTGAGATATTTTGCACAATTTGTTAGCGAGAGTGCTGGAATTTTGTGTATATGTAAACGGTGGCAGTCTACGTGATTGATCCAAAAACGGGCGGGATCGAACCAATGGGCGTGGCACCGCCCATATAAGCCAAATTTAAAAAATGTGATATCGTGCACAATTTGTTAGCGAGAGACCTGGAATTTTGTGTATATATATCCGTTGGTGATCTACATGATTGGTCCAAAAATGGGCGGGTTCGGACCAATAGGCGTGGCCCCGCCCACAATGACCAAATTTTGAAATTTTTATATCTTGCACAATTTGCTATCGGGAGTGCTGCAATGTTGTGTATATGTATCTGGTGGCATTCTACGTAATTGGTCAGAAAATGGGCGGGATCGGACCAATGGGCGTGGCCCCGCCCTTATAAGCCAAATTTTGAAATTGATATAACTTGCACAATTTTTTATCTAGAGTGCTGTCATGTTGTAGATATGTATCTGGTGACAGTCCACGTGATTGGTCCAAAAATTGGCGGGATCTGACCAATGGGCGGGCCACCGCCCATATAAGCCACATTTTGAAATTGAATTATCTTGCTCATTTTGTTAGCGAGAGTGTTGAAATTTTGCGTATATGTATCTGGTAGCAGTCTACGTGATTGGCTTTCAAATGGGCGGAATAGGACCAGTGGGCGTGGCCCAGCCCATATTTTGATATATCTTGCAAGTATTATATAGGAAATACATGAACAAAAATGCTCGGTATGCGATAATTACAGCTGCTCACTCCAATACAATCGCAATATGATAATGTGATGCAATATCAATGAAACAAGAATTTGGAAATTTTATAAGTATACATTTCTATTTTCTGGACTTTCCACTGAATTCGGTATTTTTTCATTCAGTGAATTTATTACTAATACCAGTAAGGAAAGGCAGAAAGTCGGGCGAGGCCGACTATATAATACCCTACACCTCTCTAACAATGCGATAAGGGTCATTGCGATAATAATTTGGAATAATTGGTAAATGTATTTTGAACCGATAATCGCAAAATTAAGCAATATTCGTTCCTAAATTGAGAAAAATCTTTCTGGAGAACTTTGTAATGATCGGAAGTAAAGTACAACTTCTATAGCGCTTTGTAACCAAATCTGGAGGAACATATATATGGAGGTTATATATAAATCTGAATCGATTTTCCTAGAATACTCATTCATGTAAAATAGAAACCTGTTTCTGTCGAATTTCGTACTGATCGGATATAAAACACAGTCTCTACAGCGCTTACATGTCAAATTGGGGGTAACATATATATATGGGGGCTGTATCTAAATCTGAACTGATTTTCTCCGAATTTTGCGGCATTCCTTCATGTAATAAGAAACCTCTTTCTGCTGAATTTCTTACTGATCGGATATAAAATACAGTTTCTACAGCGCTTGAATTTCAAATCGGGGGTAACATATATATGGGGACTATATCTAAATCTGAACCGATTTTCTCCGAATTTGGCAGTATTCCTTCATGTAATAACAAACCTCTTTCTGCCGAATTTCGTACTGATCGGATATAAAATACAGTTTCTACAGCGCGAATTTTGACATGGGCAGCGAAGCGCACCGGGCTCAGCTAGTTTTCTATAAATAAAACATTTCTTTGAAATTTTCTATAAATAAAACATTTCTTTAAAATTTTCTATAAATAAAAAATTTCTAAGAAATTTTCTGAATAAAAAATTTCTAAGGAATTTTCTATAAATAAAAAAATTTCTAAGAAATTTTCTAAATATAAAAAATTTCTAAGAAATTTTCTATAAATAAAAAATTTCTAATTGTTCTTTTTCTATTTGTTTTCTATTGTTTCTCCTTAGCAGTTCAATGTGGCAATACCATTTATAAGAAAAGTGGAATAGTATTCTCTGTTTCAACAAACGACCTTAAAAAAAATTAAGATCAAATGCCATTCATATTTTTGGAAAGCATAGGGAGAGTATAAAAATACAAACATTTTCAATTTTCAATAAATACAAAATTTGTAAGAAATTTTCTATGAATAAAAAATTTCTAAGAAATTTTCAAAAATAAAAATTTTTAAGAAATTTTCCATAAATAAAAATTTTCTAAGAAATTTATT
The DNA here is from genome assembly GCA_963930755.1 of Eudasyphora cyanicolor. NCBI lineage: Eukaryota > Metazoa > Arthropoda > Insecta > Diptera > Muscidae > Eudasyphora > Eudasyphora cyanicolor. The sequence goes on along the minus strand of OZ005738.1, from coordinate 167,103,518 downwards.
ATGAATAAAAAATTTCTAAAAAATTTTCTATAAATAAAAAAATCTAAGAAATTTTCTATAAATAAAAAATTTCTAAGAAATTTTCTATAAATAAAAAATTTCTAAGATATTTTCTATATATAAAAAATTTCTAAGAAATTTTCTATAAATAAAAAATGTCTATGAAATTTTATATAAATAAAAAATTTCTATGAAATTTTCTATATATCAAAAATTTCTACGAAATTTTCTATGAATCAAAAATTTCTAAGAAATTTTCTATAAATACAAAATTTCTAAGAAATTTTCTATAAATACAAAATTTCTAAGAAATATTCTATAAATACAAAATTTCTAAGAAATTTTCTATAAATTTAAAATTTTAGAAAAACTAAAACGACAATTTATTTTACAAAATATTTTTTGGTATTTAGGTGGCACACGGGATATTTTGTTCATTATACTTATATACCAGATGGAATTTTTTTTTTTGGACAGTAATTATCCTCCTTGTTTCAAAAATTGTGTCCGTTACTGTACATACATATTTAAATGCCCAACATCGTTCAATGCAAGAATAAAACATTTTAAGGACATTATGCTTTTTTTGCCCACTTAATGCGCTCGAAAAACTCCTCCATATACGAGCAAATCATATAACAATAGCTCCAACAGCGTAAAGAGCAGGATCATACATTCATACATACATACATACATATGAAACATGTATTGATAACCCAAGGGAACTTTCCACCCGCAGCACTCGGCGACCACAAGAAAAGATGTCATTGTCTGTCGAATCGAATATTTGCTTGACTCTTAAACGGAAATTATATTTTGTGGTTGAAAGTCAAACAAACTTACATATCAGAGGAATTTTGGATTAAATGTTCATGATTTTAAATCTCCACCTTACATATAGGAGCAAGAGGCTATATTTAGGTATATCATTTGCTGCGAAAAAAAAGGCTAACATATTGAAAGAGTGACCTTTTTTTAATTAATTTAAGATGTGTCCGTCTGCCCGTCTGTCTGGCCGGCAGGAGCGCCCAATATAAGTGATTTTTATAAAAAAATCTAAATTTATATTTTCAAAAAGATTTGCGTCGACATCGCATTGTTCCAGAAAATTGTGCAGAATTTGCACAAAACGGAAATTTTTTTCGAAATTTTAATTTTTAATACTACAATTTTACCTATAAAAATTCGTCGAAATTGAATTTTTCGAAATTATTTCGTTGAAATTTGCCTATTTAGAAAATTGTATTAAACATTATTTGTTTTAATTACATCGAATTTTCATATTTCCAGAAAATATGAAGTATGCATTTTTCCACAAAATGTTGTCATATTTGCATGTTTCTAGAAAATTTCATCAAAATTTACATTTTCAAGAAAATTTCATTTTCTACAAATTTCTCTTGGATTTTATTTGTTTAAAATGTCATCGATTTTTTTCCTAGAAATTGTCCAGAAAAATTTGTCAAAACAGCAATTTAAAAAAAAATCATTAAAATTCCATTTCATAGAAAATTTTGGAAGTTTTGTCTAGAAAATTTTTGTCAAAAAAGTTTTTTTTATAGAAATTTTGTTTCAATATTTCTGAGAATTTCGTCGAAATTGCATTTTTCCAAAAATATTATCAATACTACATTTTTTAACACATCAAACAATATTTTTTTAAAAATTTAGTAGATATTGAATTTTTTTAAAACTTACATCTCACTAGCATTTTTGTAGAAAATATCGTTAAAATTGTAATTTTTTCTTGAAATTTTCGTTGAATTTGCTTTTTTCGATGAAATTACTTTTTTAGAAAATTGTATAAAAAGTTAGTTTTTTTTAATTACATTGAATTTGATAATTTCCAGAAAATATGCAGTTTGTCAAAATTAAATTTTTCTACAAAATTTCGTCAAGTTCGAAATTTGTTCTTGATTATTTTGTCAAAATAAGACTTTTATAGAAAATTTCAAATGATTCACATTTGAAAAAAATTCAGAATTTATATTTTCAAAAAACGTTTGCATCGACATTGCATTGTTTTAGAACATTTTGCAAACAGAAAATGTCTTCGAAATTTAAATTTCTAGAAAGTTGTCATTAAAATTAAAATTTGTACATATACATAATTTAGTCGAAATTATTGTTTTCTAAAAATTTCATCAGAACTAACATTTTTAAAACCTCATCGAACTTGAAAAATTTCGTCAAATTGAATTTTTGAGAAATTTCGTCAAATTGAATTTTACTAGATAATATCGTTAAAATTTAATGTTTCTTGAAAATTTCGTCAAATTTGCCTTTTTCTAAACAATTTTGACGAAATTACCATTTTAGAAAATTTTATTAATTTTTTTTAATTTGTTGAAATTAATTTTTTTTGAGAAAAATTTCGTCAATTATATTATTTTCGCCCATATTTTTTCTAGAAAATAAGGTCAAAATTAGTTTTACTTTTTTATAACAAAAAAATAAAAATTTAATCTTCAAAAACATTTGGATCGACATTAAATTGTTCTAGAAAATTTTGTAGAATTTACACTTAACAAAAATTTAATTTTCTAGAAAATTTCCATTAAAATGTTCTCTATAAAATTTAGTCAACATTTAATTTTTCTAAAAATGTCATCGATACTAAATTTTTAAAAACTTACATCCAACAAACATTTTCCTAGAAAGTTTCGTAAAAATTAAATTTCACTAGAAAATATCGTTAAAATTTTATTTTTTCTTGAAAATTTCGTCGAATTTGCCTTTTTCTAAATAATTTCGATAAAATTACCTTTTTAGAAAATTGTATTAAAAATTAATTATTTTAATTTCATCGAATTTACATATTTCCAGAAATTATTTTTCTAGAAAATTCCTTTAAATATAATTTTTTTTTATTATTATCAATTTTTTTCTAGAAATTATCCTGGAATTTGTTAATTTTGTAGAAAATTTCGTTGAAATTCAAATTTTTAGAAAATTTTGTCGATTTTTTTCCAAAAAATTTTTTATACAAAAAACAAAGATTTCTTCGAAATTTTAATTTTCTAGAAAATTTCCATTAAAATGTTCTCTATAAAATTTAGTCAACATTTAATTTTTCTAAAAATGTCATCCAGACTAAATTTTATTAAAAATTAGTTATTTTGATTACATCGAATTTGCATATTTCCAAAAAATATGCAGTTACATTGTACTAAAAATTTCTTTAAAAATCTTATTTTCGATTTTATCTTATCTTAAATTTTTCCAGAAAATTTTTTATGAAACAATTTGATACTAATATTTCAAAAACCATTTGTGTCGACATTGCATTGTTTAAGAAAATTTTGCAGAATTTACAAAAAATTTCTTCGAAATTTTTATTTTCTAGAAAATGTTTATTAAAATTAAAATTTTTTCTATAAAATTTGGACGAAATTTAATTTTTCTAAAATTTCATCGAGACTACATATTTTAAAACTTACATTAAACTAGCATTTTTCTAGAAAATTTCTTCAAAATTTAATTTTACTAGAAAATATCGTTAATTTTTTTTTCTTTTTTCTAAAAATTTTAATGATATTAACTTTTTAGAAAATTGTATTAAAAATTAGTTTTTTAATTACATCGAATTTGCATATTTCCAGAAAATATGCGGTTTTTCGAAATTAAATTTTTCTGCAAAATTTCGTCAAATTAGCATGTTTCTAGAAAATTTCATCAAAATCGCATTTAAAAATAAAAAACCATTGAATACGCATTTTTCTACAAAATTCCCTTAAATTTAAATATGATCTATTTTTTCTAGAAATTGGCCAGAAAATTCGCAAATTTTGTAGAAAATCACGTTAAAATTCCATTTTCTAGAACATTTTTTAGAGAAAATATTTTATAAATAAAATTAGAAATTTATATTTTCCAAAAACATTTGCGTCGACATTGCATTGTTCCAGAAAATTTTGCAGTGTTTGTAAAAATGTGTTTTTTGTAAAAATTCTTCGAAATTTTTATTTTCTAGGAAATGCTTATCAAAATTAAAAATTTTCTATAAAATTTCATCGATATTGCATTCCTATAAAAATTTTATCAAAACTCAGTTTTTTTAAACTAACACCGAAATTGCATTTTCCTAGATACATAATTTCGTCAAAATTGAATTTTACTAGAAAATATCGTAAAAATTTTATTTTTCTTGAAAATTTCTGTGGATTTGCATTTTTCTTAATAATTTTGATGAAATTACCTTTTTAGAAAATCGTATTAAAACTAAGTTTTTTAATTACATCGAATTTGCATATTTCCATAAAGTATGCAGTTTGTCGAAATTACATTTTTCTACAAAATTTCGCCAAAATCTAATTATCGTCGAAATATTTTTAGAAAATTTCCTCAAAATTTATGTAAAATATTTATTTATTTAAAAAATTTTGAAAATTATATCTTCAAAAAACATTTGCGTCGACATTGCATTGTTCTAGAAAATTTTGCAGAATTGTCACTTTACAAAAAATGTCTTCGAAATTTTAATTTTCTAGAAAATTTTCATTAAAATTTTTTTTCTAGAAAATTTAGTCGAAATTTAATTTTTCTAAAATTTTATCGAGACTAAATTTTTTAAAACTTAAAACATCAAACTAGCATTTTTATAGAAAATTTCATCAAAATTTAATTTTACTAGAAAATATCATTAAAATTTTATTTTTCTTGATAATTTCGTCGAATTTCCCTTTTTTCTAAAAATTTCAATGAAATTTCCTTTTTAGAAAATTGTATTAAAAATTAGTTTTTTAATTTCATCGAATTTGCATATTTCCAGAAAATATGCGGTTTTTCGAAATTAAATTTTTCTACAAAATTTCGTCACATTAGCATGTTTCTAGAAAATTTCATCAAAATCGCATTTAAAAATAAAAAACCATCGAATACTCATTTTTCTACAAAATTCCCTTATATTTAAGTTTTTTAAAAAATTTCATCGATTGTTTTCTAGAAATTACCAGGGAAATTCGCCAATTTTGTTTTTCGTTAAAATTCCATTTTCTAGAAAATGTTGTCAAAATTCTTTATAGGAAATTTTGTATAAAAAAAATTTTGAAGTTTATACTTTCAAAAAAACATTTGCGTCGACATTGCATTGTTCCAAAACAAGTTTTGCAAAATTTACCCTTCACAGGAAATGTCTTCGACATTTTCATTTTCTAAGGAATGTTCATCAAAATTAAAAATGTTCTATAAAATTTCATCGAAATTGCATTTCTATAAAAATTTTATCAAAACTCTTTTTTTTTTAAACTAGCTTCGAAATTGAATTTTTCTAGAAAATTTCGTCAATTTTGATGAAATTACCCTTTTAGAAAATTGTATTAAAAATTATTTTTTTTTACTACATCGAATTTGCATATTTGCAGTAAATATGTATGTAGTTCGTCGAAATTGCATTTCCTTTTTCAAATTTCGCATTCCTTCAAATTTTGGGTCAGGTCACTCTTGAAGTAAGTAAGTAATATGTACATATTTGTAAATCTCTATATTTATTCCATAATTTAATATTCTTCCACATCCAAATTGTTTCAAGTAACAATATTTTATCTATCCTGACATTTTGACTACAACGAGTCTTTTATTAAATGTTTCTTATGATATTCGGCAACATTAATAAAGCCCCCATTATTTATGGTCGCCGATGCTACAGGTGATGAAAGATGTACGGGTGGATGAGACGCCACCGCCGCCGTGTCCTTGACAACGTCCACGTCTGTGTCGTCCTTATTGCCGTCACCTGAGGAGGAGGAGCGCATAAATAATCCTACACCACCATTGTCTGCAGGAGGTTGATTTAGAGCCGTTAGGAAACGATTGAAGAAACGTATTGGCCCTCCCAGAAAGAAACTTTCCGTTGGAGCTGGCGAAAAGGCCGCTATGACAATTATGGCCGAGAAGAGATATGCAAATTTCATCGCTTTGTTCCGGAAGAAAAACAGAAACTACTAATATCGTTTATTCGGAATGATATCGTTTTTGTACTCATCAATGGCTATACAATATGACATTTGGCAATGATAAGATACGAGTACACCAACAGTAACTCCTCCATTAATTACACATGTCGGGAGCAGTCATAAATAGTAAAACATGATTCACAAAAGAGCAATTATTAAATGACTAAATATCTGCAATTTTTTCATTTTCTAGTGATTATCTGGGAATGGTAAATGTTGAATGGAATTTTAATAAAAACACTCAAATCGATTTGAAACGGGCTAAATTTGGCAAAAAATCTATAAAAATTAAATTTTGATGAAATTTCTAAAAAAAATCTTTAAAAATGAAATTCCGAAAATTTCACAAAAATTTTCTATAAAAATTAAATTATACAATTTTTAAGAATTTTCTTTTGACAAAAAAAATTCTATGAAAATACAATTTTGACGAAATTTTTTATGGAAATTAAAACTTCGACGAAATTTTCTATGAGAAGTAAAATTTCGACGAAAGAAATTCCCTATGAGAAGTAAAATTTCGACGAAATTTTCTATGAGAAGTAAAATTTCGACGAAATTTTCTATGAACATAAATTCTTGATGAAAATAAAATATCGACGAAATTTTCGATACAAATTAAAATTCGTTGAAAATTAAATGTGGACGAAATTTTCTATGAAAATTAAATTTCGACAAAATTTTCTATGCAAATTTAAATTTCGATGGAATTTAAAGCTTAAAATTAACCTCGTCTAACTTAGTAACTTCGATAAAAATTAAAATTTTAACTAAATTTAAATATTTTTGAAAATTTTCGGAATTATTTCTTATCTTTGGAAGAGAATTGGACATTAAATTTTGACAAAATTTTCTATAAAAATTAAATTATGAAAAAATTTCTATAAAATATTAAATTTTGACGAAATTTTCTATACAAATTTAATTTCGATGAAATATTATAAGGCTCATATTTAGATGAAATTTTCGCCAAAATTTAAAATAATTTTGAAAATTACGAAATTATTTCTTATATTTGGAAGAGAGTTGAACATTAAATTTCGACAAAATTTTCTCTAAAAAATTAAATTTCGATGAAATTTCTATAAAAAATTTTAAATCTCGATGTATTTTCTATAAAAAAATAAAATTCGATGCAATTTCTAAAAAAATTAAATTTTGACGAAATTTTCTATAAAAAAATAAAATGTTGACGAAATTTTCTATAAAAAAAAATAAATTTCGACGAAATTTTCTACAAAAAAAATTAAATTTCGTCGAAATTTTCTATAAAAAAAATTAAAATTTCGACGAAATTTTCTATAAAAAAATTACGAAATAATTTTCAATAAAAAATTCAATTTCGGCGAAATAATTTTCAATAAAAAATTAAATTTCGTCGAAATAATTTTCAACAAAAAATTCAATTTTGACGAAATAATTTTCAACAAAAAATTCAATTTCAACGAAATTTCCTATAAAAAAATTTAATTTCGACGAAATTTTCTATAAAAAAAGCAATTTCGAAATTCAATTTCGACAAAATTTTCTGTGAAAATTAAATTTTGGCGAAATTTTCTATGAAAATAGAATATCAACGAAATTTTCTATGAAAATGGAATATCGACGAAATTTTCTATGAAAATAGAATACCGACGAAATTTTCTATGAAAATAGAATTTCGACGAAAGTTTCTGTGAAAATAGAACGTCGACGAAATTTTCTATGAAAATAGAATATCGTCGAAATTTTCTATGAAAATAGAATTTCGACGAAATTTTCTTTAAAAATAATTTAATTTCGACGAAATTTTCTATAAAAGGTTAAATTTCGGCGAACTTTTCTATAAAAGGTTAAATTTCGACGAAATTTTCTATGAAAATTAAATTTCGATGAAATGTAATGAAATATAAATTAAAAACATTTTTGAAAATTACGGAATTACGAGTATTTCTTATCTTTGGAAAAGAGTTTAGCATCCCTCAATGAATGAAGCATAACTCAACCAAATTTTTCGGCGAAATAATTTTCAATAAAAAATTAAATTTCGACGAAATAATTTTCAATAAAAAATTAAATTTCGACGAAATAATTTTCAATAAAAAATTAAATTTCGACGAAATAATTTTCAATAAAAAATTAAATTTCGTCGAAATAGTTTTCAACAAAAAATTCAAATTTCGGCGAAATAATTTTCAATAAAAAATTAAATTTCGACGAAATAATTTTCAATAAAAAATTAAATTTCGTCGAAATAATTTTCAACAAAAAATTCAACTTCGACGAAATTTTCTATAAAAAATTTAATTTCGACGAAATTTTCTATAAAAAAAGCAATTTCGACGAAATTTTCTATAAAAAAAAATCAATTTCGACGAAATTTTCTATAAAAAAATTCAATTTCAACGAAATTTTCTATAAAAAAATTCAATTTCGACGAAATTTTCTATAAAAAAAATTCAATTTCGACAAAATTTTCTTTAAAAAAATTCAATTTCGACGAAATTTACGACAAAAAAAAATAAATTTCGACGATATTTTCTATGAAAATTAAATTTCGACGAAAATTTCAGTGAAAATTAAATTTCGACGAAAATTTCTATGAAAATTAAATTTCGACGAAAATTTCTATAAAAATTAAATTTCAGCGAAATTTTCTATGAAAATTGAATTTCGACGAAATTTTCTATGAAAATTTAATTTAATATGAAAATTTAATTTCGACAAAATTTTCTATGAAAATTTAATTTCGACGAAATTTTCTATGAAAATTAAATTTTCACGAAATTTTCTATTAAAATCAAATTTTGATGAAATTTTCTATGAATATCAAATTTCGACAACATTTTCTATGAAAATTCAATTTTGGCGAAATTTTCTATGAAAATAGAATACCGACGAAATTTTCTATGAAAATAGAATTTCGACGAAAGTTTCTGTGAAAATAGAACGTCGACGAAATTTTCTATGAAAATAGAATATCGTCGAAATTTTCTATGAAAATAGAATTTCGACGAAATTTTCTATGAAAATAGAATTTCGACGAAATTTTCTCTAAAAAAAATTAAATTTCGACGAAATTTTCTATAAAAGGTTAAATTTCGACGAAATTTTCTATGAAAATTAAATTTCGATGTAATATAAAGCTTAAATAAAGACGAAATTTTGGCTAAAAATTAAAATTTAAAACATTTTTCAAAGTTACGGAATTACGAGTATTTCTTATCTTTGGTAAAGAGTTTAGCATCCCTCAATGAAATTTGATGGTTCACTTTATTTTATCTTATCTGGAACATACACGCGAATGAAGCATAACTCAACCAAATATTTCTCAAAACAAAAAAGACAAAACAACTTTTTGTTCTAATTAATTGTTGTCTTAAAATGACAGATAGACAAATCGTTCAAATCTTTGCGAAATGAAAACCTATTTAAACTCGAATTCCATTCAATACAAATTATAAGTTAATTTGCCACTATCAGACACTGAATATTGCCGTTTTTGTCATGAATTTTATCATCGCTTCTTTCACTTTGGCTTTTGTGGCTATGGTTGTAGCCCAACCTCTTAGCGAACGCCAAAATGTGATTGTCAATCGTCCTGCGGGTAGTCTTTTAAGCCAATATGTAGGCAATGGTAATCGTCCTGCTCCACCATCTAAGACACAACAACAACAAGAGGTTCCAGCTGTTTCCGAACATCACCCATCGGTAGAAGTCCATCAAAGCATTCCATCCATTGGATCTTGGGCAAATGTACACATCAAACCTCAAGATAAATTGGATACATTCAATGGCAAGGTGGTGCCAACACCCAAGTATCCACAAGCTTATCAACAAATTGCAATGTAAATTCTAGTATTGAAATTAATATACGTATTTAAATCAAAATAATAAATTGTAATTTTTGGAATTTCTAGTAACCGCAATCGGTAGGAAATTGTGTCATCTAATGTGACTTATTGACACATGAGTTGAACCTGTAAGAACAGTCATCAACGATGAACTTTTCTATAAGAAAAGTCTTCAACGATGAACTTTTCTATAAGAAAAGTCATCAACGATGAACATCTCTATAAGAAAAGTCTTCAACGATGAACTTTTCTATAAGAAAAGTCTTCAACGATGAACTTTTCTATAAGAAAAGTCATCAACGATGAACTTCTCTATAAGAAAAGTCTTCAAATGAACTTTTCCATAAGAAAAGTCATCAACGTGAAATTTTCTAGAGGAAAAGTTCCTTAAAAATTTCGAGAAAAATTGTTATGAAATAACATAATTAAAATAATATTTTAAACTTTTCACCAAAAAAGTAAGTCTTCACAAAGTTTCGTCGTTTTCGTTGCACGACCATTATTGAAGGATTTATAGTCATTTTATATATGGCTGAGAAATTCAAAAATTTCAGCAAAATTAAGCGTTAATTTAAGTAGCTATAGCCGTTTTAGTACTCATTAAAATCACCATACTCCAACAAACATACCCCTAACGTAAATGAATGAAACATTGCTGTACTCGTATATTGCCCTGGCGGTTAACTTTCGAAGTTCAAAAAACCCATTTCGCAGCGTTGCATTTCCAAGGCAATAAAATATAGTACCTTTTTTTAAGCTTTGTTGTAAGTTGCCACTTTGAGGGTAAACCAAAGACTTTTAAAGACCAAGGCGGGAATGTTCTCTCTTCTGCTGTTATGAAATATGCCTAACCGTAGGGATAACATAAAGCTCCCTTTAACAGAGGAAAAAGATATGACAAAAAAGGGCAACTAAATGCAATTGCCGCTAAGATTGTCAAAATTGATTTTGAATAGATACACTGGCATATTGTACAAATTTAGAAATAAATTCGGATAGAATTCTTCATACAAGTAGAAAAATTTAACGAAAGTGGAATATGGGACCAGAAATGTGATTCGTAAAATAAAGCCGACGTTAGTTATAACAGTTAAGATTTAAATGGAAATTTGAAGCAAAACCGTTGGAGCCTAAAAATTCTTCGACTCTGATAGAAGTTGTTGAAATCGATTATCGTCGTTTTGTAGGAGAGAGAGGCAGTCGGAAAGGGGGGATAAAAAACTCTCCCGTACTCGGACTTCTCAGGCTCAACCTTTTCTGTTTTTCATTCGCACTTTGAAACAACAACAATTTATTCAGGAAAAGCCGAAGCAAAAGTACGGCAAGCCGAAACCAAAATACGTCGTGTGAACGCAATTTTAAAAGGGAATTAGCTGCTAATCTGCTTAAAAAATGTCCTAGCTTTCCAACGGTCACAAAATTTCCAAGACAATCGAACGATAAATCTTGACGATTTACTTATTTTCAAGATTCGAAGGTCTAGACAAAGATATGAATACCAAGATAGAACGGTATCCATTCACAACGAATTCTTCACAACTAGTTCATAGATGGCGTTCTGCTGGCATAAATAAACAACAGGGTAGCCATTACACATGAATTCAAATATTTGGTGTTGCCGACTATCAAATTTTAACATTTTACTTGAGAAAATGAAATGTATGTGCATATGTAAAATGAAAAAAGTTTGCAGACAGAAAAATAATGTTTTGTAGAAAAGTCGATGTTTTTGATATGCATGGAATGTTTTAAACATTATATATGTTTGACTAAATACGTTTTATTTTAAAATTAATACATTTGGTGGTCCACTGCCCATTGGGAGCAGTAGCAATAACATTAAAACAATCATATATATATTCCTTCAGTGTTTTTAATTTGATTTTTTGGACGTTTAGATAATTCCAAACAATCGGAAAAACGCTAATCTCAAAAAAAGAATCTATTCTTCAAAAAAAGTAAATATTCTAAGAAAAATCTGTGGAGCGCTGACATAATACAAAATTATATAATTTTGAATCGTTGCAGATCAATATTTGCTACTCCTTAGACGACCATTTGGGTTAACTACGCATTAAGAGGCACCCAATTTCGTATTTGACTCGTTCGTATTTGGCCAGCTTGCACCAAAAACTATAGATTAAGATATGTCTTCAGGCCGATATGTCAAAAACTGTCAGTTATGAACTGTCACACGCAAAAAACAGTTTTCCGCGAACATTGTTTGAATTTTTTGTGCTTATCGATTAATATTTAATTTTTTATAATTTTACAAATTACAAAAAATTCGGGAAAATCGTGCTGAAAATCAGCGAAAAACCTCACACTTTGGAATTCCTATGTTTTACAAACAAATAGATTTTTGAGGATCTTGCTAATGGTATATTAGGAATATTCCAAATTGTTTAAAAGGACCGCAACCCAATACAAATTAACATAAATTATACAAAAATAGACAAATATATTGTTCATTTCTGAAATAGGTAATTTTATTACAAAAATTAAAAATACTTCACTGAAATGAAAATTTGATCAGAAAATCATTCATATGCAGCGGTTTTAATGGATTTGGGGAGTTTCTGAGATAATTTTGGGCGTGAAATATAAAACTGTCTAGCGGCAACTCTGGTTAAAATGGATACACAGAAAAGCTGCCTATCGACATCTATTTTCCACTTTTAACAACGTGCTACGACATCTTTTGGAAATTGTAAACAATTTATTTTTCTATCTTGGTATTTATATCTTTGGTCTAGAGGCGCGAACCAACAAAAAATGTTTGATAAATTCAGAGCAACTCATAAGCGCTGCATTACACGGAGCCATTTTTTCCAAGCAAGTGTCAAAGTTTGTAGGAGACGGAGGCAGAGAGCTCTTCCCGTCTGTCTCTCTCCTACAAATTTTGACACATGCTTGGAAAAAATTGCCTCGTGTGATGCAGCACTTAGATTTGGGACAAATACGAGCATTGTGCGCCTTACGTCGACGGCCAGCGCATTTCATTGTGTCAAAATAAAAAGTTTTGACGCTCACTGCTCACGTCGCCATTGTGTTGAATGCTCTTATTAGAAACGAGAGATGGGTATCATGATACAATAATTGTAAAGGTAGTCTCAAGCTAACAGCTGATTACAATTTTTTTATTTTGGCGTGTTTGACAGCATTTTGGTTGTCAATCTCATTGTTTACATTCCAAATGTTTGTTTACATTTTTTGACAGCAGTGGAGAGCGGAAAAAGGAAACGTATGAGTTTAAATTGAAATTGGAAAAAAGTAATAGGAAGTGAAAAAAATAAGACTGAGTGAAAAAATATAATATAAAGTGGAGAAAACAATAAAAAATTATTGTTGTTTTAAAATTATATTGTGTGTTTGTTTTTATTTTAAAAAATATATACTTTTCTAATAAGAAAAAATGCGCAAGTGTCGCATTTGTGACAAACGTGATGACCATGGAAATGGATCGTTTTTCAAAATACCGAAAGATGGAAGTGGTGTCAGGCTAGTGGTATTGCATTAGAAAGCGGTCAGTTCACGGTACACGGTCACGTTGCTTAGGCTGTTGAATGGTTTGCATGGTTTCTCCTGTGGCCGTCGTTTCTCTATTTACACTCGATAAGGGGGAGGATAACCGTTGTCTTTAGTACTCGTTGTTTTCTTGCAAAAAATTCCTTTTCGTTGCCTTTGTGGTTTTTGCATTGCTGTAGCCCAAGATTCCAAATTCTTGGCGAAGAATTTAGCTGCCACTGCAACTGCCACATCACATCTCAAACTACTGCACTTTTTACGTCTTCTCTTCGGTGAGGTACCTTGGCCAGTACCACCGGAGGGTGTCACATTAAGATAACAAAAATCAAAATCGAGATTTTATGACATTTTTATTTTTCTTCACTAAATTTTGTTATTTAACAAACCAAATTCCGAGTTTGTTGTTGAATTGTTGTTGTTGTGCTCACTCTGTCACTGACGTCTATCTGTCAGTTCAATTTGACAACCAAAATGGCAAAAATACGCAGGGTTGTACCGGACTTTTTGTTGTTGGGCTTATGAGACTACCTTTACAATTATTGTATTAGGGCATCTCTTAAATACCGGTGAATTGCGTCCTGCGTCTGTCAAAGTGTTGTTGTATGCACAGAAAATAATAGGATGAAATTTGAGTTTGACAGACGCCGGACGCATTCACTGGTATTTAAGAGATACCCTCATGGATGGGTATTGTGCGGCGGCAATCAAACGTCATATGTTTTTGTGTTTAGTTGTCTGGTCAGTTTTTTTTTATTTAGAAGCAACAAAAACACACGGACACTAACATATTTATTATATTTATTTACTTATAATGTTTGTAAATGCGAAAAATAAAGTATAAATGCAATTAACGTAAATAACTTTATAACAATAATTTTATAAATAAAATAGGGTAAGAGAAAGGATAAAAATATCAAGATGTCTATGAAACAAATTTCAACTCATGCAACGTAATAAACGTTAATACCGTCAAAAGAAAAATAATTAATTGCAGTGGAGTGAAAGAAACGTGCGGAAAGTGAGTGGTGGTGTGTGTTGTGAAACCAAAAGAAGTGATTTTGCAAAAAAAAAACAAATGTATATTTATACAAAATATTAATTGCGTGGCAGTTTTCCACCATTGTTGGGATCTAGTTGTGCAAACTTTATAAAGAAAAATTTTAAATCAAATAAAAAAAGAGTCATATAGGGAAGTTGAAGGTCTTCCCTAAATTGAAATTCTATACAAAAAAAGCTATCTTGTAGTTTAGCGTTTAGCCACAGAGGGGTATCTTGGACAGAGTTATAAGAACGAACAACACTAGTACGATAAAGTGGTTTAAAGTATGGTAAATGTGTGAGGAGGCCCCAAGCATTGATTTTCCATTTCCTCATACCAAAATAGCTACCTATAACATATATAGTTAGTTGCTGGTGATTTTTTTAAAAGAAGGGGGTTTTGGGGACGATGGGTGTTAATATGTTTTGTGTACATTCGCCTTGCTTTAACTCGAACCCCCCTTTAACGATGAGCCGCCAGACAGACGAACTTGGTGACTTGATTCTCAAACCCTCGAGATTATTTTGAAAAATGGTTTCACATTTCATGTTTTTTCAATCTGTTTTGTTTTTAATTTTAACACTCTTTATACTGTCCTCTGTTGGCTTTGTTTGTTTTCTGTTTAATTACCTTGGCAAAATGGAAATAAGAAATGAAATAAATAAAAACCAGTCTATAATATGTCTATTGTTGCCTCTTCTAGTAGCCATCAGCAGCAGCAGCAGATGATTCATCTTTTTGTCTTTGTAACGCGCCATATAACGCTCTAACGATACTCAGTTGGTTGAAGTTATATTTTTAACGTATGGCGTCGAATCTTCAGTTTGGAATGTAATGTGGCGAAAACAACCATTTGGTTTCCTTTTCCGTTTCCATGCACTTAGTTGACAGTTGTCCGTTATTGTTGTTGGTGGTTTTTCTTTTATTTTTATGCTGATTTGTCATGTGTCGTGAGGCTTTTTACTTTATTTTTGTTCATTAATTTAATACCTTTTTCCTATTACTCAAGAAAAAAATTCATAACGACTTAAAAATAATTTCTTTTATCATTTAATTGTTGCTTTGTCGGTGTGTGAGGCAAGCATTAGGAGGCGTTAAGATATCAGATAACAGGCTGCGGCCCAAAGCTACCGACACTACTACGATTGTGTAGTGTTCAGAGCTGTCGCTTGTTCTGCTTTTGAGTTCAGAATAACGGGAGCAAATTTAAATAATTGTGAATTCATTTGAAGCCCAAAAAATATATATTCAAGTAGTGTAATAAGTATTCGGAACAATGCGATTCAGTGGCAAACTGCAATAATTTGCGAAAAGAGTTTGAATATGATTTTTGTCGGATCGGAGCAGAAGGTGTCGTCCAAGGTGCTCTATCCAAATATTTCTATACTTTACCACCATTAACCTGGGACTATATTTAAAAAAAATCATATAAATCAGTTAAAAAATAAAAAAATGATGTGTAACTTTTATAATAGGGTAGCTATTCTTAAAAGATATCTACATATATAAAATATTGAATTGTGCAAAAAAAACTTCAATGCCAATGTCTCTCTCATGTGAAAACCTTTACATCAGTTTGTAACATCCAAAATGAAAAGATATAGGCTTTTTTGGTCGATTGACTTGGAAATTATTTCTGAAAACTTGTATATCATTTTGTAACGTCCAAAATGGGAAGATAGAGGCTTTTTGGTCGATTGACTTGGAAACAATTTCTGAGTCGACTGAGGGAAATGCTGCACTTGAGAAACATTCTTCATACCAATTTAACAATTAAGAAAGTTCAGTCGGGTAAACCGTCTACTGAATCCCTTCACCTGAGTCTCAAAAAAAAATTAGAAAATTTATTTATTTTTTTGTTTTCTTTAAATTATTATCAATTTATATTGCATCTAATAACTTTAAAGTATGTTCTGGTATTAAAGGTTACAGTTGTTTACCTTTGGTACAAAATGGTCCATTTGTGTGGAGTGTACCAAAAGGGGCGCCACAATAACGGTCACTTTTCTCTAGATGTTGTAAAGGTAGGACTGGGTTTTCGCATGTCAAAGGTGCACTGTAAAAGCGAATCCTGCAGTCTTTTAAAGAAAAGACAATTCCCACTTTAACAAAAAAAATAGTTCCTTATAGAAACTTCTAAATTTGGATAAAAGTGTAATTTTGCGAAATGCATATGTGCGGAATTACTTTACATGTTAATTTAAAAAAATCGTTTTCGTTTATTTCGGAATTTGCCTAGGTTTTTGCTGGAAAATTTGTTACTAATTTGATAGAAAATCGTTTAATTTATTAGACTTAAATAATTGTAAAGTCACACAATTCAAATGTTTTATTGTATGCTGGTGACGTTACTTTAAAAAAGTTATTAAGTTAGATTTTTTGATTTTATGCACAGTACACTAAAAACCTAGCTATTTGAAATTAGCATGTTTTGGAATGGAGGTATCGACTTAAAGACTAACTTAGATACAATTTTCCAAACATTTTTCTCAAATAATTTGATCTCAAAACATTGTAAATCCATAACAAAACAGCGCTTCAATTACATTTTAAGCAAGCGTTGTTAAAGCGTCCCAATACAGTGCTTTCACAACCCATTTTTCGTGGTACCTTCATAAATTTCTGGCTGGGCTGGTATTATAGTTAAAGCTGTTAACTTTTGGTACAAAAAGGTCCATTTGTGTGGGAGGTAAAAAAAGGGGCGGGCCAATAACGCCCATTTTTCTTTGGACTCTAGGTACTATAAAAGCATTACACTGTACAAAATTTCAAGCATTTGTATGCACTGGTATTGAAAGTTATAAGCTGGTAAATTTTGGTACAAAATGGTCGATTTGTGTGGGAGGTACTAAAAGGAGCGTGGCAATAATGCCAATTTTTCGCTGTATTGTAGGTACTATAAAAGCATTACACTGTACAAAATTTAAAGACTTTGTATGCACTGGTAATAAAGTTATAAGATATTAACTTTTGGTTCAAAATTGTCCATTTGTGTGGGAGGTACCAAAAGGGCGTGCCAACTTCGCCCATTTCTCGAGGTAATAGAGACTAATAAACTAATACTATGTGTAGAATTTCAGAGCATTCAAATAAGTAGTATAGAAGCTATTAAATAATCAGTATTTCATTAAATGTTAACCCTTTGTGGGGGAGAAACTAGAAGGAGTGGACCAATATGGCCCATCTTCGATCTTAGCCGGAGATAGAAGAAAATATTACCACATACCAAATTTGAAGTCAATCGGTTACTCTTTTCGAGAGCTATAGTGCGCACTAGCCAGCACTCCTTAGTCTTAGGTCACTCCTTCGATGTGTTACACTTTTGGTTCGTACCAAATGATATACACCCTCCTCTCTAAGGTGAGGTCATAAAGAGAGTCTAAAGTCGGTCGAGTTGGGTGATGAACAATTACATGAAAATAATATTGTACTGTAAGCGTAGCCGATGATTTCCTTTCTTATCCCAATTAATTGTTGTAGCTTGCAGATGCTGTCGTGATAATCCTTAAGTATATTTCTATTACAGATTATCGCGGGAACTTTATGTTATTGTTCACCATCCTCATATTTTCCGGATGTTGGTTAAGATTTCTGTTAATTTTAGGTATTCGATGATATTTGATTTTACAATTACTATTCTCCACTACAAATTCTGCATTTATGTTAATAGTCGTGTGATGCTATCGTTATTTTGAGCTTCCTTCTTGATTTGGACAATCAGTGCCAGTTTTTGTGGTATTAATGATGAACACATTAAATGTTTATGTTAAAATTTCCAAGAAACTGCCTAAAAGGTTTAATATTTCGGAATCTTAGTATCATTTTTTTAATAGGAGTATATACGTAGACGAGCGTTTCAAAGATAAATTACATTTGTATTTAAAAATAAATAACTTGTTCGTTTTAATTGCTAAAATTGTTATAGATTCTTTATTTATCGATAGTGGCTATTAGCGTTTTCATGTACGCCCCTAGCGTTTTCATGTACGCCCCTACGGTAGTACAATGACCTTATAGTCTAAGTGAGCCTGACAAACAGACTACCACACATAACCTAAAATTATTTATCGATTTATATTCTTCAACAACTTGTTTCCAAGTTTTGATGATTCCCTATGAGGGGTTGATCTGTAGTTGATGTTATTTTATGTCTCTCACTGTGGAGATGGGCTGAAGATCAAAGGTTTTACTTCTTTTCATTTTTCGAACAACAAGAAGTCATCCCAACTTTTAAGTGCAATACAATTAATGCAATAAAAATAGCGCTTGAATAAGTTAGAATATATTTCATTCTAACTTTTTTAAACTGTTGCATAATAGAGGGTTTAATAATTTATTTTTGGGCTGCTATTTAAAAACCACAACCGTTCCTACCACACGTTTCTCACTAGATAGAACTGGTACTCATATCACCAGTCTGAAACCAATTCAAATCTGCCTACAATACTTCTCGTTAATGAATGGTATTGTGAATTTAAAATTAAGCCTTAAGAATTAAGAAAAATTATTTTCTGTGCACTCCATCTGAAATGAAGAAAACAAAACAAAAAATTAATTTAAAAATATGAAATTATGTATGTTATGAAAATGGTATTAACATTTGTGTTGAGAAGACATTTTTTTGCATAATTTGTTGTAATATCCA
Organism: Eudasyphora cyanicolor; assembly: GCA_963930755.1. Lineage (NCBI taxonomy): Eukaryota > Metazoa > Arthropoda > Insecta > Diptera > Muscidae > Eudasyphora > Eudasyphora cyanicolor. The sequence goes on along the minus strand of OZ005738.1, from coordinate 167,084,519 downwards.
AAGACAATATAATTTAAGAAGACATTCCTTCCTGTAGCGAGTAATTGTCAGTTACGAGCGAATAGGAATTTGATTCCAACGAGTCAGGCCGTTTTTCCGCAATTTTTTGTAATTGTCACAATTAAAAAATTTATATTAATCGATAAGTGCAATAAAAGTTCAATCAATGTTCGCGGAATACTGTTTTTTCGCGTGTTACAATTCATTCCTATTCGTTAGTAACTGATAGATTTTGACGTTTCGGCCTGAAGGAATGTCTTCTTATATTATATTTGTCTTTGGTAATATCAACTAATTGATGAATGTATATTGGAAATATTCCTCAAAATTTCCAGGATTGAATAAGCAGAACAAAATTATTTTTATATAAAATATTTCTTTAATGATAGACTCTTTAAACCAAATTTCAGCCCAAATCGTTGATATTTGAGGTTTTTGTGGCGTTACGAAGTCAAATCTAGAAGGACCTTTGTATGGGGGCTATATTAAAACATGACTACCGTAATTCGTGTGAAGAATTCCGGTTATACATAAATAAACCCCAGTTACCAATTTTCAGCACGATCAGTTGATATATCTGATCTCTATGACGTTAAGAAATCAAATCAATGAGATGCAATGTGTGGGGGCTATTTCACAAAATGTACCTATATTGTCCATTTTCAATCCCAAGCTATAAAAAGTATCTATACCAAATTTTAGTCATCTAGCTCAATTTTTGTAGGCTGTAGCGTGATTACAACAGACGGACGGACAGACGGACATAGCTTAATCGTTTTAGACGATTAAGAATATATATCTGTGGTCACAAGGCATAACAGCATAACTCGAGTTATGCTCAAACTGAGTTATTAATGCCATAATGTTCCCCATCTTCGATTACATATTGTGTCACATTTTGGTGATATCCCTCGTTCAGGGATTATCCCTCCATTACAAATGGATTATTATATCGATAAAAACCTGAAAAGTTTTAAAAACAGACATATGCTGTTATACCATGTGACCACAGATATACTTTATGGGTATTTTGAGACTTTCTAGTGATCCAGTCTGCCAATTATAGGAGGCTTCATTTTGGTATTAAAAAAAAGAGTATTTTTTAAGGGAAATCATCGAATGTTTACCTCATTGTCAAGAGAAGGGTATGCCATTACTAATGGAAAACAATATTAGTCAAATGGCCGCCACGGCTACGCTTGCAGGACCGTATTCAAAATGTTCCCGAATTTCATTCAATAAACAGAATTGCAGCATCTGTGACTCGGAACCCAATAATTATTTTTGAAAAGCCAATCCATCCTCATCGTGCAACTGCTTGGTGCAGTTTGTGGTCTGGCGGGGTCATTGGACCTTTTTTTTTCGAAAATAAGGCTGGAACAAATGATGCGGTGTACGAATTGCGGTAACAAACAATGAGTAATGATTTTGTATGGCCAGAATTGCAAGTCAATGAGAAGGAGGCGACGCTTATTTTCAACAGGACGGTGCTACGTGCCACACAAGCTTCGATACCATCGATCTTTGGTCATCGTGATTTTCTGATTTAACACCATTAGACTTTTTTCTTTGGGGCTACGTGAAAGATAGGGGTAATCTATGCCAAAAATTAAAATTAGTATCTCAGATGAATTGGATAAACAAATTTAAGACAAGTTTGTTTGTATTTATTTTTGTGTTTTTATTGTAGAAACATCCCGATTAGAGTTGGGCACTTTAGTTCATTTAAGTGATCGCTCTTTTTAGTTCAGTTCAATTGAGTGAACTAGTTCGTTCATTTAGTTCAATAGTTCACTTCAGCTCTTTAGCTCACCGTCTCTTTAGCTAAGCTCACCAGCTCACTTTCCCTAAACAGCTCCTTAGTTCAGCAGTTGCTTCGTTCAGATCACCAGTTCAAATCAGCCGCTATTAAAGGAATCTGATTGGAACATGAATGGAATGAATTGAATATACAAACGCATTTGTATAGGAAGAATCCTACATTCATGATGACATAAAAATGGAAACAACACATAACAGCTGAGAAAAGAGAGCGAAATGAGACAGAAGAGAGAACGAAATGACAGGGTTGAACTATAGAGCTGAAATGAACGAATTGTGTGAACTAGTTCGTACCTTTCAGTAAAGTGACCCGTTCAATTGAACTAGTTCGTTCACGAACTACACAACTCTAATCCCGATGATGCAATTCATGAAAATTGCGAAATATCAATGTGGAAATATAAATAAATAAATAGATAAAGACCTCAAGCTTGAAAAATCATTTATTCTAATTATTAAAAAAGGTCGAATAATAAACACAAATTAAGGAAAAGTTGACTTTTTGAATTTAATTTCACCTAATTTTATTTGATTGAATTAACTGAACAGGATTACAGTTGAAAATTACTTCAAAATTCTTCGACTTTCTCTTGTCGATATAAAAAATTCTGATACGATTCGAATCGAACAGTTGAAAATTGTGTAGATATGTACTTCGATTACCTCTTATCGGTATAAATTCTGATTCTGATCCCATGAAATCATTAAATGATTTCTTCACCCATTCTATACAATGGTTTATGGTTCATTTTAACCCCCCTACCTTGAAGGAATGAATTCCTGGCTACGCCTCTGCCAGACTTTTGCTTATCATTTTTATATATTTTTTCACTTATGAGGCTAACAAACATATTATTTATTACGCATACTGATCATGATCTTAAAAAAATGAAAATGGCTTTGTTAAATACTGACCGAAGAAACATTATTTATCAAAAAGTCATGTATTTTGTTATTATCTTTATCAAATTAAAATGGTCACTATAAAATGTGACATATTGTAGGCCATCCAGTTGACTCATGTTTTGAAGCTATTCGAAAACGAATTTCGCTGTGAAATCAAAAAGTTGATTTATCTCGGAGGAAAAGGATTTCGGAAAATATCAAAGAACGAAATAAAGAGGACAACTTCAAAATAGGTGATCACGCTTCTCAACGCCTTATGTATAGTCTAAACTTATCATATTGCAAAGATCATACAAGGCGGCGATATTTGTAGTTGGTGCAATCGACAAAAATATTCTTTGCAATATACATATATATATTAAGAAACCCTCACAGTTTTAGACTTTAGGCTTTGCTGTCAGTGGAAAATTCTTTAAATACAAAAAGTTAACTCAGAGTTAATGCTCTTTGTAAATATTGGCTTATATACAAAAAAATTTAATGAAGTAGCGTAAGTAGAATACGCCAATTGAATTGAATTTATATATCTACATAAACAATAACCAGAAGCCAGCATTAAATAAACAAAAATCGCATAGAATATAAGAAATTCATCGAAATGGAATGTTGGAGGGTATAAAGGTAGTCTTGAAACAGTTGTTACTTATTGTGTATAAGACAGTTTAATACTTTTATCTACATATACTCGAAAGCACAGTTTCATTTATTTATTAAGCTTTTTTAATATCCATATGAGATATATTTCCGGAATGAGTGAAGGAATACACGTATGTAGGTCCTCTTTTCATGGGAATTTGAATTTACTATACATATTTCTAAAATTGAATATTTTTGCGCGATTAGTAATTATTTCAATATTTTTAATGGAAACGCGAATGGAAAAAAGTCCAGTCACAATTTGTATAGGGAAATTTTATACAAAAGACGTACTAATGACCTTTAGTAAAAAATTGTCTTTCAATGAGACAAAAATCCGTAAATATATATTAAATATGTTCTTAGTCGAAATAAAGAATTGGTATAACTCACACAGCATTAATATCTAACGACAATAATAGAAAATTTGTCATTCCAAATTTTTTTTAAAATTGGTCTGTTGAGGTGCCTTCAAAATCTAACATTTCTATTAAATTTAAATGAATGCAAACAAACAAAATGTTTAATTTTATTTTTTTTAAGTCAAGTAGATATTTGGATGAAAGATTGTAGTGTATTTCATTCATTTTTGCAGTGTATAACTAAAGGGTCCTTCGAGACGACAAAAACGAAATCTAATTAAACTGTGGAACAAATTAAACTTTTTCGAAAATAACAAGGTTCTGACAACGGTTTCTGATAGAGTGGGTAAAAAAAGAATATACGTGTATCGGCGTTTTGAAAGTTTACGTATAGAGGTCATTTTAGAGGGGGATCAGTATTTCCCCCTTTTGCACATTCTAATGATGAATCGGTATAGGAAATCGTGCATTTTAGGTTTAGGATGTCTACAGCAACATTACTTAGAACACTACGAGGAACATTTTAACCCTCTAGCTCCTCAATGTAGGGGAACTTTGTGTCCCTTTTGGGGAATGGGGGTAAAAATCACTCCTAAAACTGGTATTTAGCGAGTCAAAATATTTGTCATAAAATTCTAAATGTTTTACAAAAATGTTTGCCATAAAATTATACAATAACTCTCTGAATACACCAAAACACAAAACTCAAATTAAATGCCTGAAATAAGTCAAAACATAAAACCCATTTTTAGATTCACTTCGAACTTTTTCGAATTGGTGTTAAAACTAAAAAAGGATTATGTTTTGACTTATTTTTGGCATTTAGATTGCTTTTTGAGTTTTGGTGTATTCAGAGATATATAGTAGAATTTTATTGCAAATATTTTTGTTGAATATTTTCACGCCCTAAACACCTGTTGTATGTTTAAAAAAATATTGTTTAATGAATACCCCCAAATATACATATATATACATGCTTTATCTTGAGCCGCCAGTGAGCTGGAGCGATACTACTTAACCTCTGAAATTAATCACGGACTCAATCGCGAAATTTTACATGTGTGCAGATTGAAAGGGTTACGACTTTCTTTCTTAGGAGGGCACTATACATATCGAATTTTTTGCCAATAAACATAAAAACGCAATGCCTACTGGAAGTGTGTATTTTATGTTTGTAGTGAGTTAGGGCTGTTTCTTTCATATATTTCTTTAAAATTACTTCCACCTTTTTTAAATTTGCTTGTAAAACCGATATTTTTTTTCTCGATTCACTATTTTTTTCAGAGGATTTGTGTTTTAAGATTTTCTAACAGAATATAAAAAAATGGTTTTCAAAAAAGTGGTTAGTTACGACCTTTCTGAATTAGTCTAACAATATATTCTTTAATATAAAAATAGTCAATTCAATTGCATTGTTAAATCAAAGTGCAACCAAATGATAACAAAGAAAAAACTATCTATTTTGAGCACATTTCTCTTGTCTTTTATCTGTAGTTCGATTCGATACATACATACATATGTATATATTTGCACAATGATAACATCGTTTCAAAAATCAACCTACGCTCTGTATATTAAATAATTATAATTGGTATGCCTACAAAACCTACTGAAATTGCTTCAAAAAGAAAAAAAAAAAATTCCATTTCAATGCATATCAAAAAATCACATCGTCACAACATTTACATACATTTGTTTGCTTCTAATTAAATTGAGAAATGCTATTCGTATTTCGACCTAATTTGATAAAACAAAATCGCACAACAAACAATAAAATTGTTCTGTAAACACTTAGTCTAAGCAATGCAAATTTATTAAAATAATTTAATAAAAAACCGCAAAAAAACAGCGTGGCCATCTACTTAAGTACTCCTATTTGTGGAAGAGACTAGCCGGCATGCTTTCAATACCAACTAGACATCAATGTGGTCATCAGTCATCCCAGATGTGATTGAATTTGAGAGTAGTAAAATCTACCAAATCGACCAACAGAGTGAGGCTTTCTTATCGCTATTTCATAGAATTTATTGGAGCAGCAATTTGCCTTTGTTTTTTTTTACAAAACAATTTTAAGTTGTGGTTTAGTTGATAGCAAAAAAAATTGTTTTGGTCACTGCATTATGAGTAATAGTGGTGCTATAGGAATATGGTAGCCCTTGTTTTTAGACAAACAAATAGTCGGTAAAATATCAAACAGTGTTCTACAAACTTTTCTCGAATTTATATATTTTAAATGGACTCGAAACATTGCAAAATCTATCGATGAATGGAGATCATTTCACAATGAATGGTATTTGTCGTAATGGAGATCATTGACATTTAAAGCAGCTTCCGTTAGCAACTTTTCAGTTATAAACAGAGGTAACTTTTCTCTACCGAAAATAGCTCAGTAGTATGATTTTTCTATACGAACCGTAGCCAACTTTCATGAAATGAACCAAAGGGGAACCACATAAATTGAACATTTTGTACCAAAAGTTAGCAGTTTTATAGTACCTACAGTCCAGAGAAAAGTGGGCGTTATTGGCACGCCTCTTTTGGTACCAGTACGTACTTTAAAGCTATAAAATTTAATTTAAATGAATAATAATTTAATTAAAACAAAAAAAAAATAAATAAATTTACGAATTTTTTTTTTGGGACTCAAGGTGAGGGGATTCATAAGTCGGTTTACCCGACTGAACTTTCTTACTTATTTTAATACTTTTTTTCGTGTTTAGGACTCCATATTATACCAGAAAATGTTATGCGCAGACCTTCGATAAAAATTTTTGTTGAATGGTGTTATAAACTGAGAAAATTTTTCTATATGAAAAAATAGCTGCATTTTTGTATAGAAATGTTGACTCACTTTTTAAATGAGTTACTTTTTATACACAAAGCTGTGCCTCAGTTTATTACTTTTACGAGGAGAAGTCGTCTTAGTTTCTAAGTAAGCTAATTTTCGTCTAGAAAAGTTCTTATACATATTTATATAGAAAATATCTAAGCCTATTATATCCTAGTCTATGTGCTACATTCGGCGCTGAAATGCTGCGTCTGATGATTAACTTTTGGTATAGAAAAGTTCCATTATTTTCAAAAGGAGGTAGTTTTTCTATAAGTGAATTTCTTTTCGTATAGAAAAGATAGCAACAAGTTTCTGTATAACTAAGTTGGCTTAGCGTAAAGCTATTTCCTATAGAACAGTTTCTCTTCCAGAAAATTTCGCCCAAACATATAACTCATGAGGTTCATTTATAACTGATATATTTTCTTATTGAAAATTTGCCTCGATTTATAATCGACTTACTTTTCTTATCGAAGACAATTTGACTCAATTTAGAACTGAAACACATTAGGTGCAAATAAAGTTTTGCCTTGATTTCAAACTGATCTATCTCTTCTATAGAAAACTGCTTTAGTTTATAACTGAACTACTTTTCGTTTAAAGTCCAGCCACTTTTTTTGTAGAAAAGATGGCTGTCCTTCTCCTCGCATAGAATATATTATCACTTAACTAATAATAGATTCCTCAGTTTTGTCTCGCTTTAAGGACCTTTTAATATCCTTTACTTTTTCTCTTACTTTTCCAGATATAACTAAAGAGTTTTTCTACAAAGCAGTTGCGTGCGAACGCAATTTAAAATCGAAACCCCGCAACCGTAACCAACGAACAAAAAATGCTGGAAAACTTTTTTTCACCTAGAGACTTTGACAATGGGTCTATCTACAACTGCACTGTGGCGAATAAGTCAACCATTATTACCAATGCCTACAATGGTATACCGGAAACGCTAATTCTCAACGTTTCAGCTTGGGTATTGCTGATAATACTCTTTACCGTGTTGCGACATCATGCCGGCGATTATGGACGTCTGGCATTGGTGAATAGTGATGGAAATCGCAAACGCTGGACAGAGCTATTCTATTCGCGCGGTACAAGTCTAGTGGAACAGCCACACAGCTCCAGTAATGGAGCGCGATCAGGAAGTCAATATCATGATGATATGGCATCATCGCCCACCAGTCCCAATGGTCTAGATGAACCACGAAGTAGTATTACCTCGCAGACGGCAGACTCAACACCACTGTCGCCCATTCAATATGATCAGGGCATATTCTCATGGATTATGATAACGCTTAAGTTGCGAAAGGAGCAAGTACTTTTGCATACTGGTCCCGATGCTGTCTATTATCTGTCATTTCAGAAGCATTTGATGCTCGTTATGGCCATTGTGACGGCTGTTTCTCTGGTTGTCATTTTGCCGGTGAATTTTCTTAATGGTGACACCGATAATGCTAATGACGTGCACTCCTTTACCCGCACCACAATGTCAAATATAGTGCCCGATTCTCCATGGCTTTGGGTCCACGTTATTGTCGCCATCATTTATGTGCCTTTAATTGTGCTGATTATGCGTCGTTCCTCGGGTCGTAATGCATTCAAAAAGGCCGCCGCTCGTACGATTATGATTACGAATATATCTGTGAATGATCGTAATAAAACTGTGGTTCGCAACTACATTCAGGAACTGTTTCCCGATGTTAGCATCGAAGATGTTCAAGTGGCATATAATATTTCCAAGTTATATGTTCGAACGGCAGAATATGAACGTGTATTGGATGCGAAAATCTACTGTGAGCACCACAGAGATCGGGATTCGTTGGTGGTGAGTACATAAACATACATATAAATACATATGTATACATTTAACAAACCGAAAGCAATTTTTCGTTGACAAAAGTATCTGTCAAAAACTGAGTGAAATTTTCTACACGGCAAAATTTGTAGCTAATAGGCCCATATTCGAACTTAGCCAGATATAGAGAAAATATTACCGCGTACTATATTTGAAGTCAATAGGTTAATCCTTTCGAGAGTTATCGTGCGCACCAGCCAGCAGACAGACAGACGGGCGGACGGACATTGCACGGACAATAAATAATCAACATTTTTGGGATTTTTTTCTTAAATATTTGGCATTTTGTGTTTCTTTTTTTAATTTTTTTGCATTTTATATAACACTGACATATGTATGTACATATACATATGTACATGATTGTCATTTATAGAAACTTAACACATCTCTTCCTTTTTTGTCTTTACAGGTACGCCCTCAAGTGTGCTCGTGCAAAACGGAAAATGCCTACGAATATTATCAACGGGAAGAACGTGTGCTGCATGGCGATGTTTGCCGCCTAAGAGCCGGTGCTCTCAATGAACCTTTGGGCATTGCTTTCCTCACTGTCTCCACTGTACAAGAGGCTCAGAATATAGTGGCACACTTTACGCCGGGCACATATCGTCAATGGCAAATTAGTTTTGCCCCCTCACCCAATGATTTGTTTTGGGAAAATCTGAATGTCAGTCGCGGCCATTGGATGCTTAAATGGGTCACCGTCAATGTGATTTTGTTTGTTCTCTTATTCTTTTTGACCACACCTGCCATGATAGTGAATCTGCTGAATAGTGTGGCATTGGCTAAGGATAAAATATCTACACTCTCACCACTTATATCGGAATTCTTACCCACTCTCATGTTATGGGTGTTGTCTATACTAATGCCGGTCATTGTAGCCTTTTCCGACAAGTGGATGAGTCATTACACCAAATCTAAACAGAATTATTCGATAATGACCAAATGTTTTGGCTATTTGCTCTTTATGATTTTGATCCTACCCTCGCTGGGGTTGACCTCGGCACAGGCCCTATTGGAATGGTCAGTTAGTGGGAATGGTTCTCTGAGGTGGGAATGTTTCTTTGTACCCGATCGTGGTTCATTCTATGTCAATTACATCATAACCGCGGGTTTTATTGGTACCTCTTTGGAATTGTTAAGATTTCCAGAATTGATTGTCTACATGTATATGTTGGTGACGGCCAAATCGAAAGCAGAGACACCATATATAAGGAAATCGATTTTATTGGAGTTCCCATTTGGTACCCATTACGCTTGGTCGACTTTGGTCTTTACCATTTCGATAGTGTATTCCGTATTCTGTCCTCTAATAATGCCGTTCGCAATGGTATATGTGTGCTTTAAACATTTTGTCGATCGTCATAATCTCTATTTTGCCTATGGGCCATCAAATATGATCTCACGCAATGGTGGCAAGATCCATTCGACAGCGGTGACAATGACGAAATTTTCCGTAGTGATTTTATTACTCATTATGGCCATGATATCGGCCGTAAGAGGCTCTGGAATGGCCAGAGCGATTATTTTAACTATTACGCTAATAATTACGCTAACATTGTTTACGTTTATGTCGCCCATTAAACGTTGTACACAGGCGCGTAGGCCGAGTATAGTGGAAATGGCTGGTCCCACACCCGTCTATATACCCGATGTATTAAAACCGCGGGCAGCACATAATTCCACACCCCTAGGACCACAGTCGTACAATGGCGCGGGAACCACAATACCGGCGGCGGCAGCAGCAAATAGCTCTGCCGGAGGTGGCGGCAGCGGCGGTGTATTTGGCGGCTACGGTTCCGATTCGGTATCGGATTTTGATATTAGCTCTCAGTGTAGTGCCAATATTGTAGATGCTTAAATCAAATACAATCAAATGGGCAAAAAATCACGAAAAAGACAGACAACAGTCCAGTTAGAAAAAAACTCATCACAAGAAAATATGTACACAAAAATACAAGAATACGAAACACGACAAAAAGTGACTCTGTGATTGGGATATGAAAGCAAAGTATAAAATGGGGTCAGATTTTTTAATTCTCTATTAAGATTTTTCTGCACAAAAAGTTTATAGAACGCGAATAAATTTATTTTTATAAAAATTCCAATTTTTCGCCAAAAATATGAGACACAAATAATTTAATTAATTAGGTGTTATTGAATCAATTTATTTTTAATTTGAATTAATTAATTTTCATAAATCTTTTCTTTCTTATTTGAAATTTCAAATAATAATATATTTTATAAAGTATATACAACAGTCGCAACAACCATCTATATTTTTTGTGCAAGAAAATCTTAGGTTAATATTAGAAATTCTAATCTCCCGAGCAAAACACGATCTATATCTGTTCAGATCTAATAATGTCTAATCAGAACCAAACAGAACCATTTGGTTACGAAAAACAATTAGAAATGCAGAAGGTGCGTATATCTTATTATATAAAATTGGATTTATTTAGATTCGAAATTCTAAACAGTTATATATAATTATATATTTATAGATATCAGATATAATTGAATCTAGTCTAAAATATGTCATAACTTGTCTAGTAATACCTGTTATGTTCCGCAACAGATACTATTAGATATGACGAGATATTGAACTAAATTTATGAATGACCGAACTGTTATATTTTGCACTGCGTTAGAAGTGAATAGCCTCACCTATTTGCTTCACAGAATAACTTTAATATTATATATTTGCTGAAGAGGGATCGCTAAAAATTTTTGTACCGTTTGAACTGGCATATTTTTTTCTTTAAAACAGAACCAATTTTATGTGGGTGAGTTAAAGTTAAAGATACTTTTGGAAGGATTTTCTTAAATGTAGCAAAAAATGGGGCTGCATTATAAGTATATAGGTCTTAGGATCACTACGTATGTAGAGAATTACTATTATGTGGAACTTAAAAATGAACGTTGACATTTTCAAAATTCTCTATTATATATCTAGGCATGATTTCTATACGAAAGTATATCAGTTACATATTGAAGCAAGTTTTCTATGCGAGAAGTAGCTCTGTTATATATGAAGAAATATTTCTACGCTAGAAGTTGCTCAGTTACATACTGAATACGAAGAACAGCTCTGTGAATAAGGAGTCCACTTTTTAAACTTAGTTCAGTTATACGCTGAGGTAACTGATCCATATGAGAGAAAATTTTGTTACAAACTGAGGCATATTTTAGCGTAGCGCTGTTATAAACCGATTTAGCATTTCTGAACAAAATTTGTAGGTTTATGAAAAGTAGCTCTTTTATTAGGTGATTCATTTTCTATTAAAAAATTTTATCGGAATATAAACTGAGGCAAATAACTTGCTATCGGAAATGTCGCTCAGATATAAACTGATTTGACTGCTCAATGTGAAAGGTTTTTTAGTTACAAAGTGAGGAATTCTTTGTATACGAAAAGTAGCTCATTTAGAAACCGATGCAGGATTTCTAACAAAAATTAGCTCAGTTATAAACCGAGGTAATTTTTTTTACGAAAAGTAGCTCAGTTTCTATGCAAAAGATAACTCGATTATAAACTGTAGCAAAATTGTCTATAAAAAAGTAGCTCAGTTATAAACATAGGCAATTTTCAAAAGTAGATCAGATACAAACTTAGGCAGCTTGTCAATCCGAAATGTAGCTCAGATATAAGTAAAGTTAGGTAACTGCTCTAAATGAAAATTAGCTCAGTTACTAACTGAGCCAATTTTCTGTTCGAGAGGTGGGCTCAGTTATAACCTGAGGCATATTTTCTATACGAAAAGCAACTCTGTTATAAACCGATGCAGCATTTCTAACAAAAAGTAGCTCAGCTATAAACTGAGGTAAATATTTTTACGAAAAGTAACTCAGTTTCTATACAAAAAAGAGTTTCTATACAAAACTAAAGTAACATTTTGTACACAAAAAGTAAACTATCTCATTTTTTTTTAATTTTTATTTGTTTTCTTAACAGTTTTACAAAAGGATTGTTATCATATCTTTTTTTGAAACTTAATGTGTACATATTAACGTACACATTAGGATAAAAAATTAAAATTTGTTCCAAATTTCCTTTTTGAAGTGGAAAACCAAAAAAAATACTTTATAAATGCAATCAAAACTGTCTAGACTGAAATTCTGAAAAAATATGTTCCACTTAGGTTTCGCAAAAAAATAAAACGAAGCATTTAAACAGTAAAAAACGTATCGAATATTAAAAAAGAAACCAACTATTACACATTTAAGTTCCAACAAATAGTTATTTACCCCATTTAAACTAGTGAGGCTAATCTAAGTTTATACATAACAATAAATCCTTTTTTCTACATTTAGGAAAAGTACCGAAAACTTAAAATCACATATTAGGTTTGACAAGATCTATCATACATTAGTCTAAATCTAATAATATCTCGTGACAGATCTCATTATATCTGATGGCATACCTACTTCTATCCGTAATAGATTAATATATAATTGTATATAATTTTATCTAATCGATCAATCCCAAATTTCATATCTAAACTAATCTATTTAACTAGAAACAATTTTCAGTTCAGACGAGATCTACATACTTAAATCTGACTCGATATTCTGATTATATATTATTAGTTCTGATCATATCAACATCTGCTTTTCGGGCCCAATATAATTTGCCTTTCTAAAAACAACTATTCCAGATTTATTTTAGTTAAACATTTTTTTAATTCCCTTTGGCATATAATCGCAAACCAGAGTATTTTTTTATTTATTTATATTTTTAAATTTGTTAAATATTTATATGTTTCATATACCCGTGTATTACAAGTATCAAAGTCAACAAGTGTTGATTTATAAAATATTGGAAAATAATGTCTTAACTTTTCAATTCCTTTATTACTTACTTCCTTCCACCTACAAAATTGTTTCTCTAATGCTAGTTTACAAGAAAAGTACTAAAGTATTTTAAAAGCCCCATAGGGAAAATATCTACCAAAAAGAAAAGGAATTGAAATTTCCAGAGATATTTCCCATTTTCAAGCTTAGTCAAAGAATAAGAATTAAAGTGTTTTTGGGCCAAGACATTCGAAAGATTGTAGCTCAATAGAGACCCTCCTCATGTAAACTAGTGTAATTATATCCTTATTTTTTACAATAAGCTTGTATTTATTTTTTCGCTTAAATAACTACAACAATTTTTGTAAATACTAAACTATAATTTAAGCTTTTCTCTATTATTACTACTACAATTACTACTACTCCTCTCTCTCACTATTATGATTACATCTACATATTTTTTTAAATTAGATAATTTAAGTAAAGTTGTATATAGTACACATTTACACACATACATACATGCAACTTATATGTATCTAATAATATTTTTTCAAAAGTTATTTAATAAAATATTATGCTTAAGAAATAAATTCTTGGTTTAAATTTGTAGATACACAACTAGTCATTCGCAGCATCTGATATACAGCCTTGTTCACAATAGCGGGGGAGTTATTCCTAGATTTTCTTCTTTCAAAAATTGAATCAAACAATTTTTTTCTATTTGTTATGGATTTTTTCGTGCCAACAAAAAACTTTTTTTTAAAAAAAATCTAATTTTGTCTAATGGTATAACGACAGTTACTAAACTACTGTTTCCACGTGAAAGTTTCACTATTAACATTTGTAGTCTTCATAATTTTCTTTAATTTAAGGTATATCCCAGCTTTATCGAGCATATACAAATATAGTCCAAATACTAAAAGGAAATTCTATTTTTTTTTTTAAAATATGCCATACAAATTTTTTCATATTTTTTTGGTGTTTAGGGCACCGTATTACACCAGAAAATTTTATGCACAGACCTTCGACAACAATTTTGTTGCATAGTGTAGTCAGTCTGCTATCAATTTTAAGTCCCTGGCTTCAAAAACTGTACTCGACTGTCGCAGATCTCTTAACGAGATGGCTGAACAGTTCAATATTCACCTGATATGGGTGCCAGACCACAAGGAACTGTAGAGAAGATGACCTTGCAAGACTAGGATCTTCCTTACACGCTTCAGGGGAACTGGAATATGTGGACATGCCTCTAGTGACCTGCAAGCTCTTCTTGATAGATAGATACTTGTTTTGTTATTATTTGAATTACAAATATAATATTTGGAATTTCAAATTGGAGTTCAATTGACTTACTTGGAATTTAAATTTATTTACATAAGGGTAAAAATAAAACAAGTGTGTCAACATTTTTTGAAAGGTCAAGATTTTTTTGATTAGGAATTGACGGAGATATTCCAAATTACATATCCACAGTTTGGAAGCTCCAGATGCTGAGAACTTGATCCGCCGAAAAAAAATTAATGCGTTTTTGGACTCAGAACTAATGAATTCAGCTATTGTGTAAATTTGGACAAAATTGGTAAGGTCCTTGAGGTCCTGTAATAATGAACCAAAAATATTTTCAAAGAGGTAGTGTCCGTAAATTTGCTGTACAGTTTTACAAAGCGCGATCTACCAAAATGTTTTTTCTGATTCTGGTGGACGTCAATATAGGACGCATTCTAAATATAAAATATTTCAAATTACTGCTCCAGAAAGTGAAATTATTCGCATAAGCAAAAAATATTTTGCAATATTTTTCATATGGTCAGTTGGTAATTAAAGTTTATGATATATTTAGATTTTAGGAAATGTTTCGGACCGACCTGCAAAAATTTCAGTCGAATCCGTTCAATATTTCCGGAGAAAATTGCAGTTTTCTAAACACACTCGGAAAAATGTAATAGGTCATATCTCGCGAAAAAATCAAAATTTTGCAAAACGGTTCAAATTGTTATATTTTTTTCAATTTCTCAACCAGATTAATAAAAAATTTCAAAAAATTCTTGACCTTCCAAAAAATGTTGACACACTTGTTTTATTTTTACCCATAATTGAAACGACTTATTATGCATTTAGATTGACGCATTTTGAATTTTTATTGATCTTATTTGAACTTCAATTAATTTTTTTTCGAATCACATTTGAAAACTGCTGGATAACTAGGAGGATTTTTACAAATTTCAAATGGAATAAATACTTTGACTTAAGCTATGTACACACGATTTGCAGATCGGACAATATTGCCAGAAAAATGCAACGCTGTGCATTTACTACTGTGTGAACAAACAATTTTTGTTTTGCAACGTTAGCATAAGTCATTGCGAGATAATTTTCAGATTGTTACATGTGCGAAGTTTCTGCATGTGACAACGGCGCCATTGTCAGAAAAACATTTTAATGGCAACACTGTCTTTAGAAATTTTTTATTGGCAATCCTGCATATAAATATTTACAAAATATATTGTAAATATATGTAATTGTAAGGTTTTCTTTCAATCGTCTGAACTGTCAATTCACCTTTGCCTAACAATCTGTCATTGTCCGTACATTTGCAGGGTTGATAACGTTGTTCAATCTGGCAACCCTGTATACTTAGCTTTAGAAATTAAATTTTTTGAATTTCAATTGAGTTATTTTGAATTACAAATAGAATTTTTTAATTTTATTTTACTTTTTTAATTTCATTTGATCTTATTTGAAATTTAATAAATAATTTATTCATATTTTTCGAATCCCAATTGAAAATGTATTTAATAATAGTATGATACCGAGATTTTTCCAGATCCCGGGATTTCAGGATAAATCGGGATTTCAAGATTTGTTACACACATATTGCTTCTTCAAATTTAATTTTTTCTTAGTAACAAGTAAGAAAGTTCAGTCGGGTAAACCGACTTATGAATCCCCTCACCTTGAGTCCCAAAAAAAATATTAGTAAATTTATTTATTATTTTGTTTTAATTAAATTATTATCAATTTAAATTGCATTTAATAACTTTAAAATATGAACTGGTATTAAAGATAAGCTGTTAACTTTTGGTGTAAAATGGTCCATTTATGTGGGGGTACCAAAAGGGGCGTGCCAATAAAGGCCACTTTTTTCTAGACTCTAGGTACTATAAAAGCATTGCACTGTACGAAGTTTCAAGTATTTGTATGCACTGGTATTAAAGTTATAAGCTGGTAACTTTTGGTGCAAAATGGTCCATTTGTGTGGGAGGTACCAAAAGGAGCGTGGCAATAATGCCCATTTTTCACTGCAATGTAGGTACTATTAAACCATTACACTGTACAAAATTTCACGTCTTTGTATGCACTGGTAATAAATTTATAAGCTGGTAATTTTTGGTACAAAATGTACAAAATAAAGTTATAAGCTATTAACTTTTGGTTCAAAATTGTCCATTTGTGTGGGAGGTACCAAAATAAACTAATACTATGTGTATAATTTCAGAGGATTCAAATAGATAGTATAGATGTTATTAAATAATCAATATTTCACTAAATGTTAACCCTTTGTGGGGGAAGTACTAGAAGGACCAATATGGCCCATCTTCGAACTTAGCTGGAGATAGACGAAAATATTACCACAAACCAAATTTGAAGTCAATCGGTTGCTCCTTTCGAGAGTTATCGTGCGCACCAGCCAGCAGACAGACGGACGGACATTGCTCATTCGACTTAAAATGGCCCAAAACGGATATCCGCCGAACATACTTAAGGTCTTAGGTCACTCCATCGATGTGTTACACTTTTGGCTAGTAGCAAATGATATATGTATACCCTCCTCTCTAAGGTGAGGGGATAAAAAGAACGTTGAAATAACATTTATTTCCAATAAAATATTTTATTGTTACATTTATAGAACACAAGTAAAAAACAGAATTCATATTGTTGGCTGCTATATTTAAAAAAAATTTCGTCCCGATTTACACTGGCTGAATGTTCATGTGTGGCACCAAGGACGTTAAAGAATTTTATTCTGTTTATTGTCATTGCAAAATTTGTCTAAAATACAAAATATGAAAACTTTTAGATGATTCCTACAGAAGTTATGGGCAAATTGTGTTCGAATAAATCTGTTAATTTTTACAGATTGGGCTTGAATACTTCAAAGACATTTCTTGTATTAAAGTTATGAGCTATTAAATATTGGTATGATTTGACCATAGCCCTTCCACAGTTACATTTATAGGACTTGAAACATAAATTATTTCCTTTAGCGAACAAAATTCTCGCTACGATATGCAAAGATGACGATATACAAAGAATTAATATGTTGAAATGACATCTACCGAACTGAAAACGAGTGGATATGACGATGTAAATTAGTTAACTATTAATTATACAGACATAGCACCATACATAAATAAATACATACGTATGTCGAAGATCGTTGTCGCAGCATTCGTCTAATTATTCTTATAAGATATTGCACCGCCAAAATGCAAATAAGCTGGCAGCATAACTCGGGCAATTTGTTTGTGTTTTTTATTGTATGACGTATGGTGGAACATCGAACTAACGACACGACACACAGGAACCCAACGCGAACACGCAACCGCAACCATTTTTTAACAGCCTCTGCAAAAGCTTGCTTTGCGTTTCCGGCCAATCTGTTTTTTTTACACACACGCATTTCACATATTTCACATGCCCGCAAACTTAAGAAAAATAAGTGGTTTACAAATTAATCTTTGTTTCGAAAAATAGTTACTAGTCCCAAATAAAAAAATATTTGAATGGGATCATATTTTTGTTTAGAACAATATCCTCCTAAACATATAATATTTGTGTGTGTCAAATATTACATATTTGAATTGTACCCTAAACATTTGTATATTTCAAGCCGAATATGTTTGAGACAATATACTACATAAGCGATTTTTTTAAGCGTGTAGCTACACATGGGCTCCTCCACAGGACAGTTTGGTTCTTGTTAGCATTATTCAAGCCAGCAATAATACCACCACCATACCACGTTCACGTGATTACAAATACCACCGAAAAACTAAAAGTTGCCAATAAAATCGAATTATTCTTCTCCTTTCACAGAGTTACCAACGGCATGGTATTCGTCTTTGATTAGTGATATTAAGTGATATTTACCCGATTTTGAAGAGGAGAGGTTCAAACATGAATGTCGCAGCTGCTTTTAAAATAAAGTTTACAATTTATTGACGTTGGTTATCAATTTGCCTTCTTTAGATGCCGAAAATGTTTAGCTACTGCCTCTAGGGTCGGAGATATGTACATAGCTACACAGATATTTATTACCGTGTGAACATACAATTTTTGTTTTGTAACGTTAGCAGAAAAGTCATTGCGAGATCATTTGCAGGTTGTTGGATGTGCGAAGTTTATGCATGTGACAACGGCGCCATTGTAAGAAAAACATTTTATTGGAAACACTGTACTTAAAATATTTTTATTGGCAATCCTGCATATAAATATTTAGGCCCTTATTCATAAAAATTTAATGAAGGTTTGAAGAACGCTTTAACACTGCTAAAGCGTTCCTCAAACCTTTTTAACTTTTTATGAATAAGGCCCTTACAAAATATATTGTAAATAACCGGTGATCCAAGTAGAGATACTTTTTTCAATAGCCTTTTTTGACAGATCACGTGTGAGTCGTGTCATGCTGTCATGTTATTTTTGTTAAGTATTGTTTGGCATTTCATCATGGAAAGACTTACGCCTGAACACGTGTCATAAATGCTCGAACGAGTCATCGAAAATTGGGAAAAACTCCCTACTAGGGAACCTCGAAATGGATCACCCTATACTATGCATTTACCATATTGTGATCCTACTGTTGTCATCTACTCTATATTTACCATATTTGTGTGATTCCTACTACAGAGGACTTCTGGGTTCCCGACTGATTACCACACGCTTCATTAAGGCCGTGAAGGATGAACCTTCGGATGGCGTCTGGGGATGGAGTAACGCTGCCTTGGTATGGGGATCTTTTAAATTTTTTAAATGAAGAAGACTCAAAATACCGACATATTTTTTCGAAAAAGTACATAAGTTGCATTTCATTTATTTCTCCAAAATTGTAATTGTTATTTTCTTTTTTTTTAATCTATTTATTTAGTTGCTACAAGATGAAGAAGACGCCAAAGAAAACAAAACGTAAACGTCGCTTTGACTATTCCAGCGACAGCGGAGATCCAGCCACAGATGCACCACTGATCCAGCCACATATACAGATGCACCACTGATCCAGCCACATATACAGATGCACCACTGATCCATATACAGATGCACCACTGATCCAGCCTCATATACAGATGCACCACTGATCCAGCCTTATATACAGATGCACCACTGATCCAGCCACATATACATATACACATGCACCACTGATCCAACCACACTGCGCCACTGATCCAGCCACAGATGCTGCTCCAGGCCCTGCCAAGCCCAAGCGTGGTGCAAAACGAACGAAGATTTTTTCGCCACCAGCAAAAAGAGCCAGCTACAGCGAAACCATTCCGTGCTTTTGTGGCAAGCCGGAATGGTTCGACAAAATTATAGCGTGTGACGGCTGCGATCAGTGGTACCACTGGAAATGTGTTGGAATTAACGCCGCCACTATACCGAAGGACGACTGGTTATGCCCTCAGTGCAATTGATATGTTTCGCCCATGTGGAATTTGGATTAGGATTTGCCTGCCAATGGCCTTTCTTTGGTAAATCATGCTGATTTTTACCTGATTCTGAAGAATTTAAGCGTTTATAGAAAACAAAGAAAAGAGAAAGGAAATCAGCATGCTTTACCCAAAAAAGGCCATTGTCAGGCAAATCCTAATCGAAATTCCAGCACATGGCCGAATATAATCTATTTAATTCAAAGTTCTCATTACATAAGTCTGTTTTTTTAGTACAATATTTTTTGATCTCTGAATGTGTTACAATACAATTGTACAAAAAAGATTTAGAAGATCTGTTTGTTTTTTAATACAGTCTGTTACTCAAATTTGTTTTTTATTGACAAATAAAAAAGAATTTGAAGTAATTCAACTAAATAATATTAATTACAAAAGAATCAGATCACCTGATGAACCCCTGCCTTCGAAAAAGGCAAAAGGCCCTAATGTCACCATCAACAGGACACTCACTAAGCCCTTCAATGAAGTGGCGAAGGAGAGTCTAGTGAATGGAGCCATGTGCAATCAGCCATTATGGCTCATTACCTCGATGTCAGTAGAGAAATGCCGGGCACACCACCAATCTGCAACGATGCAGGATGGCATCAGGGGAGAGTAAAGCTCTTATATTTCGGTGATGCCAAATCAGTAAAACTGTATAAGGCTGCTCTGAGTCGAGCGGGTGAGGAGTGGCCGGTTGCCCAGTTGGATGTTGTAGAAAAAACAACATCCCTAGTCACCCTAGAGCCATCACCTGGGTTACAGAAGATCCCTCCAACCCGGCTGACATATTAGAAATAATAAAAGATTCCAATCCTGGTCTGCCCGCCCATAATTGGAGAATCAGCAAGGTGGGTGAGGCGGATGGTAAAAAGCGGCAGGTCAATTTGATCCTTAACGCTGAATCCACCTCCCATATACAACGTACAAGTGCAACCCTACAGTATGGCTTCGAGACTATAGTCTTGAAGGTATACAAGCAGGATATAGTTCCCACTGCGGAAGGTGAGTCGTCCACCGTGGTTGATACACAGCTTTCTGGAAGTGCGGAGGTATCCACGCCCATTATTTCGGGTGACTCCAACTCTAACAGAAAATCTGTAACGTCCTACTCTGAGGACGAAAGCTCTACTTCTGACACAGAGGGGCTGAGGGGAGTCTCCGAACTCTTTGACGCATCTGGCGGCGACACGCTTCTCGATGATACGGACGAAGAGTTCAACAGCCCAGCGTCGAATCAAGACCTCAAAGATAGAATTCGTGAGGCTATCGAGGACATAGGGCAACCACTTTGCGATTTGGGTATGGAAAATATCATGAAAAGGATATGGTCCTGTAAGCGTGGTCGTGGTGGCCATTTGGCTGATGTTGTTTTTCATTATTATTATGAAATAAACATCCGATCATTTTTCTCAAAAAATAGCATTTTTCTTTGAATACCAAAATAACACCTCTTGTTGGAAACCCCTTTATAATATACACACAGAATACAGTTTGGTTGCCTCAACCGAATTTTTGTAGTTTTGTCTACTATCATGCGATTCCATCAGGACAACCAACATTTAGGTTGTGGTACACTTCTACTTCTATGTTGACAACAATCATATTTGGTTGCGCCAACTACGAAAATGGTGGCTATATCTGTTGTATGTTGCCACAACCAACAAAAAAATTTTTTGTTCTGACAATTACCGACAATTAATTAAAAACAGTTTTCATTAACTTTTATTTTATTTATTAAACAAAAAACCAAACAATTCATAACAAAATTAAAAATCCCATATTACAAATTCATCACTATAATGAGATGTGGAAATATTTGACACATATTTTAGTACACGAAAAAAAACACAAAACTTGTAAGCATATATCGCTTAACCCTGTGCTTTCAATTTCATGATTGTTGCTTTTATTTTTTATTTATGATAAACATTTTGCACACATATTCTGCATTCCACACATTATTATCCACACGAGATTATTTTTGACTACATATACCGCTCTTGAAAATATTGAGGCCCTTATTCATAAAAATTTAATGAAGGTTTGAAGAACGTTTTAACACTGCTAAAACGTTCCTCAAACCTTCTTTAACTTTTTATGAATAAGGCCCTGAAGATTTATTTATGTCGAATAATTTTATTTTTTGTTTGTCATGTATCAGCAAAAGAGCAGCAACCAATCTTTCGGTTGTATTTCCCAAAATACATTTAATTATTCTAAATTAGGGAAATTATTGGGATAACCAAAAAACGATTGTTTATTAATATTTTTTCCGTTGTAGTAGCCAATTATTCGTTGCAATAATAATCTTTGGTCTATTGATACAATTTCTGTTGTCAAGAAAAAAAACATTGGTTGTCACAACCAAAAATCGATCATATGGTACTACAATGAAAGTTTAAAATTGGTTACCACGACTAACAGAGTGTCAATGAAAAAAACAATCATAAATTGATTGATACAACCATCGATTTAGTTGCAAGTATTTTCATTTGATCGCATCCATGTTATTATTGTTGTTTCAACTAATTATATATAAATACAACCGACACACGGTGTAGGCAAGTGTTGCTAGTACCAATTTAGCCTCTGTAATTTTGTGTTTGATATATCTTGAGCAATTTGTTAGAGAGATCAATGTAATTTTGTACATACATATTTGGTGTCAGTCTACGTAATTAGTCCAAAAATGAACGGGATCGGAAATCTGAAGTCTGAAGTCTGGGCCAACGAAGTGGACCGGGTCCTATTGAAAGGTCTGGAAAGACTTTTAGATTATTTCATTAGGGAAAACCTGGATACAAAACTCCTCTCGCTGAACCAACATGCTTACAATAAGGGGAAGTATACAGAATCAGTCAGATCTAGTCTTTTCTGAAAGTGCACAATTTTTAGGAATAATTCTAGATAGAAAACTGTTATTTAGACTTAACGTATTGGAACGTGTAAGGAAGGCCAACGTCGCCTTATATTCCTCCAAAATGCTGTAGGGTCGCGGTGGGGCCTCTCTCCTAAAATCGTCCACTGGATATATATAGCAGTAGTTCGTCCTATACTGCTATACGGCATTGTGGTATGGTGGACGGCAACTGACAAACTAACCATCACCAACCTACTAACAAAGGTTCAGAGAACGGCCTGCCTGAGCATAAGCGAAGCATTAAGGACTATAGCGACCGAGTCTCTACAAGCCCTACTCCATATACTGCCGATTAATATTGTGGCGAGAGAAGTTGCAACCAAAGCGGCAATAAGATTAAACTGCCTATCAATGTGGAGGTACAAAAACTACGATCACATGAGGATATCAAACTGTAGTGCTATTGTAACCGACCGAGTGCACAATATACCAACGGTGTACACCTTCGAGAGAAATTACATCACTATGATTCCCGCCAGAGATGAATGGCTTGGAAGAATACCAGGTAATATAAACCATCTCCACTTTTACACGGATGGTTCGAAGCTTGATGAAAAAGTTGGCTTCGGAGTACACTGTGCAGAGCTTAGATTGGATATAGCTCACAGACTACCAGATACTTGCAGGGTCTATCAAGCCGAAATAATGGCAATATGGGAAGTAGCCAAGTGGCTGAGTCGCAACATAGTAACCAACGGACAGCCAGGCTGCCATCAATTCTCTGGAGGCAACATCCCTAAATTCACAAACAGCCCTCGACTGCCGCAGATCTCTTAACGAGTTGGCTGAGCAGTTTAATATACACCTCATATGGGTGCCTGGGCATAGGGATATCCCGGGGAACTGCAAAGCCGATGAACTTGCTAGGAAAGGGACGACATTACAAATTCTCGAAGAATTTGCATATATTGGTGCGCCACTCTCCACGTGCAAGCGTTGGCTTAGGCAAGAGGCAATCAGACAGTCCAACGAAAGATGGACAGAAATCGGCACCTGTAGGGTAGCTAGACAAATCTGGCCAAGGTATGAAATGAGAAGATCAAAATATCTCCTCGCACTAGAGAGGCAAAGATTGTCTACGTTAGTATCAGTTCTGACGGGACACTGCTTGATCGGCGAACACGCCAAAAGATTGGGTATTGACTCTAATGACTATTGACTCTGCAGAAGCTGTGGGGATGAGGAAGAAGTGGAGAGCATTGAGCACTTGCTATGCGACTGCCCCGCTCTCAGTAAACGACGACTGGACATACGGGGGTCGGCTTTTCTAGGAAGCCTAACAGATCTTTCCAGTACCGATATTCGTACTATCGACAAATTTGTATATCAAACAGGTTGGTTTCGATGACGGGCATTTCAGGCCGTGGTAACACTAGGGACCTAAACTGGTCTATGTGAGCTTGTATAAAAAATACGGCTGCCACCCTAACCTAACCTATCAATCAAGCAAACAATTGTATTTATTTTCGTTTGTTTGATTATTTCTCATTGTCTAGAATCAGCTGTTGCTACTTTTAAGCTAAGTGCACACTGTTAAAGTGCTGCAAATGTACGGACAGTGACAGATTGTTAGCCGAAGGTGTGATACTACAAGGTGACTTTTCTGCCGACGTTGCAATACAAAAATTGTATGCTCACACGGTTGTACGTTCTCAGGGTTGCATTTTTGTGACAATATTGTCCGATCTGGCAATCATGTGTGCTTAGCTTTACAGCTGTATTTGCATTTTTGCCCCGTGCAAGTGCGACATTTTTCACAAAAGAAAACGAAACCCTTTCACAGTGCAGCATTTATTTTACAATCGAAGACAAAATGGCATTTTTGGGGCGAAAGGCATAAAAAAATGTAGCATTTTTTGACACAAAAGAAAACACCATAAGCGTTTGTTAAAGTGACATTTGCATTTTCTTCGTGTGCAGTTGCATAACATTTTTATGGAATTTTTTAATTAAATGAGAAAAAATATTATAAGACTGTTTTTGAACATATTTTCTAGAAATGTTTTATGTTAAAATAAGAAAAGAATGAAATTCGTAACTGTGCCATTAAATGGGAGGTATATCAAAACGTGGACCGATTTGTCGCATTTTTCCAGGAAGAGTTAAAGGCATTGTACAACATAAGATGCTCCTTATCCCACAAACTTCGTATGGATTGGTTCCTTTTTTGAGCAGTACTTTGATTGTCACAGACGGACGGACATGTCTGCGTCCATCGGTATATAAAATCCATTTTTGCATTCTTCTTTTTCCCATATTGTTTATCGGTAATAATAAATGAATTTTGGCATCCTTTTTTTCTATATTGTTTCATTAAAAACCAAAAACTTTTATTGTTGCAAACCCACAACACAAGAAATGCAAATTGTACAAAATGCATTAGTGATATGTAAACAATCAACATGTGTTATATATTATTCGTTATTCGAATACCTTTTCGTATGTAATAAAAAATTATCTGAATTTGTCATTTATTTGATCTTTAGTTGTTGTTTTTTTATTTATTGGACAAGTGAGCACCCATTTTTGTTAATCAATACAGTTGTTTTTAAAATAAACAATAAAATAATTTATATATTCGACTACTCTTACAATTATTAATCCTATTAATGCATCATTAATAGAGCAAATGGTGTGTAAAAAGATGGTGTTGCCTTACATTGACGAAGTCATTAAAATGTTTATTAGTTAAAATGCTGTTTATGAATACGATTTTTTAACAATCGTTTATTAGGCCAAAAGTGTTTGTTAACTAATGTGCACTTTAAATCATAATTAGGATTTTTTTTATGAATACGGCTGTTACACTTTTTTACTAAAGGTAAATACACACGATTTGCAGATCGGAAAACGTTGCCAGAAAAATGGCGGAAAAATGCAACCCTGTGAATTTACAACCGTGTGAACACACAATTTTTGTTTTGCAACGTTAGCAGAAAAGTCATTGCGAGATAATTTGGAGATTGTTATATGTGCGAAGTTTTTGCATGTGACAACGGCGCCATTGCCAGAAAAACATTTTATTTGCAACACTGTCTATAATGTATTTTTATTGGCAAACCTGCATATAAATATTTACAACATATATTGTAAATATATAAAATTGTAATGTTTTCTTGCAATCGTCTGAACTGTCAATTCACCTTTGCCTAACAATCTGTCATTATCCGTATATTTGCAGCACTTTAGCAGGGTTGATAACGTTTGCCGATCTGGCAATCGTCTATACTCAGCTTAATACTCTTACAGCCGTATTCAAAAAAAATTCTTATTGCAGTTTTAAAGTACACAATACTTATCAAACCAATTTTGTACAATAAACCTGTAATAGAACATCGTATTCAAAAACCCACAATAAAGGTTTAATAACTAAAATGAATCACATAGCAAAT
Source organism: Eudasyphora cyanicolor (assembly GCA_963930755.1). Classification (NCBI taxonomy): domain Eukaryota; kingdom Metazoa; phylum Arthropoda; class Insecta; order Diptera; family Muscidae; genus Eudasyphora; species Eudasyphora cyanicolor. The sequence continues at coordinate 167,058,305 of OZ005738.1, read as the reverse complement.
TTGTGTTTGCATCTGGCAACATATATGATTCTTGATTGTCATTTAATCATTAGATACGAAAAAAAATTGGTTATAATTTATCCGGTAATCATGTCTGAATCAACCGGGCATACTTTTTAACCAAATAAATATATATATGTTTATAAAAAATATTATATTTAGTTTAGTATAAAGCATATGTATAATAAATTCACACATATTAATAAAATTATCATTCGTTAAGACATATTGTTGTAGACGACCCGATAAGTATTCGAATAACTACTCGATAGGTATTCGATTATAGTGTTTGTTTACATATCGCTGACATTAATTTGCTCAAAATAATTTGTCAATCGTGGAAATTACAAAAAAATTAAAACATGGAAGAAAAAGCTTTAACAAAAGGGACTGTTCCGGACATAAAAATGGAGGATGACTCAGTAAGTAATATTACTCCAGGAAAAATGGACGTGGTGAAGATTGCAGTCATGCGTTCTACGACGACGGTTCAATTATTTTGCATACTGTCGCCATGAGTAGAACCTGTGATTTCAATTCTTCGTCGCGTCTATATTCCCTACTGAGATTTGTTTGTTAATATAGTATTTTTATTTTGCAGAATATAAAGGCGAAGACAACGGGGATAAAACGACAAAGATCCGAAAATTGGAACGATGTTGACAAGGTGAGCCTATATATAAGTGCAACACACCGAAGTGCAACGTTTCGAGATATTTTAAGTCGTTCTAACTATGTCCGTCCGTCTGGCTTGCTGGTTCGCACTATAACTCTTGATTGGATTCAACAATTGATTTCTAATTCTGCGGGAAAATGCACACTAGGCGAATAACAATAGATGTGAATTGTATACATACTAGAAAAGTTTCAAATCGGAATGTCTAATCTTAATAGTTATGATGCTTTGTTAGGAATGCGCGCAGTGAGATTTAAAGTGGCTCCTAAAGATCTCTGCAGAAGTAGTGGGAAGGGAGAGGAGGAGGTATTCGTAAAACACGCAGGGAGCGTGTGTATGCTTCAAACTTTCGGAAGGAAAGTTGGCCACTTTGGGCTCTTGTTCCTTTATGGAGATAGCAGATTTATCTGATGTCACCATCAGCCATCCATTTTTTAAGAAAATTTAAATTAATCACAGAGTAATGATGCGAGTTCAAATTTGGCTAGGAATTAAATGTGGTGTCATAAAGTGAGGGTGTACCTTAGTCGGCTTACCCAACTGAAACATTTCTAATTGTTTATTTTTATTGTTTTGCAGGAGCTGCTCAAAGAGCTTATTAAAAAGAGAGTAACGGAAATTGAGAACAAAAATACGGACACAAACACCAACAAACTGAAGCAAAAAGCTTGGTTCGAGCTTCAAGAGGAGTACGTTAAATTAATCCAAATTATAGATTTTTTTTAATTTCTTTGTCCTTTGTAGCTTCAACAGTATGTGTTCAGGAAATATACGCACTCTTGTCCAATTAAAGTCCCAGTGGACTACTATAAAAATTCAAGCCAGGAAAGAGGTGTCTGCCTTCCGCAAGAATGCTAAGCAAACTGGAGGAGGAGGACCTTCTCATGATGAAGCCTTGTCAGGTAGTGACTTAGCCGTATGGCTTCCAAACGAGTTCGTGGTTGATACCAATGAATACGACTCGGATATAATTGTTTTAGATGTAAGTAAACATTTCTATTCAATGAAAAAACAGTCTCAATGTTTTCTTTAATTCAGCCCGAAACAGATGGGATAGAGATTTCTTCCGAATCCGAAAACGTGGTTAGCATGGAAATGGAAAGTAAACCGGAGCAGAAACTGAAACTACAAAAAATACCTGCAGTCTCGAAGAAAAAGGTTTGTAATAATGCAGTTCATATTGTAAAGTGAACATTACTGAGGAACTGATATTTTGTCTTAATTTAAAAACTTCGCAGAAATTCACGTCGGAAAAATGTAATGCTGTTGACGACAACATAATTAAACTTGCTGAAACAGACGTGGAATGTCGGAAAGAACTACATCTACTTCAGGTGGAGGTTGAAAAAAAGAAAATTCGAAACCTGGATTTGGAATTCGAACTAATCGGAACACGTTTAGATTATTATAAGAAAAGATCGTTTGGTACGTAACACTGTTTTGTGCAAAGTGCATTTGATTAATGAAACCAAGTTAGTTAGGTTGATTTTGACCCTCTGATTCGAATAACATTAAACGGTTTCGTCAGTGACATCTTGTTTTCAATATTTTAAGGCTTGTTGAGCAATTATAGTATTGATTCCTTTGTGGCAATTTTTTGGGAAGTATTTCTTCCAAATTCCTAGAAGCTCCGGTACATCTCCATAACCTCTCAAAACTTGATTTTAAGAAATGCTCCTCAAGGTTTCTTCATTATATCATACTGTGACGTAATGCCATTCGAATCAGAAGGTCGAAGTTATTTAGGGTAACTTGATTTCATCAATGAAGCATTTTGGTGCACACACAGAGTACCATTACAAACAATTTGAAAACTTTCATTAAAAAGCCAACAACGAAAATGTTCTTTACTGCTACAATTAATACTTCGTTGCAGTAACGAACATTGTATGGTTGACATTTAATGCATTTATTTTCTCTGTCTAGGATAAAATATTCTTCATTCCTTATTTACAGGTAATATTGAGCAATAATATAAATTTCAAGAATCCATTTTTAAACCCATTTAACCTTTCCAATTATCCAGTTGGTTCGGAATGCATTTATTTAATTTCGTTTCATTTATTTTATTTATTATCGTTTATGCACTGAATTGAATAAAATTATAGAATGTAATATAAACTCAAAATGTGTTATGTATTTTAATATTACAATAAATAAATCAGATAATCGTCTACAAAGATATGTGAGTTACATTTTATTCACCAAAAACTTAAAAGTTATTTTGAATAAATCTTTTCAATAAAATTTTAGCTGTGCTCTGGGACACGCTTGAATTATTCACATTTTGGACGGTTTCCATTTCCATTTCAAAATCAGCATCGAAGTAGTCATCTGGAAAATACATAACTTTTTTAGAAATCGGTTTTAAATTAGTGTATCTTACTCAGTGGTACAAGATATTATAAGGTTGTTTATTTAGTTATAACAAGTCTTTTCCTTAGAAATTAAAAAAGTATGTCTCTGTCAAGATATCGCTATAGCGATATCTTGCCGATATATATAACGGCAACCAAAAATCTAAATTCAGTAAAATCAAAATACTTTTTACGATAATATAGTGTCGTCTGTAACGACTACTGCACGTTACATTGAGTGGTAATAAATTATTTACCTGGGACAGTGTCATTTTCTTCTATTGCGAAATTGTGGAGAACGGCTAGAGCTATGATAACAACCTTTGCATTTGACAGACTTACTGTCATTCCGTCTAGCAAACACCGAAACCGCTGTTTCCATACACCAAAGCATCTCTCTACGGAATTTCTTGTTGCGATGTGGGCAACATTATACTTTTCTTCTTTTTCATTTTGAGGTTGATGTAGAGGGGTAAATAAAAAAGGAGTTAATTTATAACCCGAATCACCAAGCAAACGTCCTTTAAATTCGCCGTTTTCAAAACGCTGTTTTATAGTGGACTCGTTAAAAATTCGGCAATCGTGCGTACTACCTCTCCACCTTGCGACTATGTCCCGTATTTTCAGCTGTGCGTCACAAATTACCTGTTGAATTTTTAAGATAAATTAATATTGCTGAAATAACTATATTATTTGATATACAGTCGACATGCTTGTAAAGTTTATAACTTTTTTATTTCATTCCTAAATAATCTAATTACCGCGCACCACCCTGTACTGACCTGAACGTTAAGTGAATAATATCCTTTCCTATTGATATAATATTGCGCAAGATCGCCCCCAGTTTTTTTGATACGAACATGGGTACCATCAATGGCACCAATTACTCCTGGAAAGTTTCTAATTGCTCGAAAGTCTCTCATTATTAAAGCCTCTTCTTCCAGTGATGATGGCATTTTAATTATGTTTTTAGCGTGACGAGCTAACGCATGTGCCACTCTTGAGCAAATTCTAGAAACTGTTGGTTGTGTGAGACCATGCAAGTCTCCTGCATCATCTTGGTACTAAAATAATGGTGTTAAGATCATCATTATCCATGTTTATTTAAAACCTTACCTCTCTGCGACCCCAACAACGCAAAGCAACCATTACCTGAAGATCGACAGGTGTTCCACATCCTCTGTTGTCTAATATGACGTCATCATTAATTACGGCAACAATTTTTTCCACCGTTGATTTTTTAAACCGATATCTTCTTTTAAATTCGATATCCGGAATAGTGTATGGATTGACCCTTTCCTTATATACCATTGGTCGACGATTTCTTCTCATCTCGGAGAAAGTCCCTGTAACATTGTGAAATAAATATATGTATGTACATACATGTCTTTTTTATGATTTACTTACTCATACGACGGATTGTTTTTATTGTTTCCATACTTCTCTGAAATTTTTTTTCCAACAATTTTAATAATAATATTGCAGCACACAATACACGAAAATAAATAAATACATTAGACGTCAAAATTACAATCTCACTTATTGTAGGTTTATAGAAGGGCATATCTTACAATAAATTTTTTCAATTAAACAAACCTTTATTAAAGGCTTATAACGCTATTAATCGTTTTTGAATACCCATTTATGAAAAATACTCTATTATCCGTTTATAAAACTGTTGTAAGTTTTTTTGAATACGGCTGTTACACATTCGTACTGTCTTCATTTTTTTGATGACAGTAAATTCAGAAATTGTATGGAACGAAGCAGCTATTTTGATGTAAGCATCCAATTAAAGCGCGAAACGACACTAACGAGGGTTGCTTCAAGTGTATTTTCTTCATTATGGTCTTGACCCCTTCGTCAGATGAACAATTTTCCCTTTTTTGACAACCAATACATATTCTTAATTGTCTTCTTTCAATTGTTCCATGTAAACGCAGGATTACCCGAACGCTAAGTGACAATGAACCAAATTAAAAACATTATTGCTTGGGTGAGAATGTACTGTTCGTTTTTTATACTTAATTTCAATTCCCTTTTCTTTTTGGTGGTATTGGTCGACGGCGCTGGCATGTTGGCGTTTAGCACGGCTAAGCTCGCCGGGTGGGGGGGTTCTTGTCGACTTTTACCTTTTTTGACGAGTACAAAAAAAAGTCATGCCAGACTGATAAAGATAAAAATATGAAAGGGACCGAAAAGGACTGTAATACAATGACAAAGAACTCGCCTTACACTGACATACCGCTAACCTGTAGAATAACTCCCGGCTGCTGTTGTGCCGGATGGATCCCTCCCTCAGAAGCCGAAGCTCCTCCATGACAGCTCGAAATGGTTTTGAGACTGCCCCATACCTACCTCTTTACCCTGCAATCACCCTCCTGTCACCTTTCTCAGACTATAGTTAGTCCATTCCAAAAACTGTTTACTTCATTTAAACTAATATACAAACATTATATTTATTTTCAATATTTGATGGGACATGTATAAAACTTATTCGTCTTCCATTTTGTGTAGGAATAAGGAAATTTACAATGTAACGGAAAGAAATGCTAATAGATATTGAAAATCGCTAAATCGAATTATCTTTATATATCGGGAACCTCTGCTTCCTGTCCCAAATGGAAGATATTTTCAGCTTCTTGTTGGCTGAGGTATTGTCTGTCTGTCTGTCCGGTAGTTGTTGTGCGTATTCGTATGGTTTGACTGTATATTGTCAATTTTTGGTAATTTAAACAAAATACACTTTTAGTTTTGTTTATTGTGTGTGTAAATTGAATTTCTCAAATTCTCTTCTATTTTCTTTTTACTTCAGGGAAAACATCTTTTATCTGGGAAAACTCCCCTCTGAAACCTGAAAACTACTGCCAAGATGCCTAGGCCTGCGCGCAACCCTACTCTCCTGACTCGTCCTCTTCAAACATTTACGGAAGAAAGTATTCAATTTTATTTAGACGTTTAACCTGACTACACACTAATTATTCTTTTATTTGGTTTTATTTAAATTTCTCTGAGTATGATGTCGCGTTTGAGTGGTCTGACTGTCAAAACGTAAGTTAGTCTGTCTTGGAAAATACCTCAGCACCCCAGGTTCGAAAGTGCTTCAATTGGATAATGTCCCACGTTGTGGCCGAGGTTCTCTTCTCTGTGAGTGTCAGATGCTTTTCTTTTAACTTTAGCTTTTAGTTTCTTTTAACTTTAGTTTAAGTTTCTTTTAACTTTAGTTTACGTTTTATTGTATAACCAATTATTGATTTTAGATTTCGTGTCTTGTTTGGTTTATTATATTTTGATAAGGCCAATAATCGAGGCCTTTTCCCAATAAATGGAAAAAATGTAAAAAGTTTGTTTTAATTCAGGCTAGTTTTAATCCAGATTGGTTTTAATTCCGATTTGTTTTTAATTCAGATTTGTTTTTAATTCAGATTTGTTTTAATTCAGATTTGCTTTAATTCAGATTTGTTTTACTTCAGATTTGCTTTAACTCAGATTTCTTTTAATTTACTTCAATGTACTTTTTAATGTATATCGCGAAGTCTTTTCTGTTGTCATCGAAAAATTTCTTCAATTTTTTCTTCTTGCTCCTTAAACCTCCTGTTGTTGGCCAAACCCCAAAAGAAAAAGGTCACTTTCCTGCCCTAGACCAACCATTTTCCTTCTGTTTGTCAACTTGACAGCTGACTTTGACATTTTCCGGACTTCCTTATTTATGACCATATGTTTGTGTGTTGATCGATAACATAATTTTGTGATACTGCTATCCCCCTACAGATGTCGTAACCTCTACGGAACACGCACATCACAAGAATAAAATTATTATTAGAAGAAGAAAATTATTGCTTGGGTAGTTTTTCTTAAAAGGTGTACACAAGTCTGATGTATTTTGTTTAGTCACACTGGCTGAATGTTCAGCTGATTATCGGCGTTTTCTCTGCCTGAACGTTTTGAGTTCTTCGTGTAAGTTCAAAGGGGAATTTGTTGATAAGCTGCTGAAAAAACTTGCCTAGTGTAAATCTGAACTTACAGCGTATTTGGGTAGAAAGCGGGCACAAAATTATCCGTCAAGTCGAGATTCACACGCCGCGTCTGTAGCACGACCAAGCGTGCTTTTGACAAACGCACTGATATTTAAACGCAAAGTCGTGCTACACACGAGGCCTTGTGTGAATCTCGACAAAACACCAAAGAAATTAAAGTTGGGAGACCAATCGTGCAAAAAAATCCTAAACCCACACCCCACACAAATTGGCATCATTTATAGAATTTTACTAAATTATACAACGATGATCTCTGATTTATAATCGTACAGATATGAACAACTCTGTGAGCAAAGGAAAAATAAGAATTATGAAAACAAAACAAAACCGATCAAAAACATTCAATTATAACGGCAACAAATAGTTGTTGGCGGGGGGTAATTTAATCTAACATTTAGAAGAGCGAGGAGGACAGAAGTACTTCGTCGTATTTTTCTATTGTATCTATGGGCAACAGACAAACAAACGTCGTACTTTTGTGGCGAATTAAATGATAAAAAAACAAGTGAATACTACTCTACGCGACGATTTCATCAGTTACTTGGTTTCACTTATTTCTGGAAAGTCATTGTGACAAAACACAAATGTCCAGTTATTATTTATGAATTCTTTCAACGATTTGTGATTGACTTATTCTTATTTATGTGTGTGCTGCTGGTGAACTGAAATACCCGGAATCCCAACTTAGTTTGTTGAACATTGACAGTAGGAGAAAAAAGACAACGCAATATACCAACAGCATCATTACAACTACTGAGAAATAGCATTAACAAGTACAAGTTAACCAAATTTTAAAATAAAAGAAAACATCTCATCCGCCTTGCATAAATATAAAATCGAGAAGAAGACACAACAAAAGTAATAAGATGGCTCTGACGACGGGAGCGCAGACAAATTATTGTCAAACTGTTGAGAGTGTATCGACGAAGGGAATGGACGTAGAGGTAAGTAAGCAAAACAAAATCTAAAATCTACCAACACGCTACGTAGCAACAACGTCAAAAATAAGAAGAAATTCTCTTCTAGGAAGTAGAATTTTTCATAAAATTATAAAATATTTCATCATTTCATTCTACGAATTGAGTAATATTTTGTGGTTTTCCCTCATTCGAATAAAATCCGATCAAGTTCTAATGCCATGTGAGATTTTGTGATTTTTCTTTGTTCTAATAATTTCTGATGGCATTATTAGATAAGAGTAGTAATTAGTAAAATAGTATTGCTTTTCAGGAAGTTGTAGCTAATGTAGTGTCTTCAAAATTTCAAGTGATACCCCACGACGATAGAAAATATTAATGATTATACTTTCTCTCCAAAAGTGCCCGACAGACCTGAGTGGCCTGAAACTTGTTGAATGAAATTTTAGTAAATGATCAAGATGTCTTGATTGTTGACCCAAATGAATAATTAAATCCATTGATAAATACAAAAATTATAGACATTTTAGCAATTTAACCCATATGCGCGTTCGACATTTTCCCCCTTTCATGTACTTATATTTAAATATTATAATTCTTCTCGTGGTCAAAAATAATGCTGTAAACCGGCAACATTTTCAGTCAGTATCTTAAAGCTTTAGATCCGATCTGAATTTCATAAAATTAACATGCCGGTAGGACCATTAAACATAGAAGTCTGGGACTCATTTCTTAACTCTTTCGGATAGAATAATTTCTAAGCAAAAAAATTCTCAGAAGTACTCTTACAATAGGCAGCAAATGCTCTAAATTTAATTTCCTACAGTTACAAAATGCAACAAATTATCCAGTAATCGAAACTTCCTTCTAAACAAGGACAATGACAATGTGGTGGGTGCGCAATCTTTACTAGTTCCTACCCACACTTGCAAAGCAAGCCGGCAGTAGTCAGCAATATGTCTGCCAAGATTTGCGTGGCCAGTTCTTTATAAATGGAGTCGATCTCGATGACATGGCGCGTTATCAATCGCCCTTATTCGACACTATTTAGATTGACGACTTCATAAATTTTGAAATTGTTTTAAATATTTTTAAGTTATAAAAAGGGGTTTTGTTAGTTCATGGATACCAAAAACATTCGTTTTGGCGTAAAGATGACAAAGCTAGAACTTCATAGATATGACGTGACGACGTCGACGACCAACTGGAATAAGGGCGATTATTTCGGCTAGCGCGGCTTTAATCCGTGATACTCTTCGAGAGATTGCCGGCTATATATTTTGTTGAAGTACTCATATGCGATACGATCCAGAAGCTCCAACTGACAGGCGTTTGTTATCATGGACCTGTTTTATTAAGCACAGTGTTTCCAGTGTAACAAACATGTCCGGTTGGAAGTCTATGGAATCTGTAATAGTTCTTATACCCTTGGATTAAAATGGAATGATTGTGTGCCACTCAACCATTCTGTTCTAACGAGAAAGACTATACCGTTAAAGAGAGAAAAAACCCGGATTTGATTGATGATAACTTCGGTTCGGTTGGCACTCTCAGGTTTCTCCATTGAGGTAGCTTCGGTGGCCCTAATTCGAGTTACGCAGCACAAGTTCTTTAAGACAGATCCTGTAGCTCTGACTGACAATCGTTTATTACCTTATCCTCTAAATTTATAGTTATTAGTTCGAGTTTGTTCGGGATCCCGTTATTTATTTAGCGCTGTATTTCCAGTATTGCAAAGATTTCCTACATTCTAGGTATGCTGGAGTCTGAAATACTTTCTTATATCATTATATACATTTTTTCTTATACATACACTTTGAAAGAGTTCCAGCGAAAAAGATTATAACGTTTAAGGAAGAAAAATACAGGATTCGGTTGACCTGCCATACATTTCAATTAAGCTACTCAAACATCTGCATTCTGTACGTTCCAGTGGCCCCAATTCGATTTACGCCGCACTAGTTCTTCATGGTTTCGTGAATCGCCGTTTTAAATCATCTTCTACGGCATTACAATTTTAAATTGACCTATTAGTTGAAGCTTAAGTAAGGACAAAAGCCGCTTGTGGAGTAGATTGCTTTTCATTTTATTCAGTCCTGTTTTGGACTCTTCGATGTTTAATTTCATTCAGGACAACGCATAAATATATAAGCTCCTTTCTACTACGTCTGTAGTTTGTCCAGTTAATTTACTAACCTGATGCATTCTAATGAAGGAGGACAAGTTCGGTGTTCCTTGGGCTAACTCCTTAACCAGTGGATTTGGCGCAACTCAATATTTGTCTCCACGCTTCTTGGATTAGATTGGTTGTTGTTGAAACGCATTTGCCTGTGATTGGAAAGAAACTACATTTTTATGAGCGCAGTATCAATATAATGTCCTTTCCTTAAAATACATCTCGTTTTAAACTTCTTGATTGTACAAATCGTTATTTCCCATCGTTTTATAGTTATGTTTCACAAGGATTGGGCCAACATGGCCCGTCATGGGAATTGGTCAGATATTACTACATACCAAATTTTAAGACAATTGGCCATTACTTTCGGGAGTTAGCCAGATAATCAGATGGAAATGTTTCGATATTTCCGCGATTTTGAAAGAAATGCCAGTTGTTCCTTTTCTGAATTAAGCAGCTTGAGTCACTCCCTTGGTGAGTAACACTTTTGATCCGTAGCATATAATGCTTAAAGCATGGTATAACAATGTTAATAGTATCTAAAAAATCATCAAATCATACATAATCACATATAGCATTAAATACGGTCCTAGTTTCCAATACCTAAAGTATCTCATAATTATTAATAAAGCATTGATTTTCATTATCTCTTTCCAAGGACTATAAACCAAACGGATTTTGGTTATTTAGACTATTTCGCAACTGGACCACTAGTTCGTCCACCATGTTAAGAGCCGTGGAGAAGAAAATACTTTCATTCTTGAAAACTCCATATCGTGGTTTCTTTGTTGATATCGGTCCGGCCATTGGCGAAGCTGACAAAATATGGACTGTAAGCTTTAATACTGAATCCAAAGAGGTCCCACTGGTAATGCTACATGGTCTGGGAGCAGGCGTGGCCTTGTGGGTAATGAATTTCGATTCATTAGCCAAAGATCGACCAGTGTATGCCATCGATATTTTGGGTTTTGGCAGAAGTTCCAGACCGAAATTTTCGTCGGATGCTTTGACGTGTGAAAAACAATTTGTCAAATCTGTGGAAGAATGGAGACGTGAGATGAATATAAAAAATATGATTTTGTTGGGTCATTCTATGGGTGGTTTCATTGCTTCCAGTTATGCTTTATCATATCCGGATAGAGTGAAACATTTAATATTGGCAGATCCTTGGGGTTTTCCTGAAAAACCATCGGATGCATTGTCCGGCAAACAAATACCACTTTGGGTAAGAGCATTGGCTCATGCCTTAACGCCGTTAAATCCCCTGTGGGCTCTTAGAGCAGCGGGACCATTTGGCCAGTGGGTGGTACAAAAAACCAGACCAGATATTATGCGAAAGTTTTCTTCAACCATTGAAGAGGATATAAATCTAATACCACAGTATATACATCAATGCAATGCTCAATATCCCAGTGGCGAGTCAGCATTCCACACTATGATGGAGTCATTTGGCTGGGCTAAACATCCCATGATTCACCGTATTAAAGATGTACGTCACGATATACCCATGACCTTTATATATGGGACTCGCTCCTGGATCGATTCCTCTTCGGGAGAAAAAATCAAAGCACAACGTGGTGATTCCGTGGTCGATATTAAAGTAGTCAATGGTGCTGGCCATCATGTTTATGCCGACAAACCTGATATCTTCAATCGTTATGTCAACGAAACTTGTGATTTGTATAAAATTAGACAATTAATACGAGAATCAACCGAGTCCGACGATGAACACGATTTGTCTTTGGCTTCGCCAAACAATGCTGCACCAGAAGGTATTTCCAAGGAAGCAGAAACAACAGAAGAACCTGAATCGGAATCATCGATAAAAATAAAATCTTCCGCGTCGAATATTAACGAACCCACAACTTCGTCAAAAGCAATTAAAAACGATAACCGAAGTCAATGATCGATAGATAAATGTTCGCCAATTGTTATGAACACATTTTCACCGATTAGTTTCTAATTCTAATATCGATTAACGTTTCTGTTGTTGTTGTGTATTTTAATATTAATTTCTTAGATTAGTAGCATTTTTTGTTTTCGAGAATAGTATTAATTAAATTGAAATTCCTTCTATAGTAACAAAATGCACCACATATTCCTAAACTGTGTATTAATAATTTCATGTTATATTTAGCATTATTTTTTTTAATACATTGGCTTAATTGAAACTTGAAATTACAAGTTTAAACTACAAAAAAAATGTAAATACATAATAAAGAAAAAAACTAACCCAGAAACAAATGAACTAAAAATATTAAAAAAGTATCATCTGAATACGTCTGATTGTAAGCGATACGTTTTGATTGGTAAACACAAACTAAAATATTAAATTGTTTTCTCCCCTCCCCCCGAAAAACACACATTCGATGGCTTAATACCGAAAATGGTGTATCTCATTTAAATATGATATTGATTTTAGCGTTTTTTGGTAGATATTAACCACACTTAAAGTTATTGATTATAATAAAAAATACTAAATTAGCTGTAAATACATTGTGTACAGTGGCCCTATGCTCCTCAATGGAGTAAAAATTAATAAATAATAGTAATAGTAATATATACATTGCCCGTTTTAATAAAAACTGTCTTCTTCAAGGCTTTAACAGTTTTTTTTCTCTTCTATTAAAATGAAAATATGAGACCTTTCTATATTAAGCCATCGTTATACTACATTATACTATTTAATTGTTATATTAGTTAGTAAGCTCCCTCTCCCCAAAAACATTGGAAAGAAAATGTACTCTATTTATGTAAAATCTAATATTTTTATTATAATAAATAAAAAAATCAACGCTTGTTGTTATTCTTCTAAAGTTAATGTCGTTTTTATTTACTCTTTCATTCGTTTGATGGCAAGTGATTTGGTTTGCGCTTTATCTATCCTCCGTGTTGTTTTTATTGAATAAGTCTTTTTGATTTCGCTATTGGGGTTCCAAAGTGCAATTGTATAACTGTATGATGAATTGCATTGATTGTTTTTTTACTTTGGATTTATTCCCTGTCACTGTACGTTCGTTCGTACGTACCTCTTTTCCCAATGAAACATGCTTGTGACGCTTAATTCTTTTTCGAGATTACACTGTGCCACAAAATAACTGAAAATGTCTGGAAACGTCAAATAAAAAAATTTTAATTGAAAAAAAAATTGTAGTATAAATCTCCCTTTTTATACCCTACACCACCCTGTGGTAGCTACAGGGTATTATAAGTTTGTAACCCCCTTAAGTATTGGAGGTAGGCCTACATACCTTAATGTATACCAATCGACTCGGAAGTACAGGTCGCTATTTAATTTCGATCTTGATGAAATTTGGTACAGAGCGTTATGCATCAGATAAATGTATTGAACCAAGAACGTTACTTGATTAATTTTAATGTTAAAGAGTAGCGGTTCAGTTTTACGTTTAGCCCTTTATAAAGGGGTTTTCAGAGAATTATCTTAATATTTTCTATTATGATAGAAGAATCTATGACAATTATGTGTGAAACAAAATATCGGCTCGCCAAGGCTTCGTTGTCATACCTCTATCCGATGGTCCATATTTTCAATGATTCTTCGACATAATTGAGGTTCAATGTACCGAATTATGTTATCCTTTAGCACTTGAATTATTCTTGGCTTATTGACGTACACTTTTTCTTTTAAATATCCCCAAAGAAAGAAGCCCAACGGCATCAAATCACAAGATTGTGGCAGCCAATTAACATCGCCACGACGTGAGATAACACGGCCATTGAATTTCTCGCGCAAACGAGCCAATGTTTCGTTGGCTGTGTGGCAAGTGGCACCATCCTGTTATACTGTTAGAACCCTCCCGAACAGTTTGAAACGTTGGATCGTCAATTACATGTGTGGGCGCCAGTTGTATGTGGAATTCAGAAACAAGAAGTCCAAACCCCATAGAGTGAAACAGGGAATTCCCTAAGGTGGGGTGATATCTCCGGCGCTGTTTAAACTCTACCTCTCTGCAATTCCACCTGACGGCGTTGAAATCGTATCATATGCTGATGACTGTACGATTCTGGCGTCGGGCCCTTTAATCAATGACATATTTGGAAGGCTGAATGTCTACCTGGCTGAGATTGCCAATTTCTTCGCTGCGAGGAACCCTAAAATATCCGCCACCAAATCATCGGGCACACTGTTTACTGCATGGACAGCGCAAGTGAATGAGCAACTCAATGTGATAATCGATGGCACAAGAATTCCGACCACCAACTACCCTAACGAACGAGGTTCAATGTACCGAATTATCTTATCCTTTAGCACTTGAATTATTTTTGGCTTATTGACGTACACTTTTTCTTTTAAATATCCCCAAAGAAAGAAGTCCAACGGCATCAAATCACAAGATTGTGGCAGCCAATTAACATCGCCACGACGTGTGGCAAGTGGCACCATCCTATTATACTGTTGGAAACACACGTTGGATTTTTGAGGACGTCGCCAATACGTCCCTCCCGAACAGTTTGAAACGTTGGGCCGTCAATTACATGTGTGGCCAGTCGTATGTGGAATTCAGAAACAAGAAGTCCAAACCCCGTAGAGTGAAACAGGGAGTTTCCCAAGGTGGGTGATATCTCCAGCGTTGTTTAACCTCTACCTGACGGCGTTGAAATCCTATTGTACAATCCTGGCATCGGGAAGGCCAGAATCGTACTGTCTACCTGGCTGAGATTGCCAATTTCTTCTCTGCGAGGAACCTGAAAATATCCGACACCAAATCATCGGCCACACTGTTTACTGCATGGATAGCGCAAGTGAAGGAGCAACTCAATGTAATAGTCGATGGCACAAGAATTCCGACCACCAACAACCCTAACGTTCTTGGTGTCACTTTTGAGAGCCTCTTCAGGTCTAACGCGCATACCACAGCTATCTGAAATACGATGAGAAGTTGGAACAAGATCCTCAAGTCGCTAGCCGGCAGCACTTGGGGCACAGATAAAGAAACCTTGTTGACCTCTTACAAAGCGATAGGTCGGTCTGCCGAATGTAAGCGAGACGCAGTGGAAGAATATACAGAACTGCCAAAATGTCGCCCTGAGAACTGCGACAGGGTGCCACCTCATGTCTTCTGTGGACCACCTACATGAGGAGACGAAGATCATAACTGAGCGACGACACAATGTTTTGCTGTCGAAGCAGTATCTGCTTGGTTGCTACCGTCCCAGCCATCCAATCACCATCTAGTGGATAGGCGCCCACCCCCCAGGCAGATCAGGAAAGACCTTCATGATCTAGAGCGCGAGGTCCAACGCTACAAGAGAGAACCTCTAGATCAAAGAGCTTACCAGGCAGGTCTGGCTGGCATACACTCTGACGCATTCGCTGAAGCCGTGTATAATTACAGAGTCAATGTCATGCTAAGAGACCACCCTCCATCAGTGGCCTCAGAGGAATTACCACGACAGACAAGAGTACTTTTGGCCCAATTAAGATCTGGCTGGTGTAGCAGCATCATTTCATACTGGGCAAAGATTGATCGCACCACGTCGAACACATGTCCCGCTTGTAACCAGGGACCACACGACAGACTACACCTTTTTAACTGCCCTGCCAAACCTACTCAACTTGTTCCCAGGTCTCTTTGGACCCAACCAGTGGAAGCAGCCATCTTCCTCGGCCTGGAAACAAATACAGCAGAACCCACTATACAAGGCGAATGAAAACAACTAATGGACAACAAACACATATACTGCTACAACAACAACTGTTGGAACCACATATCGTCCAGGTCCATGTCCTCAATTTCTGGCCACAAGAAGTCCGTTATCATACGAACTGCATCAATGATTTCAGCAGAATGAATGGGCGAGCATGCACAGATGTTTTCACATCTCCTAAAGACCAACAATACTCCCGATTGTGGGCACCTTTGATCGATTATGCTGACCAAAAAATCGGGGAAATGTCGCGACCTTTCTCGCACAAAAGTGGCATTGTTTCGTTGGCTGGTAAAAGACTTCAACAATCTAAAGGCCCAACTATAACATGCATAAGCTAACTTAAGTAATTCCGTACGGAATGTGCGTTCAGTTTCGCACCTTGCTTAAGCAAATGGGTATTGAGAGAGAGCTGAGAGAACTTAACGAAAAGTTCACGTAAGTACATTATGGTTTGCCGCATATGATTTATATGTATTCGCACCAGCGTTACCAGACGATAAGTTTAAACTTATTTCTCAAGTTTTTTCAAATGAAAAATAGCTCTTTTAAGTTTTTTCTTCCACAAATAAGTTTTTTTAATTTCTTTTTTTAATTTATATTATTATCTCAGAAAAACACAAAATCATTTAATTTAGTTTTAATTTAAAATTTTAAAAAATAAATCACATACTTCACAGTGGAAGAATACGAATAAATTTACTATAAATTCGAATAGAAATACACACATTTTTTAACAAAATAAAAAATAATTGGAGAAAAAAAATTTTCTAACTTAGTGCTTTGAGACTGCATTTTTCGGCGGAATGTACCAAGGAGTCTTTTGCTCAGGAATAATTTCTACTATGGATCATCCCCTTCTTTTATGAATTGTACAATATTGTTTTGTAACTTATACCCACATATATCGACCAGATTTTATAATAATTTGACTATATTCCAATATGTTTGTGATTCGAGAAATATGGCACATCGCCAATTGTTTAATCTATATTTGTATAATTACCATTTAAAAACTAAACTACATATATTAAGTGCATCAAAGGAAGAAGCATTTCTATTACTATTTAATATTGAATTGCTACGATTTTAATTTTTTTTATAAAATATAAATAATAAGTTCTTTGATGGCAAAATAAGTTTTTTCTTCAAAAATTTTAAGTTTTTTTTAAAAAATATCTGGCAACGCTGATTCGCACAGTTAGTTGCTTAAGTTAACTTAAGTCAGATCATGCATTTTATGGTTGGCCCTTTAACGGGCTGCTCAATTGTGTTCCTCTCCATGGTAGAATTAGTCAAATATCGAAACAAAGAAATGTCAAATAAAGTTGGACAAAAAACTTGACATTAAGGTGTGACTCTCAATTAACATCGTGCATTAATCCGCTACATAACATATCTCTTTTGATACAAGATTTTTTTTGACATTTCATTAAGGAAATAACATTTATAAATCTTGACAAATTTTCCATTTATTCTGCTGGTGTAGGGCATCATATACTCGGCCAAGCTCAATTTTATCCCTCCTTACTGATATGTATAGGCAATTAAAAAGGGCTTGCGACTTTTTGTGACATTGCAATTTTTCTATCTCTTTTCAAAATTAAAAATACCGCCTGACCCACGATGTCGAACGTTGACGTTCGCATGATTTCTATGCGAAAACAGCTGCCTATCAGCGCAGTCAATTCTATCCAGCAATTTTTGAAACTCGCTAGCATTTTTGTATTTGTTTCTATACATTTTTGCAATAGACAGAATGTAAATAAAACACATGGTTTTAAACCAAAATAAATTCTGAATGAATACGAGGGTTGCTATTTATATTTCTGTCCTGGCAATGCTGATGTTGCCAGATGAAAACTAGAACTTCCATTGGAAAGTATGACATTTTTTACCATAACTTCACTCAGATCTTTTTGTAATTTGAGCGCGAATTGTTTGGTTACAATGTGTTGAAAATTCTCCTCCAAAACATGGTTTTTGAACGCTTCGACAGCTGCTTCAGGCGTCGAAAACGTTGATGTGAGTGAATCAGGCATTGGGTGTCAAATCAGGGCTGTACGGCGGATGACCTATTAATTCGACGTTTGACGTATTGGCCGGTCAAAAGGCGCTGGTTTGAGCCGATGTATGAGAGCTCGCATTGTGATGGTGCACAATGATTCGTCTTCTGTTGTTCGTTTTTCAAATTTCTCCGAAGGCAAAAAAATGTGGTGTACCACTCAGAATGCTTGATTCGATGTGCTTCTTCCACGAACAACTTTCGTTGGATTTGGCTCGTCTTCGAAGACCCACACGGTCAATTGCTGTTTTGTTTCGGGCTCATACGCATAGATCCAAGATTCGTTACCTGTGACGATCTTATAAACGTCTTTTGAAGCTCCGCGATCGTATTTTTTCCAAATTTTTTTGCACCAATCGACACGAGCCTTTTTTTGAGTGATTGTCGAATTGTGCGGGATCCAACGAGAACAAACCTTTTTTTACGGCCAGGTGTTCATGCAATATCGAATGTATGCTGGTGGAAGAAATGCTCAAGGATGCCTCTATCTCACGGTATGTCACATGACGATCTTGCATTATCAGTTGATCGTTCACGAGTTATTTCCATTTTTTAGCCAAATTGATTTCTTCAAGCCACTGTAAACAACACAAATGATGGTCGTACGTCAAAACGTACGTTTATGCTAAAAAAAATGTCAAACTTTCCAATGGATATGTCAGATGGCGCCAGGCAACACATATGGTGATTTCGTTTCTGAAAAATAATATCACCACATCATGTTGCGACATTTTAAAAATTCTCCCTGCATATATTTTCTAATTTCAGTCAGTTAGATTTAAAAATGATCCCTAGAGAAGTCGATTTGGAGGATACATATACGATCGATTATAACCAGAAGTTAGGGTCAAATAAAATTCTAACTGCTAAATTGTAGGCTAATCGATAGTAAAACGTGGCTTTTATAACAGAAATAAGGAAAATCCCAAGCATTCAGTGAGCACTTTAACAAAACCAGGACTTATTTGTTCAATTTTATTAAGATCGGTTTATTTTTTCGAACGCTTGATTGATGTTTGACTTCATTACGCCCATCTACTATCTCGAGCCGATAGTGGCGAATAAGCCATTACAATTGTTGCAATATTTCCCAACAATTTAAACCTTTGCGATGGAGATACAAGGGGGAGTGAAGCCAATATGGCCTGTCTTCGAACTACCCTTATCAGCTAAAGTGAGTTTTATAAAAACTTAAAAATATTTCTTTCACATGTCGTCCAGTGCTATTTGATATTTTAACAGCCTACAGGTATGCTTATGATTTCGAAAATGTTAGCTTATAATACAACATTAGGTTTGTTTTATATTACAGACTACTACTGCGACGTATTTTTTACTTATCAAGGTTTATCATCTAACTGTCGTGACTTGCAATTAAAAAATTAATTAATAATGAATGGGAAAGAACCAACCCACAAAATACACGAAATAATTATTGAAACTAGTTGGCAGTCAACTTTTTTTTAAAAATACTCTCACCCGCCCTAATGTACAGTATAAGTACATTAGGGCGGGTCAAAAAATATTGCGGTTGCCCGCATCTTAATTGATAGCTTGTTTTGTTATGTGAATATCCTCAAGATATTTCGTTATTGCGATAATTGCAGCGCAGTCTCATTTAAGGGTGAACTATTTATGTACATATATCTTGATTAGACTAATTCAGCGTTGGTCACCACAAGGCGCTTAACAGCAAATCTGGGGGCCACAACTATAGCGAGATTTGTAAATAGAGGGACTCCACAGGGAGGAGTACTGTCTCTACTAATTTGGAATGCTGTTAAATCTGGAACGTTGTGGCTGCAAAGTAGTGACATATGCGGACGACGTTGCAATCGCAAATTCCAAAACGTCCTCAGAGACATAATACAGTTGAATCTGAACAAATTGGTCATTTGGGCTAGAAGCAGTTCTCTTTACCAGGAAGTATAAGGTTCCACATGAGGACCCTCATCGGCCGAATGGAACTGGGCTAATCTTTTCTGAAAGTGCAAAATTTCTAGGTACACTCATAGACAGGAAGTTGTCCTTCAGACATAATATGTTGGAACAGGTAAGGAAGGCCAATGTCGGCTTTATATTCCTGTAGAAAAGCTGTAGGGGCACATTGGGGTCTCTCTTCTAAAACCGTCCATTGGATATACTTATTTATGTACATAGCAGTAGTTCACCCAATACTTTTTTAACGGCCTTTTGGTGTGGTGGACGCCAACTGATTAGCGATCCGTCACCAGCCAATTAATTAAGTTTTCAGTGTCTCCACAAGTCATATACAATTGAACCATTTTGCACAAAATGGCTTATAACTTTGATTCTAATCCATGCAAATACTTGGAATTGTGTGCAGTGTAATGCTTTTACAGTCCCTTTCGTACCACATCCCTTTTGGTACCATCCAAACAACATGCAAATGGACAATTTGGAATTTCCCTTACTTTTGCAATATGTGTCACAATTTACACATTTTGTCCATAGAATTTTTTAAAATAGGCATTGTTTTCTGCGTTACATGTTAGCATTTAACCATGGAATAAAATATGTTTTACGATTTGAAAATTGGAATTTAAAAAAAATTAACCATAAACAATTTTTTAATATTTTTTCATGTAGGATTTTGTAAACTATATTGATCTATTTGATTAGATTTGCAGGGAATTATTCTGCATATTATGAAAATTTCATTTTGTTGAAAAATTATTTTATATCTAACTGAGGCATTGGGTTTTTGCATCAATTCCAACCCACTGTACACCGGTATTGTGTTATCACTGGTCATTGGACGAGAGCGAACATTAAGTAAACAATACTTTCGCATGCATACGGGTATATATTGGTACTTTTTTTTGCATTTAAATTAAGTTCAACATGTTATCAGGCGGTGATGATTCGTTACTCTTATAATGAAATAATCATAACGAAATAAAATCAGAATAGGTTGCCAAACAAAGAACAATGTGGAGCAATTTTATTCTTTGCCTGAGAACAGTATGTAGCATTACTATATGCATACAGGTGTATATACTTATACATACATACATACATATATAAAAAGTGTTCCCCAAACATAGCAAAACAAGGACCTTTATAGATTCGCCCATAGATGAGTTTTCCATGATAGTTTTGGAGTTGATATCTTCAAGCGTAAATCTGTGGTTTTCTGGAATAGCAGCTCAACTCAGAAATTTTTCTGGATTTTAGAATATATGTATCATTATCTATCGATCTTGTATATAGGTATGCCTCTCCTGCTGTGCGACCATTTGTTTAAGACTTTTTCCATCACTCACTATGCACAAAATGGTATTTTGGCTCTCCAGAACATTTTGATTTTTTCAAGAATTTCAAGAATTAATGCGCTCAACCAATCACTCAGATAAACATGACTCAAATTCCGTACAGTCCTGAAACGGATATCCGACAAACATTTTTGAGATCTTTGGTAACTGCAAGTGAGGTTATAATAAAGCACGATAACATAATTTACCGAAAACGGAATAGACCAAAATTACCTTAGATTGACTAATAAAACCTTGCATATACCGTCAAATCAATTGACCTGTGTATTGCCAAAAATTTAGTTAAATTAGTTAAGATGCTTCCAACAAAAAGTAAAGCCAATAAGGAAAGGCTAAAGCCTGGCGGATCCGTTTATATAATACCCTACTCCAACCTATCGGAGAAGATTAAGAAGAAGTGTTGTCAAGTTTTATCGTTGTTGTTTTCCTAATGATAATTATCTTTCCAAATAAAGATCTGTTCAAAAATGCGGATTATATATAGCCCTTAGATTAAAAACCGGATATAGGTACCAGGGATGTAACGAATATTCGCATTCGCATATGCGAACGCGAATTATTCGCATCATTTTAGCATTCGCAAAAACCATCTTTGGATTATTCGCTTTCGCAAAAATATATTTCAGTATTTGCTTCCGTTTTTTAAAAGTGTTATATCTTCTTATTCGCTTCACACATTTTGAAGATATTAATACCAATGAAAACATATGCCACTTCTCTTCAAAACAGTTTAAAAAATATGTTTGTCCTTGCGGTAACAGGAGGTAAAATTCATTCTTAATACCTGAATATCCTGGAAAGTATCAATTCTGTTCCTTAATTTAGTTGGTACTAAAGGGTCAAACTATTATTCGTTTTCTAAAAAATGCATATTTCACTATTCGCTTTCGCATTCGCAAGGAATATATTTCAATATTCGCTTTCGCATTCACTTTCGTTACATCCCTAATAGGTACATACAGTATCGGACAATAAATATTGGACTAACGTTCCAAAAATTGTAACTAATAACTACGATTTACCAAAAAATTACAATTTGGCTGTTAAAATTATTTTAAATTTGTTAAATCGCTAACAAACTGTGCAAGAAATCTCAATTTGAAAATTTGGCTTATATGGACGTGGCCACGCCCATTGGTCTGATACCGCCCATTTTTGGATCAATCACCTAGACTACCTACAGATACACATGCACAAAATTAAAGCACTCTCGCTAACAAATTGTTCAAGATATCTTAATTTAAAATTCGGCTCACTGGGGCGAGGCCGCGTCCTTTGGTCCGATCCCGTCTTTTTTTGCACCAATCACATGCCACTGCCACTAAATGCATACACATAAAATTTCAGAACTCAAGCTACAAATTTTTTCAGTATGAAGGTTCATATGGGTGATTGTACGCCATGGGTGAAATATCGAAAATTCAAGTAACCTATTTTTAACACCCCCTCCAAATTATGCCTTCTATAAAGCTTAAATGCCAAATCTGGATGTACATATGTGTATATGGAGGATATAACGGGATTTCCAATAGGGATGATATGATTTTGAAGTAACGTTTCGGCCATTTGTAATATGTCATAATCTGTCATTTGTTTTTCATTGTATTCAGTAGTGTTTACAATTTCATCATGGAGAGATATACGCAAGAACATCGTTTACAAATTATTCAGTTTTATTATCAAAATAATCGTTCTCCAATTGCAATTTTTTTTTTAAATAAAAAAAAAACCTTTCCAGTCGACCTACGACCTTGACACTCATTAGCAATATATTAGCTCTCGTTAAGAGCTATCTTTTTGCCATTGACCGATTGTGGCTACGTGCCACACAGCAAATGAAACAATTGAATTGCTGCGAGAAATGTTTAGAGATACGATTATTTCAAGAAATTGTGATATTGAATGGCCTTCAAGAAGTTGTGATTTAACACCATTAGACTAATTCTTGTGGGGTTATTTGAAGTAATTGGTCTTTCGAAATAAACCAGACTCTCTTTACAAGTCAATATTGAACGTGCCATTCATGACATACGACTTGATTTAGTGGAAAAAGTGCTCAAAAATTGGGTTCATCATATTCGTTCCTGCAGAAGAAGTCGTGGAGGCCATTTGAATGACGTTTTATTTAGAACTTAATTGTATCGATTGTACTTCACATATAAAAAAACTTTTGAATTTCCTTAACAATAAGTGTTTTTTCAAAGAAATCGTATCACTCTTATTGTGATACGATTTTTTTACATAAATCTGAAAAAAATTTCATGGAATTTGGCAGAGGTCATTACTGCCTCATAAACCACTTAAATGCCAAATCGGGATGTACATATCGTCATCAGAAACAAAAAAGGGGCGAATAAACCAAAAAATCCAAAATGTATTTATTGATAGGTAATTGTTTATAGCTTCAAAACGCACATCCTGACACATTTATAGAGCCCTAATAGTTAGTTTATTAGTGAAATTTTAATAGGCGTAACAATAAATTATTTATTTTTATAGATAAAAATGGCTGCTTCATACAATTTGCATAAACAACGAAATAAGGACGACTTGAAATAATACTTTTTCTTGAGGAAACACGCCTCTGGTTTAACTCTTAAAAATTAAAAACAACGAAGTACAACAATTCAAAGAAATCGTAGTCATTTTTAAAGGAGTTGTGGGGATATATTTGTCAAAATAGTATCCCAGTAAATATTTACCCTAATGTAGATATTGATCACTGTTTCAGTGTTTGTTCGCTTTAGTAACGACGCAATGAAGCCATTGCAATTACCATTTTTCTTTGCAATCAAATGACTCACAGGCCGGTAATGTACATACATACATATTTTTATTGTTAGGGAAAGAATAAAAATAGCTGTAATTATCAACTTTTAAAGGAAGTTTGTTTTAAAATAAATGTGTAAAACATATATTTGGTGTCAAATTACATATTTGATATCAAATATGTAGTAATTACATATTTGGTAAAATATAAAGTTGCTCGATGTTTATTTATTTTTAGAATTTTCAGCAATAAAAAAATAAAAACAATCATTACCTGTTGATTAAATTTCATATTTATTAAGCATTTTCTTTGCAATACACATACGTTACAGTCCATTTCTTTAACAAAAGCAGATAATAATACAAATAAAATCGAAACATAAACATAAAGAATTTATTAACAAAGAAACTTCTCTGGGCGAGAGTAAAAGCAATTTAAAATAAATGAAAACTTACAAAACTATAAATATCCCTGCTTATTTGGCATTAGCAAAGCCAACACGATCGTTGCCCATATCGAACTCAGTGTAATATTTACCAATGAAAACATCACCCAAAATCCAGAGAGGGCCATTTGGAGGGGGAATTTCAATGCCCATGAAACCCGACAAACAGATAGTCTTTCCCATTTGCGCCACACGCAAAATATAATCCTTACCCTCAAGTTCAAACGTCTTTCCGCCGAGAACAAATTTAATAACGGGCAATTTGGGAATATCATCACAAGCTACCATATATTGGCCACCCATAATAGGAGTTCCGCCGATGGCCTTATTAATCGAGGTAGCTTCTGTGGGGGGCAAAGCAATGAGAGAGGTACCGGTATCGGCGATGACCTGACATCCACCCTGGCACAATTTCAAATCACCCATCGAGGCCGAGTCCATTTTTATTTGCCAGTAGGCTTTACGGGTTACCGGCAGATACGTGAAGTCACCCGAATAATGATTGGGATCAGATCCACCAAAAATAATTTCACCACCTTCAGGAGCTTTGGGGTCACGATTCAAATAAAATGAGAATATAGGTTCCGAAATCAAACCCTGTTCGTACATATTATAGAAGGGAGGCTTGACTCCATCCACAGAAATAGAGCTATAACCCAAACCCAAAATACCATCGAATTTAGCGGCAACAAACACCAAACCAGGTTCACTCAAAGCTTCGGCAAATACCTGTTCCTTTATGTCCAAACCGCCGATATTAACAGTGTCACCAGACAGGAACCCAGACAAACTTCCAGAGCCATAGTGAATAGCAAACTCTGTACCATTCTCCTTGAACGTCTTCGACTTGGTGGCATCATATTTGTTGTGCATCAAACAGGCAATATTTGTCAAATGACACTTTTTCGAGGGAACCCAGAGATTCGATGAGCCGGTATCGAAGACAACTTTGAAATTCTGAGGGGGAGTGCCAATAGAAATTGGTCCATAGTATTGCGCATCCAAGTAATTTGACAAAGGCTCGGGAGTGACACCGCCCGATCCTGCTCCGTATTTCAAACGCAATTGCTGCAAGTCTGTTCCCACTGCATGGAAATGTTTACGAGCCGATTGGAACTTGGTAACGGGAACACGTATGAGTTTCTCCTCAGCCCAAGTTAGCTGGAGTAGTAAGCCAAGAAGGCTTAGCAAGAAAATGCACTTCATGTTTTTGCTACAGCACAGAAAAAGAGAAAAATGAAAATTTTCGCTTATTCATTGTAATTGAATTTTTCTTTGTTTAATTAGGAAGAGAAGAATTGCTTTTGTTTTTCCGTTTTTCATCTAATTTGCACCTATTGTTTTGTTATTTGCTATTGCTATTTTCCGTATATTGAATTTAATTCGCATTTAAATATACATATATGCTAACATATTATCAAATCATTAAATTAATTTCACAACTTACCTTTTTCTACTTGTTCTGGTTTCTCCCGTTCTCGCCAATAATGTAAAATGAACTGTTATTTTCTCAACGACGACGACGATGCAAAATAACAAATGAAGACTGCAAAAAAACTGGCGATTAATTCATGATACAATAATTGTAAAGGTCTCAAGCGAACAGCTGATTACAGTGTTTTAATTTGAGGCCACTTTGACATAATTTTGGTTGTCAATGTTATGTTTGTCAAATGTGCGAACTAATAACTCTTAAAAGTATAAATTGAAACAGTAAATAAACATTTAATAAAGGCATTAAATAACATTTTTAAGTGTTTTTATAAAATGAGAACATAAGTACATATGTAGATAAAATGGAGTTTACATTTGATTTTAACAAATAAAATTACAACGCATCCAGGGTTGTATTTGCGTATTTGTTGTTGGGCTAATGAGACTACCTTTTCAATAATTGTTCATGGATTAACCATGATACAATAATAGAAGGTAAAATCACTTGCCCAACAACAAAACTGGGATACAACCCTGTACATTATTTTCGTACAATAGCTTGTCAAAATAGGCAGCCGACTCGAACAGCTGACCAACAATTGGTTGTCAAATAAATTTTTTATTTGAAATTTGATTTTCTTTGAAAAGGATAATTTTTTCTAATATTTCAAACTTACGTGCAATTACCCTTTAAAGTAAATCTGGTGGTTGCAATTTTATTCAGTATAACAAGATTTCTCTTGTATTGGGATACACACACAATGTAAGTTTTGTCTTTAAGAAACTATAAAATTGAAATAATTTCCTCATTTTAATCTCGGAAGGATAGTGTCATTATCCTTCATGACACATGGATGTTTTTGCTGTTACAGTATTGAGTAGCATTGATGATGGATGGCATATAATACAATACTGCCCGGTCGAGCTTTCCAACGATTTTACTTCTTTGGAATACATTTTTTAAAAAGTTTGTCTCTTCAGCGCTTGTCCTTACAAATGAGTGGCGAGAGGCATAAGCTGAATGCGGCCATACGTGTCATACATATCACCCATATCAGTAAAAAGGCAGAACAGAAAAAATGATGCAGTAAATGCATAAAATGGAAGACGGCCGGCCTCTCGTGCAATGGAATTAACTCAAAATGCCGACAGCTATATCCTTTTGGGCAGAATGGGCCTCCTGATTACGTAGAGGACTTTGGGTTGAAGAGCTACTCCTCATGTTAAAACCAATTTTCAGGTTGTATTTATTTTCTAGTTAGGAAATAAGTTTTTCATGTTATAAGAAAATACATACTCTACTTATGTATGGACCATTTATTAAAAAATATGATGAACGAATAATGATTGAACGTATTATATATATTTTTTAATTTAATAACAAAGTTTGTCGTTGATACAAATAATAAGTTGTTAGCTGCAACATTGTTCAAGCTACATCTGTTGAATTGTCCATCAATTATTCAGTTTTATGAAAATGGGTGTTGTCTTCCGCCTAGTTTACCATTTGTTGATGAACAAAATTGAACAAACAAGAGTTCCAAGAACGTCCAATTCAAATCGAAAAAGTTGCTGTTTGATGTGGATTTGGGGCTTACCAACTACCTTTGAGCTGAATTGGATGATATGGACACTAACATGTGGTTCCAACAGGACGGCGCACTAGCCGCACAACTCATGCTACATGGCATCGTCTTCTCACGAGGAAGTGATGTGAACTGGCCTCCGAGATCGTGAGATGTGACTCAATTAGAATTTTTTGTGGAGTTTTGTCAAGTGGCACGTCTAGGAGAACAATCTACAAACCATAACAGCCAACACAACCCTTGACATCGGTAAAATTCAGCTTGTCTCATGCGCCAAAGTCATGGAAAATTCGAAATTACAGATTCGCGACTCTGCGAAACCGTGGCATACATTTGCAAGATATTATATTTCATTTATAATGACATCAATAGGACTTTAAAACGAAATTAATAAAGTTATGTTATATCACACATACACACTTTGCTTTATTTACATTTAAATATAGGAAATGTTAAATACAGTTTACATTATTTTTAAATTGCGTGAATTTTGTTTGATTGTACACTATTTTTTAAAACGCTCCCAACAACAAAATGTAAACAAACAATCAAACGTCATCCATGAGTTTGACAGTTCATTGAGCTCTGAAAAAATGGCGAGAAAATCACCTGTTCGCTGTACGCTACCTTGTTCAATATACCTTGGGATTAACTTGTCATTTTGCAAAAGGAAAAAAGAAGATAACATTAGAGTTGAAAAAGCAGTGAATACCAGGGATGGAAAATTCAACTTTTTAAAAAGTACTAAAATTGTATTTTTTAAGCTGGAAAGGTACTTTACTACTTTTTTTCCTTTTTCAGGTGAAAAAGATAGAATAAAATTGCTCCATTTTTTTATAAATTTTTTTAACGATATATTAAATGATGGCTGAAGTATTTGTCCATGGACATGAGACATTAAAACAGCTACGCTCTTTCAAACTATCTAACATAAACTATTAAATGATTTTGCCTATATATATTAAAATTTGGCCACTCCGGTAAAACTTCATTTTAGAACTGTCAAACAATACTTTTAGAAAATGCTACAATAAATACCATTAACAATCGCATCTAATAAATACCGTCGCCATATGCTTTTTTCAAACGCTTTTAAAACTTCCTGTCCCCGAAATCGTAGGAGGGAAGAAGTAAAATTTGCATTGATTAGTCAATTTATTGACATATTAAGAGCTAGTTGACTGAAATTCAGAATAGATATGCGTTTTGTCGTGGGAATGTTTTATATGTATGACTTGACCAGAATTGCCAATTTAATATGATGTTTTTTTTGAAAGCGAAATTTTTATGTATACAATTTTGATAGAAATCGTACGTCGAGTGTGTGAAAAATGTCATTTGTCAGAATGAATCGATAAAAGAAAATAGTACTGAAACGGTCGCGGGGGTACTTCGGTACTTTTGATAGTGGAAAAGTACTGAAAAAAGTACTAATGTACTAACTTTTCCATCCCTGGTGAATACCCGAATAGTCGCTCTGTTATTTTTTAGGGTTCAGACTAACAAAATTGGGGTTGGTATTTCGGGGAAGTTTTTCCAATTACACTATGCAACAAACACACAAAAAATCACTTATTATTTATTTATTTATTTCGTCTATGGAAATACAATTCCTTACAGACTATTGCTTAATAATAAATTAATTCTAGTATACTTTTAAATTTAGACATTTTCATAGAAAAATCCAGATTATACAATTTACAAATTTTGTTAAATTCCCTAAGGGATCTAACAATAGGCTCATTAAGACCATTGTTAGATCCCTCACATGGGGCACAATTTCCGGCCAACATCTAGATTATGGGGGAGGTCTTAAAAACCAATAAAAAGCATCACAGCACAGCTAGATTTGGTTAGATTCCATTCTCTATTAACATCTCAATTTGGTTTATTCGGAAAATATGATACAGCAAACAGAAATAAATGGTTGCCGAAAAATCCCCCATTCAATAGCTGAAATTGTCGGTAGTTGCCATCCGTAATGTAATTTTGGCAACGCAATTGAATTGCAACCCATAATCGATACATTACGTCGGCTTAATGCTATTTTGGTCCATACGCCATTTTTGTGTTTTTTGAGTTAGGAGTTGATAATATGGGTTCCAAGCATGCTCTTTCAGAATCTGCAATCATTTTTTTCCTATCTCGCCTAGTTTTCGAGATATTGGTAGGGTAAATTTGTTTTACTCTGAATAACGGGAAATAATTTCGATATTTTTGTTCTATGTCTCAATTTTTCTATCCCCCTATATTTTTAACTCAGTATTTTTCGTTCTTTCGATCACAATATGAAAATTAGTGTCCTTCCATACCGACCCTTTTTGTGGTCCATGTAATACAAATACGAAAAAATATTAAAATAAAAGTGGATATGGACCAAAATGCCAAGTACAAAAATTGTTATACCTTGCATATTTTTGGATGTAATGGCATAGAAATGCATGAGAATCATACAAACACTGTTGGGAACCCTATGAAATAAAAAGTGTGTAACTCTTCAGTCCCGTTTTTACTCAAACAATAAATTGCGTTTTTCTCCGTTCATAAAAAATGGCGTATGGAACAAAATAGCATTAAGCCGACGATTAGGCAAGCGACAATCAGGCAGTCCAACGAAAGATGGACAGAGATCGGCACCTGTGGGGTAGCTAGACAAATCCGGCCAAAATATGAACAGAGAAGGTCAAAATATCACCTCGCACTAGGGAGGAAAAGATTGTCTACGATAGTATGAGTTCTGACGGGAAACTGCCTGATCGGCGAACATGCCAGAAGGTTGAGTATTGACTCCAGTGACTTCTGCAGAAGCTGTGGAGAGCATTGATCACTTGCTATGCGACTGTTCCGCTTTGAGTAAACGACGTCAGGACATTCTGGGGTCGGCCTTACTAGGTAGTCTAACAGATATTTCCGGTACCGATATTCGTACTATCGATAAGTTTGTATATCAAACGGGTTGGTTTTTATGAGGGGCATTTCAGCCCGTGGTAGTCTATGCGAGCTGGTAAAAACCCTAAACCTAGACATTCTTGGAGCAGACCGGACAGACCCAGATCATTGGGCCTGGATTGCGCTGAATGTCACCGGCGCAGAGGAGGAGGCTGAACAGGCAGGTCGGTGTTGCCTACCCAGTTAGAGGGAAAACAAATGGATAGGGTGTAGGAGAAAGGGAAATAATAAAGGTGGTAGAATACATACTTATTTTCCCGTTTTGGGGAGGTATCAGTTCCTGGACAGGGTTGTTTTCCCTTCATCGACACCGGCACAAAGAACCGGTGGCCTTCGGTAGCTCAGTGCATTAGACTTGGACCCGAAGGTGCTGGGTTCAATTCCCAGCCAGGGCACTGGCAACATATAATATCAACATTTCATGTTTTCATCATAATTCGAGTTTCTGCAGCTAAAAATAACTCACCGGTCGCACTAGCACTACAACAACATCTGATCACCCAAGTCAACAGGGAAGCTAAAAATAGACATAACACCATGACGACTATTAACAGAATAGAAAAAGTTATACTCAAATAATTTCCATTCCCTGAAATTTACAGACGAATGTTAATTAACAACCGGACAACATTGAGTAGATGAAACAACATAAGGCTCCCACGATAATCGTATATATGCCGGAACGAAGTCTGTAATAGAAATAGAATTAAGGATTATCAACTCAGCGTCTTCAAGCTGCTACAACAACAACAACCGACTGCTGAGACGGTAGATGCGATTCCGTTGTTTAGATTAATGTCTTCATCACCAATAGTGACTTTCTAGGACTACTTTTTCATTTCCAGGCATTTCATTTTTGTGTTCTTTAGTAAAAATTGCATTTTCGAACATTTCAAACTTCGTCAATTATCCGTTATGTGATGGAAAACAGTTTCAACAATTTCACATTGGTTTTCGAAATTCATTTAAATTTTTAGGCCCTTGTTCATAAAAATTTAATGAAGGTTTGAAGAACGCTTTAACACTGCTAAAGCGTTCCACAAACCTTCTTTAACTTTTTATGAATAAGGCCCTTAGAGATTCTTCAGAAACCGAAATTGACATCATCCCTTAAGTAATGAGAAAAATATTAAAATCATATAAAGTGTCTTCCAAATAAAAAAATGCTGTTGTATAATGTTCTTTTTATTTTCCGTAGATGATTTTTAAATATGTATATAATTGGCTTAACATAACTAATAAATTGTTGAGAATAGTATTGCATATATGTACATAAAGAAACAGATTTGAATTGAATGAAAACAGTACAACGAAATGTGTAAACATATAGTACAATAAATTATGGCATACAGTGGACGATTTTAACACTTGGGTTTTGATTATAAAATAACAGAAGAAAAGATTGCACACATTTTTAAGTAAATTTCGCTTTTAAATTATAAAACCAAATAAGAAAAATAAATTTTGCTCATCAATTGTCAAGATTGTCGGAAAACAAAACTAACATAAAGAGAAATTTACATATTACTAGTTGTTAGTTATTAAAAAGAATAATTTAATTTTGTTCGCAAGACAACTTAAAAAACCGAATTTCCAACAGCAGCTCTCGCTTCCTATGCAAATGAATAACTAAGATTCATTATGCCAACCAACAGTTGTATAATAATAATAACTAACATTATTAACTGCCGTTTTTAAGCAATAACTAAATAGCTTGGAAATAAATACACATTCAAACCATCAATATACATAAGTTTAGCTAGGAGGGACACAAATATTAATTATCGAAACTTTTTGCCAGCATTGAAAGGATGTTTAGTTTCTTTTAAACAGTTTTTAAACTTGCCTCCTTAATAGATTTTGTATATAATAATAGTTCAAGAGACAATTATTTTCCTTGACCCTTGGGATTTTACAGTAAGTGAGTTAAGTGTTACTTATATTTATAATATATAAAATGCAGTCCTATTTTCTAAATATAATTGTTTGTTTTTCTTTACAAGTATCTTCAAAACATAATATAATTTACTTTCTTTTTGTGTATACATATAACATGAAACTTGTGGTGGTGTTTTTGGGCAATTTTCGTACAAAATGTTATTGGTTATTGTTTTTCTTTTTGTTGTTGTTGTTTTTTCGTAGAAAGCATTGTATTTCTCTGATTTATTAATTTAGTTAATGTTTTGTGTATGTATATATTAAGTTGTCTGTTTTATTTGCTTTGTTTTTCAATAAAAGGTACTTTATGTGATACTTAGTTAACATAACTTATATTCCTAAGTACTATTTCTTAAACTATATAATTATTTATAAATAATAACTGTAAAATATAATGCATACATTTATGCGTTATGCATGTATAGTAAATTTAGTATGTATTATTATTATAAAACTAACTATGTATGATGATAATAATGCTACTGCTACCAAATGTAGTAACTTTTCTCGTTTTCATGCTATAGAATTTTGCTTATCTGTTGATGGAGGAAATAAAATAAGAAATATTAATATTGAAGCTCAAAATCTTCAAGTTGTCATATATCATTTTCGTTGAAATTTTAACAAACGCTTAATAAAAATGGGTGTTTTTTCATCAAATTCCCGAAAATGATATCTAATGTATTTATGTATTGCGTTTTTATAGTACTTACCAAAGACCTCCTTTGGTGTTCCTTTTCCAAGGCTACTTGCGTCTGTTGAGGAGAAAATTTCAAAACTGCTGATATTACTTTAACCAAAGTTTCGTTATTTCCATTTGCTGATCCGGTTAAATACTAAAATAACAGATATAAAAATTTAATAGCTGAAAAGATATTCATTATTTTAAAATTTTACCTGGAACATTATATTTTTTAAGTACTCAAACTCCGTATTAGCTGTGATACCTTCATTATGTTGCATGGACACCTAATAAAAATGACAAAATGAAAATAATGTGAATAAGCTAGAATGATGAGCGAGATTATTATGATTAAATACACGATGCAACAACAATATAATGTGTTTCAATATTCGATCGTTTTTAGTATAATTTTAAACGGAGCCATCCAACCATGCTTTGTCATACATACATTAAATAAAAAACAAGTAAGAAAGTTTGAGTCGATTAAACCTACTAAGACAACACTTTCCAACCCTTTCAATCACAATTTTAGGTAAGGTTTAAGAGGTGCGATTTTAAACATCTCATGTCCGTGGTTATACACCAGTGTACTTTTTGCCAGTGGTTCGCCTTGTTGTGCGCTATTCATATATGATCTTTTTAAGGGCCTGTTTCTGTAACTTATTTATGTTCGTCTACGGCGAACGATCAAAAATTTCTCAAATATTACTTTAATTCAATAAAACGCAGGTTAGAATTATATTAGGTACGAGCTTTTTACGTGTTTTTCGATAGACACAGCGAATTATAAACTGACTTATAGATTTCTCGCAATAATTGAGTGATTTTTGAATGTACGCCGTAGACGAGCGAAAATAGGTTACAGAAACAGGACCTAAACTTCACGAGTTAAAGAAAATCGGTACTAGACACGAATATTCTCAGTATTTTCCAGTCATATCCTCTGAGATGAGTCAAGTCTGGCAGCTCATTCCCACTGACACTTGAGACAGTGTTCCTTTCTCCCAAGAGCGTTTATATGCCACAAATTAATCGTAGGTTGCTGCAAGGCGTACTTCTGGAATGCTGTCGATGATATCCGGTGTTTGAATGTGATCAACTAGATATTCTCAACTCTTCTGATGGTACGACTTGTGGTCTAGATTTATCCATTCACCCATCACTTGTAGACGTCTTGCTGTGAGGACTGCCTCGTTCTTTATACGGATATCTATTGGTTGGATGTGCAGTATAGTATCCAACGCTCTTGTTGGAGATGTTCGTTGCACCTTTTTGCCATTGATGTCCACCCTTGGTTGTGCCCAGTTATATGCAATGTTAAGAGCCTCCTCATCTCTTCTGCATAATTGGTTTGGACGAATACCCCTTAGAAGTATTAAAACGTCGTCAGCATAACAGACTGGTTTAAGTCCTTCATTGGGGAGACTATTTATTTTTTTATGGTAAAGTTTTTTTATAGTTTTGTTTTTGACTATCGAGTCCGAGATCGGTGTTTTTGTTTTCTGTAAAACAGAAAAACAAAGCTTCTTTGAAAAAGAAGAATAAGAAATGTGTGAAATGTATTAAGGATGGACGATATCGTTTCGAAAGCTACCAAACAATCTCATCAGCACCTTGGGCAAGAAATGCGTCAATAATTGGCACAATATAAGAGCAGCTCAGTATATAGTAATTGAGAACTACTTACTAAAGTCGTATATTTCGAAAGCATTGCAGACAGTAATATTCAACCTTAATACATCCAGTGGCCACCCTTAATATATTTCAGACATTTCTTATTCTTGCATTTCAAAAAAGGCTTGTTTACAGTAAACAAAAACAACGATCTCGAACTCGATACTCAAAAACAAAACTATGAAAAGTCATAACACATCAAAATTTATAAATATTTTTTAATTTCACGATTCTCTGAAGTAAGGCTGTTTGATCTGTGCAATTTCTTCTGCATCATTAGAAATATACTAAATCTTAAACTGAACTCATTGATTTTATAGCTTCATTAAAAATATTTGTTATTATACCCTCACTTTAGTGATACGAGGTTATATATCATTTGCTGCGGCCAAAAGTGTAACACATCGAAGGAGTGATCTAAGACCCTAAGTATGTTCGGCGGATATTCGTTTTTGGTCATTTTAAGTTTTAAGTCGATTGAGAAATGTCCGTCCGTCTGTCTGTCTGTCTGCTGGCTGGTGCGCACGACAACTCTCGAAAGGAGTAACCGATGTGACTTCAAATTTGGTATGTGGTAATATTTTTTTCTATCTCCGGCTAAGTTCGAAGATGGGTCATATTGGTCCACTCCTTCTAGTACCTCCCCCACAAAGGGTTAAAATGTTGTGAAATATTTATTCTTTAATAGCTGCTATACTACTTATTCGAATCTTCTGAAATTCCACACATAGTATTAGTTTATTAGTCGCTATCAACTCGAGAAAAATGGGCGAAGTTGCCACGCCTCTTTTGCTACCTCCTACACAAGTGCACCATTTTGAACCAAAAGTTTACATCCTATAACATTAATACCAGTGTATAAAAATACTTGAAATTTTGTACAGTGTTATGTTTTTATAGTGCCTACAAAATAAGCTTTATTGACATTCGGGACTATTCTGTAATCACGGCGATTTGATATCACGGTGATTTTAAAATCACCGACGACTTAACAACACTTTTGGAGTTCGAAATCCCCCGGACATAATTCAAACAATCTTTTTTGGTGGCTATGAATAATAAACCGGGCGATTCCGAACTCCAACAGTGATTGTAAGTCGCAAGTGATTTTAAAATCACCGTGATATCAAATCACCTTGCTACAGAACAGACCCTAGTGTAATGCTTTTGTAGTGCCTATAGCCCTGTGAAAAATGGGCGTTGACACCACGCCCCTTTTTGAAACTGCCACACAAAATGGCCAAATAATACCACAATTAAATAGCTTATAACGTTAATATACCAGTGCACATAAACTGTTATAATTCGGCACATTGCAATCAATGTATCTAAAGTATCTACTGTTCAGCGAAAAATAGGTGTATTTGTTAAACCCGTTCTGGTACCTCCCTTACAAACTAACATAATAATTAATTCGTAGAATATTTAATTACTCACAAAGTGAGGGTATACCTTAGTCGGTTTACCCGACTGAAACTTTCTTACTTGTTTTTTAAAGGAATTTATAAAAAATTCTAATTTTTTCCATGCATTATACCTATGTATGTACATATGTAAATCTATTTTAACTTTTCCCTGTTCAATTACGTCCATGTCGTTTTATAGTTCCCAAAGATATTTCATAATTGTTTCACTTTAAATTAAAGTTTCACTTAAATATCCTCAATTTGCATACACATTTTCTTTTAATCCAAAACTAAAGGCAATACTTACCAAGGTTTCATCCAATTGCCTCGACAACTTGGAATTTTGTAATTTCAAACGTTCATTGGACTGCTCTAATATTAGATAATTCTCACATTTTTGTT
This sequence comes from Eudasyphora cyanicolor, assembly GCA_963930755.1. NCBI lineage: Eukaryota > Metazoa > Arthropoda > Insecta > Diptera > Muscidae > Eudasyphora > Eudasyphora cyanicolor. The sequence continues at coordinate 167,021,822 of OZ005738.1, read as the reverse complement.
CAAGGAATAGATTACGATTCGAGACATCTTGTACCTCAGCCATAATTGTTTTCAATTTCGTTTCTAATTCTTGTTTCTCACTATCACTACTACAACTGCCACTACTGCTACTGTTGGAATTCTCATTATTATTAGGATTGGAGTTGTCAATTGTTTTCTTGGCGGCGGCGGTGGCGGCGCCGGTCGTGTTGTCTTCAATGTGCATATCCAAACCAAACATTTTTTGAGCCTGCAAACTGGCTTTTATACGTTCCAAATCCATAATACGATCAGACAATTGACTATTGATCGTTTGTAAATCCTCCATTTCTTGTTGTAAATTGGAAATTTCTGTTGTTGATTTATATTTCAAATCTTCCAATTCGCGCTGTAGCGTTTCATTGAGTTTACGCAAATGTTCAGAGTCTGCAGGTGATGCTGAGGCAGCGGTGGCTGGCAATTCACTGGCGGTATTTGTAGTCTGGGATTTTACTATGGTCTCACGTGCTTCCATTTCAACTTGTAAGGTTTGGATTTTCTCCTCCAGCTGTTGTTTGTCCTCCAATTCTTTGTTCAATTGTTTTATTTCATTTTCCAATGTTTCTATGGATTTATTTAGTTGTTCATTCTTTGTGATGTATTCATCTTCTTTGGTTTCGGAACTTGTTTTGTAGTGTTCATATTCTTCTTTCACTGATGCCATTGAGCTTTCCACTTCTTTAAGTTTATTTTGCGTGGCCAGAAGTTCCTTTTGAACGGTATCATCTTGTTCGGTTATGTATTTGATGTGTTCCAATTGACGTTGTAATTCTGCTCGCTCTTTTTCCAAATCGGCCAAGAGTTTCTTATTTTGTACCTCTGTTTCCTGAAGATGTTTTTCTTTGGCCAACATTTCATCGTCATGTTTTTCGGCATTCTCTTTGAGTACATAAAGTTCACATTGAAGAGATTTCAGTTTATCTTTTAGTTCGTGAGTATCCAAATCTTTGGACCTGACATCATTCTCATGTTTTGCCAGTTCGACTTCCAGCTGTTTCACATGTTTATTTAGGAATTCACATTCGATTTGTAATTGTTCTGTGTTCGAGGATTCGACATTTACTTTGTTGAGTTGTTCCTGCAATTTTTTTATTTCTTCAATGTTTTGAGAGTATTTCTTTTGTATATCTTCCAATTGTTGCTGGGAACTTGAAACCATTTGCAGAAGTTTTTCTTTTTCTTTCAACTCATGTTCCAATTTCGTTGAGAGCTCCTGGCTCTCAAGAGTTTTATTGTCCTGGGTTTCCTGCAGTTTTTGTCTGAACGTAACTAGCTCAGCCGCCATTGCTTCTGTTTGTTTTTGATAATTTTGTAATGATGACTCTTTGATTTCGTTAAGGTTTTGTAATTCGCTCAATTTTTCATTTAGTTCTTCGTTTTTTTCATTTAATTCCTTAAATTTCTCATTGATCTCCTCATTATTTTTTAGCATATCGGTTAGTTGTTCCAACTGTTGTGTTAATTTAATGATTTTTCCAAGATTTTCCTCTAGCTCTTTTTCCAATGAGGTTTTCTCGTCGCTGAGCACTACCACGACTTCTTTTTTATGTTCCAATTCTTGACTAATAGACTCTAATTCATGTAATTTGTCTTTAAGCTGTTGTTTCTCGATTTCATGTACTTGGAAAACTTGCTCTTGATTTTTCTTCAGCTCTTGTATTTCCTTGTGTAATTCATCCACAGCTGTTTGTTTCTCTCGAAGTTTTTCATTGAGTTCAGATAAATCACTTTGTGTTGAGTTTAGAACTTGTAATTGTTCCTTCAGGTTCTCTTGTTCTTTTTGCAAATTATCTCGCAATTTTTTCTCTTCGCATAATTCCTGATCCTTACTTTCAAATGCTATCGTTAGTTCTAAGACTTTCGCATGTGTTTCTTGCATGACTTTTTGCTGTTCTTCGATTTTATTGCGGTCTTCGTGTAATTGCGTTTTCACCTCATTCAATTCGTGTTGCAAACAGTCACGGTTATCCTCTAGTATGGCCTTCTCTTTGTCCAGCGAATCGTATTTGTCCTGCAAATTCCGATAATCATGATCGTTAATCTCTTGATTGTTGTGAAGACGTGAGTTTTCATGCAAAACTTCTTGCATTTTTTCATTTAATTTTTGCAGTGAATTCTCTGTGGTCTCCAACTTTAGTCTCAGTTCACTCATTAGGGCCTCTTCTGAAGCTGCTTGTTGTCTTTCCTTTTCGGCCAATAACATTTCCAGCCGATGGGTGTTTTCTTCGAGAAGGCAGTTCTTTTCGGCCAATTGTGTGTGTTCACTTTCAACAGTTTGCAATTTCGTTTCGGTTTCCTTGAGTTTTTCTTCAGCGTCCTGCAACAAATCTCGCCATTTTTCAGTATCTTCCTCCGAATGCTGCCTTTGCTCTTGCATATTTTCGATTCTTCCTTCGAGCAAATGTTTTTCGTTCTCCAATTCTTTGTGGGAATCTTGAACAATACGCATTTGTTCCTCCATTTGTGTGATTTCGCTAAGGATTCCCGATATTTGTGACTTCAATTCGTTTTTCTCCCTTTCCGCTTGTTGTTCCCTTTGTTGAGAGGCTTCTCTTAGCGACTCGATTAGATTTTCCTGTTGCATAAGATCATTTTTAAGTTTTTCAATCTCTTCAAATTGTTGCTGCATTTGTGACATTTGATTTTCGTGTTGTTTTTCAGATTTTGTTGACTTTTTCGTGAGTGCCTTTAATTCTTTTTCTTTATTGGTCAACTGTTCCTTGGCCGTCTTTAGCTGGTCTGATAGTTCTTTTGAAACTCTTTCCAATTCCATTTTTAAATTTGCTATAGTTTCAGTTTCAGTATTAGTACTTTGCTCTTGAACAATTTTCAATTCATTTTCCAGTTGTATGGATTTTTGTTGAATTTCTTCTCTTTTACATTGTTCCTCTTGTAATAGTTGTTGCAGATTGTCGGATTTTTCTAAAGCCTGCTTTAGTAAATCCTCTTTAGAGAACAAGTCGCTTTTTAGCTCTTCAATAATTTGCATTCTTTGATTGTAATCCTTTTCCGTTTCTTGAAGTTTTCTTTCATTTTCCTGCAGAGTTGCTTTCAAAATATCATTTTCATTCTTGGTGCGATTTAATTCATTGTCCACCTCGGCCAAGGATACTTCATTTTGCTGATATCGCTGTACCATTTCATTGAGTTGTTGATTTTGCTGCTGTAGTTCTTGTAATTTCTCGCCACTGTCTTTGGTTTGTCGCAAGAGTTTGTCTTCAAGAGATTTAAATGTTTTATCCTTTTCCGTTTGTTTTTCTCGCAGTTCACTTAACATGTGATCCGAAGCTATGATTTTGGCTTCCAATTCTTGTTTGCTTATTACCGATTGTTTCAGTTTCTCTTTCAGCTCATTTAATTCTTCAATGGAACCAGCTGCAGATTTATCTTTCTTATTCGACTCGTTTTGTAGCTGTTTTACCGTTTCTGCCAGTTGCTTGACCTCAGCCTCTTTATTTTCCAACTCAGAATGAATGGCTGCCTTGGTTTGGGCCAAAAGTATAACATTTTCCTCCTCTTGTTTCCGCAATAGTTCTAATTTATTATTTAAATCTAAAATATGTTGGTCACGTTCTTGTATTAGTTTTTCGTAGCTTTCCAATTTAGCTTTGAACTCGTCATCGTTACTTGCGATGTCGTTGGTCGTTGTATCATTTGTATTCGTCTCTTCGCTGCTATTTAAATCAATCAACTGTTCGCCGCTCTGTCCTGCCAAAGCTGCCGCTATATTATCGGGATTTTCACCTAGCAATTTTAGTTTAGTTTGATAGGCTTGCATTTTACATTGCATGTCATCCATTTCCACGCGCAAAGCTTCCTCCAAATGGGCTTTGGCCTGCTGTTCGAGGGAGCATTGTTCACGGAGTTCATTAATGCGACGTATTGCTTTATCCTGGGTTTCCACCAAAACAGACTGTAATGAAAAGTACAAGTATAAGTAACTCTTCGGGACAACAAATTTGTTTGAATGTATTACAAAGCAAAAGGCAATTTTAATTATATTTCTTATCATTCAATCTAACATATCACAACTACCACCACCTGTAGTTTGTTGATGTTCTTATCAATATGCCCTACATTTACTCTACTCTCTGGCTGGCAACCAAGCTTTATATGAGTAATATGCATGTTGATTTTTAATATTTTAAATGTCATACCCTTGCCTTGGTACTGTCACGTTCCAGATCTTTGTATTTCTTCGCTAAATCAGTGTAACGACATCGATATTTGTGATAACGGTCTAATGATTTTCGATAAGCATCAAATAGCTGTTCTTTTGTTATGACATCCAATTTAGCCGTAGAAGCGGTATCTCCCATTTCGCTGCCAGATTCATCCAAATCCGATTGTAGATGATATACCTAAAAACAAATTAAGGAAAAAAATATATTAGATTTATAAATAAAAAATGGGAAAATTAAATTGGTCGAATTCAGTTGGAAAGTTGAATCGACTTTTATATTACCAAATGCTTGTGTTCACTCATGTAATAAGAAGCCTAAAATACAGTTTATAATAATCTTACACGTCAAATCGGGAGTAACATATGTATGGGGCAATATATAAATCTGAATAGATTATCCTCAAATTGAGTATTGTCTCCAAATTGATTATTGTGGCATATATGCCACATCGGAGGTACATATATATGGGAGATATTTTTAAATCTGAACCGATTTAAACAGATTCAATAGGGACCGTCCTTGGACAAAAAGGAAAAAGGAAGATATGTGCAAACGGACATACGGGTATAGCTAATTCAACTCGGAAAGTGATTCTAACTCGATCGGTAGAATAAACGTTGGTCCTATTTCTTCTTATTTTGGGAGAAGAAATAGAAGGGACGCTTATTTAAGTTAGCTGTATCAAACGCCGATATGACCTACTCCTCTAGGAACAATCATCCTTTGTAAAATAAAACATAAAGGTTCATAATGTATCTTAAAGTGTAAAAAAATGGGCGGATATAGAATAAGCCGTACTGAACAAAAATGTAAAACTTACAGAACCAGCATCCCAATTGGGCAAACGAAACGATACATCGGATTGAATCGAGGAGTTTGAAAGTTTTCGTGTTCTCGGTATAGCACCGCCATTTTGACCCTGAGGCGGTGTCGTAGTATTTCGCCCACGCACAGCACCAGCTGGCAATTTCATTGGCTTATATGGAGAATTTTGTGGTGTATCTGAAAATTAAATAATAGCAAAGTTAAATCTGGGTGATAAAGAGATAAGTGACAATACTGCCACACCCACACTTAACTCCTACCTTCTTCAGTAATACTGAAAAAATTCTCGTTTGTCGTATTCGTAGTGGTGGTGGTGGTGCTTGTAGGTTCAGAACCACTGGATGACACCGCTGCCTAAAAAACAAGACCCAACAAGCAAATATAGAAAACAATATATAGGTAAACATATTTATGATTGCCGCTGTCTCAGGATTTGTATTTATAGATATTCGCTCCCATTTTGCAAATAGTCATCCATCGTTTTCTCCTTGTCTAGTTTTAGAGATATACAGCCGTCTATTAGGGGATTTTGGGGGACAGATTACCTACCTGAGCAGCATTGGCAAATTGCTGAAATTTCGATGGGGAAGCTTTAACTTCTTCAATTAATTTATTCTTTAAATTAGCAAACATTGTAATTGTAATCAATTTCTTTCTCAATTAAAACTAAAAAAATATGTTTGTTTTTTCATTCGCGACGTGTAATTAATTTTTCACCCAAAAGAAAAAAAATTGACAGCGAACAAGGGATAATGAAGTAATTCAATAGCGAAAAAAATTCAAAGCGTAATCACAAAAATATTTTGAAAGTTCTAAATACAACCCTGTAGAATATACCGTGAATGGTGAATGGAGGTACTCAGCAGCTGATTGGCTTGTGATGAAGCGAGTAGTGACTGAGTGCATTGGAGTGAAGTGAACGAAGTACATTTTGAAAGTGAATTAAATTGTAATTGAATTGTTGTTATACCAAAGATATAAATAATGGTAGTGCCTTTTGGCATGAATTTAAACTCTTTAAATAAGGAAAAATAGAAGTAAAGCTAAGTACACACGATTTGCAGATCGGACAATATTGCCAGAAAAACGGCGGAGAAATGCAACCCTGTGAATTTACAACCGTGTGAACCTACAATTTTTTGTCTTGCAGCGTTAGCAGAATAGTCATTGCGAGATAATTTGCAGATTGTCAGAAAAATATATTATTGGAAACGCTGTCTATAAAATATTTTTATTGGCAATCCTGCATATAAATATTTACAAAAGATATTGTTAAGGTATAAAATTGTAAGGTTTTCTTGCAATCGTCTGAACTGTCAATTCACCTTTTCCTAAAGCTGAGTATAGACGATTGCCAGATCGGCAAACGTTATCAACCCTGTTAAAGTGCTGCAAATATACGGGCAATGTCAGATTGTTAGGCATTACAATTTCATATATTTACAATATAATTTGTAAATATTTATATGCAGGATTGCCAATAAAAATACATTATAGACAGTGTTGCAAATAAAATGATTTTCTGGCAATGGCGCCGTTGTCACATGCATAAACTTCGAACATATAACAATCAGCAAATTATCCCGCAATGACTTTTCTGCTAACGTTGCAAAACAAAAATTGTACGTTCACACGGTTGTAAATTCACAGGGTTGCATTTTTCCGTCATTTTTCTGGCAATGTCGTCCGATCTGCAAATCGTCTGTACTTACCTTAACAATCTAGCTTTGTCCGCACATTTTCAGCACTCTAACAGGGTTGATAACGTTGTCCGATCTGGCAATCGTGTATACTTAGCTTAAGTAGTAGAGAAAAAGGACTTGTCGCCTTGAAAGTCCAGAACGCTTGAAAAGCGCCAAACTAATTTGTCGTAGGTTCTGATTCACACCAGTCAATTTTTCCAAGCAAGTGTCAAAGTTTGTAGTAAAAAGAGGCAGGCGAAAAAAAGCTCTCTGCCTCTCTCTTCTACAAACTTTGACACTTCGTCGCTTGATTATTGGTTCGGCATCAATAACGACATATAAAGTAAAGCAATTCTGTCTATCATAGTTCTGAATCACTCGAGTATTTTTTTCCAAGAAAGTGAAATTTGTAGAAGAGAGGCAGGCGGAAAGAGCTCTCTGCCCCTCTCTCTCGCCAACAAACTTTGACACTTCCTTGGAAAAAATTGCCTAGTGTTATTGAAAACATAGGAGTGAGGGAGGAATTCCCTTACTATTCCTCCTGCCTCTCTCTCCTAAGATAGCCGTATTTCATGTGGAAATAATTGCCTCGTGTAAAGCGGTATGCATTTTAGAGCGTATTTTGACAAAAACGCTCTCAATCGTCTGTTTATATTTTATGATTAGTTGTACGATTTTCTATTGCCAGTTGTAAAAAGTTAGTCCAGATTCACAAGAGGCAAATTTTTCGAAGCAATTTTCAAAGTTTGTAGGAGAGAGATGCAAGCGGAAAGAGCTATCTGCCCCTCTCTCTCCTAGAAACTTTGACAGTTGCTTGGGAAAAATTGTCTTGTGTGAATCAGGACTTAGAAGATTGGGCACGTAATCTGCTTAAGTTTTTCAAGCGTTCTCTGCGTTCAAAGCTGCATGACGCACCAACCCCTGAAAAGGTTCATGGCAACATATTTGGACATAAGCATGAAACGCGTTTAACAGAAAACAATAGGAAGAAATTTGAGTTTGACAGACGCCGGACGCATTCACTGGTATTTAAGAGATACCCTCAAAAATGTTAATGTGGAACCAATTGTCGTTGCCAACCGGTTGAGAGAAAATCGTACAACCATTCTTTACGTGTGAACAGCCCATAATTATTAGTACTCCAAGTGAAACGTTTTCTTTTTATTGTGCGTGATTTTTTCTAGTGGACATTTTTCTTTATTTTAATTTAAAATCGATGATTAAACTATATAATATACGCAGAACATAAAAATATAACCAAAACTCTACAAGGTATTTATACATTTGGCGAGACTATTTTGTTTTAATCATCTTAATTTTGCAAGTGAAAAAGTTGTTGAAAAATGTATGCGGCGATTTGTGTGTTTGTTCCTGTCTCGCTTGATGCCGCAAAATATGTAGACACTAACTTACGGGTGGCAGTAAATATTCAACGTGTTTTTACGTTTTTACATCTTTTGTTTTTAGTATTTTTTTGACCTCGAAGGAAGGTAGGAACTTTTTATTAAAAAAAATGAAAATTTCCGGTGGTGGGATCACTCCCAATGCCTGGGTGGTTCAAGTCAAATACTTGATGCCTTAGGTCACTTCTCGATGTGTTACCCTGGCCTGTAAAAAATGATATATAGTATAAAAACGTAAATTTCTTCTTCCACAACAAAGTTATTTCAATTGTATGTCGGCCATGATATAGTCATCGAACGTAGTTGTGTAGCCTCTTGAACGAATGCTAATTGATTCTTTATTTAAATTTTCTTTCGTATCTAAGCTGCAAAAATCGCTCTCATTTGACAAATTTTCTTGGGAATATTCTTCAAATATTTCCTTATCTTCATCACAATCTGATTCAGTGCGAATTGGATATCTCTTGATGTACTTGGCTTACCAAGTTGTTCCTCCAGCTTCTCGTTTTTAGGTCATTCATAGCTTTTAAATGGCAGCATTACTTCTTGACTTTTGTCTTCCAAAAAATTTGCATTCATATCTTGAATATCATCATAACATTTTGTTAGTTCTTCACTAAATTTTACATCTCCTGACAATATTACGCTGTGGTCATCTTTGACATAAATCCGGTATCGCTCTTCCGTATCATAATAAATTGGATGTTCCTTGATTGATTATGAATCCATCCTTTTTCTCTTCTGACTTGGCACATGGACGTAGCATTCGCTTCCAGTTATTATTGTGTTATTCTAGGCTTTCACCCAAACCAAAGTTCATGTAGGCTTTTATCATCTATCGGAGTCGTTTGATTCAGAATATATGTATATTGCCCAAATACCGTCAGGAAATATAAGATTTTTATTAAAGTGTTTAAATGTTCGTGTCATTTCGATTAGAGTTCCATTTTCCCTTTCGCTAGCCCCATTCTGTTGTGGTGTGTAGGGGCCAGTTAGTCTGTGCCCCTAGAACTTCTTTCAATGCCATTTTAACTTCGGACCAAAAAAATGTTTACTGCTTTAAATATAACTATCTACTGAATAACTTTAGAAATGGGCCGCTGAAATCAGCTGACATTAACTCTCCTGGTCTACTAGATACATCTCTGGTATGAAATGGTAGGTAGCCCACGAGATTTGCCACAAATACACGATTTACACATCTTTCTATCAAGTTTCACATTAATAACAAGTTTCTTCAGTTTCTTTTTTCCATGATGTTTATTCTGTTGTCCCCAAAGTTCATGCTATAATAGAAAATATTATCCGATTCCGTTGAATTAATTTCATTTGCTGAATACGGAATTACGAATTCAATATCAGCCTAGTATAATGCGCCTCCTATCTTTCGATGGCCAATTAACAATACTTCATTGTTCACTAAAAGCTTGCATTCTGTTAGTGTAGACTTGAGTTCGCTATTTGTACATTTGTCTTGTGCAGAAAATACAGAGAACAAGTTCAGAGAGAGAGAGTGAGAAAGAGAACACATGTAAGGTCAACAGTAATTACCTTGTTGTTGATCTTTGATTGGATCTCAATTGTGCCTTTACCGAAGACATCTAAAATTTCTCTACCGGCAGCTTTGATCTTGCAAGAGTCGTGGAATTTCTCAAAAGTTTAAAATATTCTTCCATTATTATTTTGTAACGTGGCAGCTATCCACCAATTTGTTGAGAAATCTTCTTTAGTTCAGTGAGTTTCCTCACAAATTGAAATCAAAATTTTGTTTGTATGCAGGCTCCACTTCTGCAATTCTTTTATTATTTATCATTATTTGAAGAATTGTACATACCAATAAAAATATCAATCCATAGCTTTTAAATCTTGCAACAAGTAGGTTTACATCTTCACATGGATTCAATGTAAATAAAAAGAAATCAATACAGATTTTCAAAAGTTGATTTTTTATCTTGCTTTAAATTTAACCATTAGGCATTCCCAATCTTCAGCGGCAGTCCATTATATTTTTTTGTCCGCATTGTCCCTTACTGCGCTTGCAACCATAGATAGCATAACTATTTGCTTTTCTATAAAGTCAGATTTCTCTTTACAGCTTCTTCTGTTCAGACGACGGTGGAATTGGATTCTTTAAATTACCTTCTATAATGTCAATTGCTCCTTTGTTTCATTTTCAAAAGGTTGGCTATGCTTTGAAAAATCCATTTTTCTTCCACATATGTAATGTGTAACTCAATTTATCTTCCTGGATGTTGCTTGATAAATTATGTTTTAACACTAACAATACAAAATACTACTATTATATAAAATACTTATTAGATATACAGTAATCAATGTTTTTATAACTTTTGTTTTTAGATTTTTTTACTCTTGAAGGAAGGTGGTGGACTTTTTATTAAAAAATGTCTATACCACCGTATATGATTCCTCCCAACGCCTGGGCGGCCCAATTGATGGCCCAGCAGCAGGCGCAAGCATATGCTGCCGCGGCTCAAGCCCAACAGGCACACTTGCATGCCCATCAAATGGCCAATCAAATACAGCAGATACCCCCGCCCGGTGCCCCACTACCTCCACCAACACAAGTGGGAATGCCGCCTCAAGCCGGACAACCACAGCTGGGACAAATACCAACACCCAAGCCTGAATTGACAGAGGAAAAGCTGCAGGAGAAAGCCATGAAATGGCAGCAGTTGCAGTCAAAACGTTTCGCGGAGAAACGAAAATTTGGCTTTGTGGATGCTCAAAAGGAGGATATGCCTCCCGAGCATATTCGTAAAATTATTAGAGATCATGGTGACATGACATCGCGAAAATATCGGCACGACAAACGTGTCTACTTGGGCGCTTTGAAATATATGCCACATGCCGTACTAAAATTGTTGGAAAATATGCCCATGCCTTGGGAGCAAATCAGAGATGTCCAAGTATTGTATCATATTACAGGAGCCATTACATTTGTAAATGAAATACCCTGGGTTATTGAACCGGTATACATAGCACAATGGGGTACTATGTGGATTATGATGCGTCGTGAGAAGCGTGACCGTCGTCATTTTAAACGTATGCGTTTTCCACCATTCGATGACGAAGAACCTCCTTTGGATTATGCCGACAACGTTTTGGATGTCGAACCTTTGGAAGCTATACAAATCGAATTGGATTCAGATGAAGATGGCGCCGTCTGCAAGTGGTTCTACGATCATCGTCCCCTAGTGGGTACACCATATGTGAATGGTTCAACATATCGTAAATGGAATTTAACCTTACCTCAATTGGCTACCCTGTATCGTTTGGCAAATCAGTTGCTAACCGATTTGGTGGATTCGAATTTCTTCTACCTTTTCGATCCAAAGAGTTTCTTCACAGCCAAAGCATTGAATATGGCTATACCGGGTGGACCTAAATTTGAACCTTTGATAAAGGATCACAATGTGGGGTAAGTTAACAACACTGAGTTGCTTCGATTTGCTCTTTTTAGGTATAGAAAAATTAATGGTGATTTCGTTTCTGGAAAAAATTGCTCCTCTTGGGTCGAAATTATGTAGTCCCTCGAATTTAACTTAACTAACATTTTCAAGTGTCCGAAATGTGTTATGAAAGTGCAGTTTTTTTTGGAAAAGGGCACAGAAAATGTTGCACTTTTTCCAGAATCGTAATCGACATTAATGTTAATGTCGGTCGATAATGACCAAACTATTATTTCATTCGGATTTTGTAATAATAATATGTATATAACTATTATTTCTGCTAATTTACAGTGATGAAGACTGGAATGAATTCAATGATATTAACAAAGTTATCATTCGTCAACCTATACGTACAGAGTACAGAATTGCCTTCCCTTATTTGTACAATAATATGCCACATTTCGTACATCTATCGTGGTAAGTAATTTTTATTATATTTATTTAGTTACTTGATATAGGCAAATTTCATAATAATAGAAGAAATTAAACATTTAAAATAACAGTTTTTATTCACTTAAGAAATAAAGTCAAAATTTAAAAGACCTAGTTTTGATCTTAAAAATGAGTGATATATCAATTAAACCTTATAAGAAAAAAATTACTACCAATATTTCATCATAAAAAAAAAACAAATAAAAAAAAACGTCAAGGTGACTTGTTGACGCAAGCGTTTATTTCAAAAATATTAAATTTACGCTGCTGGACAAGTCGAACAGTAATATATAGTTAAGGATTAGGGGATATGTTTTAAAGTGCAATTTCTACAAAAAAAAAACCGGCTTGACTCATGTGGCATGACTAATTGTGTATATATACCTAGAATATCAATTTCATGTTATTTATTATACACATTTCAATGTTTGGAAAATATTGACATCATCACGTTGAAACTCAGCTTGAATCACCCTTTTTTATGTTGAGTTATGTGTGTATATTTTTGTAACAGAAAATTCTGTTTTTATACATGGATTCTATGGTTCTTGTCCGATGCAAATTATATAAATTAGATACGTCCCCTTCAAGGCCAACATAAGTTTCTGATTTTCAAAAATTATCTTTCAAATCGAAATGCGTCTTAAGCAAAACATTAACCTTGTACTTATTTAGTAAGTTAAATCCCTATTGACGAATGCAATTTCAATAAGCACATACAATTGTAGTTGCATGTGAAACAACCCCAAAATAAAATGATATTTTAGCACAACACTTATACATGAAGAAAATTAAAAGACATCGCATTATGCACAAAACAATTGCAGGTATCATATGCCCAATGTTGTTTACATCAAAACTGAAGATCCCGATTTGCCAGCCTTCTATTTCGATCCCTTAATCAATCCCATTTCACATCGCCATGCTAATGTCGTAAAAATACCAGAACCTTTGCCTGATGATGACGAAGATTTCTCCTTGCCCGAAGAAGTACAGCCATTCTTACAGGACACACCCCTGTACACAGACAACACGGCTAATGGTATCTCATTGCTATGGGCACCGAGACCATTTAATTTGCGTTCTGGACGTTGTCGGCGAGCTATTGATATACCTCTAGTAAAAAGTTGGTATAAAGAGCATTGTCCACCTGGCCACCCGGTTAAGGTGCGTGTGAGTTACCAAAAGTTGTTGAAGTATTACGTTTTAAATGCTTTAAAACATCGCCGACCAAAACCGCAAAGAAAAAGGTAAGTTTATATTGATATCGATTTATCTTACAATTTGTTGTTTTAATGGCATGGATTTGTGCACAGGTATCTTTTCCGTTCCTTTAAATCCACCAAATTCTTTCAAACTACTACTTTGGACTGGGTTGAAGCTGGTCTTCAAGTGTGTCGTCAGGGTTACAATATGTTGAATCTGTTGATTCATCGTAAGAATCTAAATTATTTGCATCTGGATTACAATTTCAATTTGAAGCCTGTAAAAACGTTGACCACCAAGGAACGTAAAAAAAGTAGATTTGGCAATGGTAAGTAAATTATATAATATTATTCTTGTGCAAATAATGATAGGGTGCAATCCCTTTTCAGCTTTCCATTTGTGTCGTGAAATACTGCGCCTTACGAAACTTATCATTGACTCCCATGTTCAGTATCGTTTGAATAATGTGGACGCATTCCAATTGGCCGATGGTTTGCAATACATTTTCGCTCATGTTGGACAATTAACGGGCATGTATCGATACAAATACAAACTTATGAGGCAAATTCGAATGTGCAAAGATTTAAAGCATTTGATTTACTATCGTTTCAACACGGTAATAAACACTCGTTTATTCAGTTTACTGAAGTAATATAGGATGAACGATTACTTTCTTCTTCTCTTTTCTCACTTCTTTTAGGGTCCTGTCGGCAAAGGCCCCGGTTGTGGATTTTGGGCTCCTGGCTGGCGTGTGTGGTTGTTCTTTATGCGTGGTATTACACCTTTGTTGGAACGTTGGTTGGGCAATTTGCTATCTCGTCAATTCGAAGGTCGACATTCTAAGGGTGTGGCCAAGACAGTCACAAAGCAACGTGTGGAGTCCCACTTTGATTTGGAATTGCGTGCCTCTGTGATGCACGACATAGTGGACATGATGCCAGAAGGTATTAAACAAAATAAGGCCAGAACTATTTTGCAGCATCTCTCTGAAGCCTGGCGTTGTTGGAAAGCTAATATTCCCTGGAAAGTACCTGGTTTACCCATACCCATAGAAAATATGATTCTGCGTTATGTCAAAATGAAAGCCGATTGGTGGACAAATACAGCTCACTACAATCGCGAACGTATAAGACGTGGTGCTACTGTCGATAAAACGGTGTGTAAAAAAAATTTAGGTCGCTTAACGCGTCTCTATTTGAAAGCTGAACAAGAGCGTCAGCATAACTATCTGAAGGATGGTCCCTACATATCTCCCGAAGAGGCTGTGGCCATCTATACTACCACAGTACATTGGTTGGAGTCTAGAAGATTTGGTCCCATACCATTTCCGCCACTGTCCTACAAACACGATACAAAACTTTTGATTTTGGCCTTGGAGCGTTTAAAAGAAGCGTACAGTGTTAAGTCTCGTTTAAATCAAAGTCAGCGCGAAGAATTGGGTCTCATAGAACAGGCTTACGATAATCCCCACGAGGCTTTATCCCGTATTAAGAGACATTTACTTACCCAACGAGCATTTAAAGAAGTTGGCATAGAATTTATGGATCTATACAGTCATTTGATACCCGTTTACGACGTAGAGCCCTTGGAGAAAATTACCGATGCTTATTTGGATCAATATCTTTGGTATGAGGCAGATAAGAGACGTCTGTTCCCACCATGGATTAAACCAAGTGACACAGAGCCACCGCCATTGTTGGCCTACAAGTGGTGTCAAGGTAAGTTTAATTCAAAATTTGGAAATAATTTGTGACTCTGTGGTCAAAAGTGCAGCGCACCAATAATGCTTACTCTTCGTGTGATTTGAAGCAAGGTGATTTGTATGTGAAATCCCCTTGTTGCAAACCTCACGCTGATTGGGTGTTTCATCAACGTGGCGTGAAAATATGTGACTAATAAATTTTAGTAGTTGAATAATTATGCTGAAGAGAAAAAGTGTGAATGAAAGGAAATTGATACCTATAAATTAAAATTATACATTGTTTACACAGGTATCAATAATCTTCAAGATGTATGGGATGTCGGTGAGGGAGAATGTAATGTTCTCCTGGAATCACGTTTTGAAAAGTTATATGAAAAAATCGATTTGACACTGTTAAATCGTTTGTTACGACTCATTGTCGATCACAACATTGCCGATTATATGACAGCGAAAAACAATGTGGTAATAAACTACAAAGACATGAATCACACTAACAGTTATGGTATTATACGTGGTCTTCAATTCTCCTCCTTCATAACGCAATATTATGGCCTGGTCTTGGACTTACTTGTATTGGGTTTACATCGTGCCAGTGAAATGGCCGGCCCACCTCAGATGCCAAATGATTTCTTAACTTTCCAAGATACACCCACCGAAGCGGCCCATCCAATACGTTTGTATTGCCGTTATGTTGATCGTATACATCTGTTCTTTAGATTTACGGCCGAAGAAGCTAGAGACTTGATACAACGTTATCTTACTGAACATCCTGATCCGAATAATGAAAATATTGTTGGCTATAATAACAAAAAATGTTGGCCCCGTGATGCTCGTATGCGTTTAATGAAACATGATGTCAATCTGTAAGTTAATTTTTCAATTTTGTCTTTGTGCCGGGAGTTGTTAAAACTATTGTGTGCATTTTCTTAGGGGTCGTGCTGTGTTCTGGGATATTAAAAATCGTTTACCACGTTCTGTAACCACCATCAATTGGGAAAATACTTTTGTTTCTGTATACTCCAAGGACAATCCAAATCTTTTATTCAATATGTGCGGCTTCGAATGCAGAATATTGCCAAAGGTTCCTTTTAATAAATTTCCGAAAAAGAACAGATTTTTAAAATTTCCCTTTATTATTGTTTAGTGTCGCACACAAAACGAAGAGTTCACTCATCGTGATGGTGTTTGGAATTTGCAAAATGAGGTAACCAAAGAGCGTACGGCACAATGTTTCCTGCGTGTCGATGATGAGTCCTTGGGACGTTTCCACAACAGAGTCAGACAAATTTTAATGGCTTCAGGTTCTACAACATTTACAAAGGTTAGTATAGCAGTTTTAAGTGAAGGGATTAAATAATAATTTTAAAATTGTGTCCTTTTATTCTCTCTAGATTGTCAACAAGTGGAACACTGCCTTAATTGGTTTAATGACATATTTCCGTGAGGCTGTAGTCAACACTCAGGAACTATTGGATCTTTTGGTGAAATGTGAAAACAAAATACAAACTCGTATAAAAATTGGTTTGAATTCGAAAATGCCTTCGCGTTTCCCACCTGTGGTGTTTTATACGCCAAAAGAATTAGGTGGTCTTGGCATGTTAAGTATGGGCCACGTTTTGATCCCCCAATCGGATTTGCGTTGGTCCAAGCAAACTGATGTTGGGATAACTCATTTCAGATCGGGTATGCTTAAATTTCTTTATTAATTCCAGTGGGTATTGTATTTAACGATTTTGTCTTCATTTTAAGGTATGTCCCACGACGAGGATCAGTTAATTCCGAATCTTTATCGTTATATCCAACCTTGGGAAAGTGAATTCATAGATTCACAACGTGTTTGGGCTGAATATGCTTTGAAACGCCAAGAGGCTAGCACTCAAAATCGACGTTTAACACTAGAAGATCTGGAAGACAGTTGGGATCGTGGCATACCTCGTATCAACACACTTTTCCAAAAGGATCGTCACACTTTGGCATATGATAAGGGATGGCGTATTCGCACAGAATTCAAACAATATCAAGTCCTAAAACAAAATCCCTTCTGGTGGACACATCAAAGGCACGACGGTAAATTATGGAATTTGAATAATTATCGTACGGATATGATCCAAGCATTGGGTGGGGTTGAGGGTATACTCGAACACACACTGTTTAAGGGCACCTACTTCCCAACCTGGGAAGGTCTTTTCTGGGAGAAGGCTTCCGGTTTCGAAGAGTCTATGAAATATAAGAAACTGACAAATGCCCAAAGATCTGGTTTGAATCAAATTCCTAATCGTCGATTCACGTTGTGGTGGTCACCAACTATAAACAGAGCTAATGTCTATGTCGGTTTCCAGGTACAATTGGATTTAACAGGAATTTTCATGCACGGTAAGATTCCAACTTTGAAAATTTCCCTAATTCAAATCTTCAGAGCCCATTTGTGGCAAAAGATTCACGAATCTATTGTTATGGATTTGTGTCAAGTATTTGATCAAGAATTGGATGCTTTGGAAATTGAAACTGTGCAAAAAGAAACTATACATCCGCGTAAATCGTATAAAATGAATTCGTCCTGTGCCGATATTTTACTATTCCCCGCTTACAAGTGGAATGTCTCGAGACCTTCGTTGCTGGCCGACACAAAAGATTCGATGGATAACACCACCACACAGAAATATTGGTTAGATATCCAGCTGAGATGGGGTGACTATGATTCTCATGATGTTGAACGTTATGCCAGAGCGAAATTCTTAGATTACACCACCGATAACATGTCCATATATCCATCGCCTACTGGTGTTCTCATTTCCATTGATTTGGCGTATAATTTACACTCAGCCTACGGTAATTGGTTCCCGGGCAGTAAGACTTTGATTCAACAAGCCATGGCTAAAATCATGAAAGCCAATCCTGCATTGTACGTATTGAGAGAACGTATTCGCAAAGCTTTGCAATTGTATTCATCCGAACCCACTGAACCGTACTTAAGTTCTCAAAATTACGGTGAGTTGTTCTCAAATCAAATAATTTGGTTTGTGGACGACACCAATGTGTATCGTGTAACCATTCACAAAACGTTTGAAGGCAATTTAACTACAAAACCTATAAATGGTGCAATTTTCATATTTAATCCTCGTACGGGTCAGTTGTTCTTGAAGATCATTCATACTTCAGTGTGGGCGGGACAAAAACGTTTGGGTCAATTGGCCAAGTGGAAGACAGCTGAAGAAGTTGCTGCCTTAATTAGATCTCTACCCGTGGAAGAACAGCCTAAACAAATTATTGTAACGCGTAAGGGTATGTTGGATCCCTTAGAAGTGCACTTGTTAGATTTCCCCAATATTGTCATCAAGGGTTCCGAGTTGCAGTTACCCTTCCAGGCATGTTTGAAAGTAGAGAAATTCGGCGATTTGATTCTGAAAGCCACGGAACCACAAATGGTACTCTTTAATCTCTATGACGATTGGTTAAAAACTATATCATCGTATACCGCCTTCAGTCGTTTGATTTTGATTCTGAGAGCCCTTCATGTAAATACTGAAAGAACAAAGATAATTTTGAAACCAGATAAGACCACGATCACCGAAGCTCATCACATCTGGCCCACGTTGACTGATGAGGAATGGATTAAGGTGGAAGTTCAACTTAAAGATTTAATCTTAGCCGATTATGGCAAAAAGAATAACGTGAATGTAGCTTCTCTGACACAGTCGGAAATTCGTGACATTATCTTGGGTATGGAAATCAGCGCTCCTTCGGCTCAGAGACAACAGATTGCTGAAATTGAAAAACAAACCAAGGAACAAAATCAATTGACGGCCACCACCACAAGAACCACCAATAAGCATGGTGATGAAATCATCACCTCCACCACATCGAATTATGAAACTCAAACGTTTAGCTCGAAGACAGAATGGCGTGTAAGAGCCATTTCAGCTACGAATCTGCATTTGAGAACCAATCACATTTATGTATCCTCGGATGACATTAAAGAAACTGGCTATACATATATTCTACCCAAGAATATTTTAAAGAAATTTGTCACCATCTCCGATTTAAGAGCTCAAATTGCCGGCTATCTCTATGGAGTAAGTCCGCCAGATAACCCTCAAGTCAAGGAGATACGTTGTATTGTTATGCCTCCTCAGTGGGGCACACATCAAACCATTAATTTACCCAACAGCCTGCCTACACATCAATATCTCAAAGATATGGAACCATTGGGGTGGATCCACACACAGCCCAATGAATTGCCACAACTGTCACCGCAAGATATCACTACGCATGCTAAAGTTATGCAGGAGAATTCCACCTGGGATGGGGAGAAAACTATTATTATCACCTGCTCTTTCACACCCGGTTCTTGCTCTCTCACCGCTTACAAGTTAACTCCCTCCGGCTTTGAATGGGGATCGAAAAACACAGACAAAGGCAATAATCCAAAAGGTTACCTACCCTCCCACTATGAGCGTGTACAAATGTTGCTGTCCAATAAATTCCTCGGGTTCTTTATGGTCCCTGCCCAAGGC
Source organism: Eudasyphora cyanicolor (assembly GCA_963930755.1). Taxonomy (NCBI): domain Eukaryota; kingdom Metazoa; phylum Arthropoda; class Insecta; order Diptera; family Muscidae; genus Eudasyphora; species Eudasyphora cyanicolor. Next base: position 167,002,386 of record OZ005738.1, on the reverse strand, counting down.
AGTTGGAATTACAATTTTATGGGTGTGCGACATGATCCCAACATGAAGTACGACCTTCAATTGGCGAACCCTAAAGAATTCTATCACGAAATCCACAGGCCATCGCACTTTTTACTATTTGCCAATCTGGAAGATGGCGGCGATGGTTCGGGTGCAGATCGCGAAGATGTATATGCGTAATTTCTGGTCTTCTTTTGTTTACTTTAACACAATATATGTAGCTATAGTAGCCATTAAGAGTTTAGTATCTAAACTAATTAGTTTTTAATATATTTTACAAAAATTGTTTGAAATTGTCTTTTGGAAAAACTACTTGATTTGAGAAGAATAAAAGACTTTGAATGAATAATGAATAATTCAATAAAATGGAGATATGAGCGATATGATGTGATGTGAAATTCGTGCGGATTGAATATAATTTTGGATTTATGTTTTGTTAAAAAAGAGAAAATTAAAGAAAAGTTTATTGTAATGAAATTATTGTTTTTTTTATCATATCTATTGCTAGGAATTCTTTTAATTGTATTTGTTTTTCAAACACTCACTGTATTCATGTATTGAGTCTATCTATAACCGTCTGCCTACTTCTACGTAAGTAGTTTGGTTTCTGCTTAGCTGTTCCTTGAGCCCCTGAGTCCTCTCTTCTACTTCATTACTGGTTTACTATTTTTTCCCCAAATTTTTGATTCCAATTGATGTGGCTGATCGGTGGAAGTACCAATCATTCTTCCAGTTATATACTCAACTTGGTAGTTCAACCGCTTCATACATAATCTGCAGTAACATACTAGTTTTGATTTGACTTTCTATAGCTGGTTTTATGGCTCGGTGATATTGTTACCAACAACTTTTTGCCGCTTTTTGTATGGATTACTTTATGTTCGTCCGGAAGTCTAAATAACATCCTGATTTCCCGGATTTCTATATAGACAATCGATCCTGAGCCTATTTATATATTATCGAAGAACGTTTTCACGATAAATAATCCGATACCCCGAATATTCCAGCGTGACTTGTCTGCAGTGGCTTTTGCACAGCCAATTCAAGGAGTGGAAGTAAGATCCTGAACGCAACATGCATCACATAGTCCTCCCTCAGTGGTATTAGATGCAGAATGATGTCTAGCGCCTCCTTTGGTGCTCTTTTTCTATTAACTGTGATACCGCAGCACACTTTTAGGCCTTGCCTAAAATCTTCTGATAGGTACATAGTCTGTCACATTGCCACATACCATAAAGCACAATCTGTACGCTAGAATCGGACTAACAACCTGAGTTTATACTTATATATATACGATAGCTCGACCAAGGACACATACTTGATATCACTGATATTTTCCTTTCACTCTTAAAGTACCGCTAAGCGGACTTGAAATAAATTGGTCTTTCTAACTCCCTGGGGATTCGACATCAGCACAGCATGATTAATATCATAGACTTACTTCCGCAGGGTATGTCCTAGCCATAGATATTTTCGCCTCCTATTAACTATTAGCATATTACCAATCCAGACCAAACAAGAAACTTGAAACGTTTAATCCTTCTTTCCATGTTACTGAAGTCTTATGTCAAAGAACGCCTTTCTCTAAACAAATTTCTTTATTGAGGAAAACACGATAGATTAATCTTCGTAAGACTTACCTTACCGGACCTGTATGTAAATACTACCATAATCACTCTCTCTGATTTTCTACCAAAAATAAATTATTGTTTATATTTTAGCAATATTTATTGATATAATAACACTACTAGCTAAAATTAAATTATATTGGTGTTTTTTTTAATTAACAAACAAATCATTTTGTTATGGTGACCCCCATTAAACCCCTTTGCCATAACAACGCCGTGAATTGTTTATTTATTTATACAAAATACCATGAACATGAGTAAAAAAAAGTATTTATATACAATTTTTTATTTTTAATTTGATTATCTTAAGGCTTTTTTTAAAAACATGTACTATGTATATAGTTATATATTTTTAAAATCTAACTAAAAAGTGTTCTTTATTTAAAAATACTTATTCTTTCGGTTGGTGGAATTATATAGGTGGCAAAATATCTTAAGTTAAGAGCATTTCCAAAGCAAAATTGCCAAATTGCCGGCAAAAAAGAAGTATAAAATATTTTTGGTCTCATAGGTAACTTCAAATCCGAAACCCTCGCCAACGACCACATGCCAATAAATGCCGAACTTTTTATCCATAGCTTCTTTTATAATACGAGCAGCTTGCTAATATAAATTAATAATCAAATAGTAAAAGGGTTTGATAAAATATATTGATTTAGGGAACTTAGGGTTTAACTTACTTCATAATTTGAGGAATATTTCTCGCAGGCAGTGATGCTCAATTCTATTGCCTCTGTACGCATTTCCTCGTTCATATCCGAATGCTTGGGGTAAGTTTCAGGAAAATATTCAAATATTTAATTTCTCTTTGTGCCATAATCAATATTTATTTACCTTGACCAGTGGATATACATGTACAATTTTCTTATCGGTTTCCTTTTCTGGGTTCCCGCCATCATCGGCCATTTTATAAACCTTGTTTTTCTGAGGTTTCCTCAATAAACTGTCAACAATTTATTGTATTCGAAACGTTCTATTTTATAAATCCTATTTTTGTTTATGTTTTTATACTATTATTCAGTAATTTTCAAACTGTGCGTGTGCGTTTCGGAGTTTCCAGTTCATTAATGACTTCTTTCTGTCTTTATTGTAACTCAAGTGATTCTTAACTCCTCCTCGAGTCCTTTTGAGAGAGTGTGTGTGTGTCTTTATTGTTTTGCTTTTATTTTGGTTAAGTCCTTTTGTCATCCATTCATTCACCACAAAATAGTGGAGTAGGGGATGTATTGATTTAATCCTACGGTTTGCAACCACTGTTTAACTTCCAAATGAAAATGTTGGAATACGAAGATTTAAAATAATACTATAATGTCACAAGAACTGAAAAAACGATAATTGTACATATGTATTAGGGGGTCTGGGATCTACATCCCCAGAATTTTGCAGGCTTTTTCTTCACCCTTATTCAGTTAGTATCACATTTTGTGACTGTGCTCCATTTTATATCATAAGATTCTTCTAATCTTTTATCAATTTCTGCTGAGGAAACAAAAAAAAAACGGCTTTGTATGAATTCAGTTTAATGTCATATATTCTATAGGGTGAATAAAATTCGAACATGCTTTAGTATACGATTTTCTTCATAATATTGTAAGGGAAAACGCATGCGCTTACAATCACCCACATGATAGGTCATTTTTAGAATGAAATTGTCTCAAAGCATTAATTATATGGGCGATTCCATACAAACGAAAAGCCGTGACAACCTTTTTCTAAGGAAAAGTCGTCGGAGACCATCTTTTTAAGGAAATGCTGCGGGGAAAATATCTTTTTCTAAGAAAACGTTGTTGGAGACCACATTTTTCTAAGGAAAAGCTGTCGGAGACCACTTTTTTCCAAGGAAAAGTTTTCGCAGACAATCCTTTTCCAAGGTAAAGTTGTCGCAGACCAACTTTTTCCAAGGACAAGTTATCGGAGACCACCTTTTTCTAAGGAAAAGTTGTCGGAGACCACTTTTTTCCAAGGAAAAGTTGTCGGAGACCACCTTTTTCCAAGGAAAAGTTATCGCAGACCAACTTTTTCCAAGGACATGTTGTCGAAGACCATCTTTTTCTAAAGAAAAGTTGTCTGTTACCGCCTTTTTCTAAGAAAAGTTGTCGGAGACCAACTTTTTCTAAGGAAAATTTGTCGGAGGCCACCTTTTTCTAAGGAAAAGATGTATTGGCCCAAGGAAGGACACTAGGTAGAGAAATTTATGATTGGTCAAAGAGGCTTGAGGGGTACGAAATTCTCCTGGCCAGCTAGTTTTTCATAGAATGCCACCTATCCTCATGGTAACATTTTCAACTACATACGTACTTAGTTTCTAGATTTTATTTTAAATATAAAATTTTTACCTCATTCTGACCATAGTGGATTAACCCATATCCTGTTGAAACAGGAAGAACGGAAGTATAATTGCACACACATGCATTCTCAATGCGCACTCACACATTTATTCGTGTATGTATGTATATAAACAAGTAATGTTTGCAAACTTCACGAGGCACTTTCACCCTTAAATAGCTGCTAAAATCACTAAGGATCACAGCGACAATGGTTTATAGCTGACATGTTTTCCTTTTTTTGTTTTGTTTCTTGAGAATTGTCTGACAACTTTACACATTTTGCTTTATTCTCCCATTTTGTTGTTGCTGTTGTTGGTCGGTAACATATTTTATGAATATATTGTTGACTTTCATCCCATTTATTGCGATGCATGAAGGGAAGTCGGGTAGAATCCCAACCCTTAGAAATAATATGCGTATTCTATATACATATATAAAAATCAATTGTTGATAATATCTTATTAGTAGTGAGATAGTTAGCCACTTTAATTTCAAAACATTACATTATGCAGAGAATTAGAATGGATCTGTGAATTTGTATGGCGGGTACCAGAATTGGTTTGACGAATACGCCTATGTTGCAATGAACAGTTGATCATTCAAAGTCATTGCACTGTACCGAACTACAAGTGTTTTTTGTGCGTTGGTGTTAGAATTATGAGATATTCGATTTTGATATAATTTGGCCATTTTTTATGTGAGGTACCCAAAGGGATGTGGCATTAACGTCCATTTTCACTGGACTATAGGTTCATTAAAAGCATTACATCTCACAAATTTGCAAGTATTTATATGCACTGGTATAACAGTTATAAGCAGTTAACACTTTTTATACAAAATGGTCCTTTTGAGTGGGAGGAGGTACCACGCAGGGCATATAATCTCAAGATTATAGCTACTAATAAACTATTACAATGTAAGGAAGTGGGTCTCTAATAACTTCTCACTATATGTTAACCCTTTGTCGGAGAGGTACTAGAAGGAGTTGACCAATATGGTCCATCTTCGAATTTAGCTTGAGATAGAAAAACATATTACCATACACGAGTACAACATTTAAAGTCGATGGGTTTTTTCCTTTTAGAGAGTTATCGGACATTGCTGAAATTCCGCCTTTTTAATTTCTTGGATAAGAAATGTAATACGTCGAAAACGCATTTTAATAGAATAATCATCGAATACGTAATTTTATAGAAAAATACGTCGAAATTGCATTTTACATTTTATCGAAAAAAAAATCGTTGAAAATTGAATTTTTATAGAAAATCCATCGAAATCGACTATCTATAGAAAAATTCATCGAAATTGTCTTTTTATAAAAAATCCATCGAACTTGACTTTTTATAGAAAAATTAATCGAAATTGACTTTCTATAGAAAAATTCATCAAAATTGACAGTTTATAGAAAAATTCATCGAAATTGACTTTTTATAGAAAAATTCATCGAAATTGACTTTTTGTAGAAAAATTGACTTTTTATAGAAAAATTCGTCGAAATTGAGCTTCTATAGAAAAATTCATCAAAATTGACTTTTTATAGAAAAATTCATCGAAATTGACTTTTTATTTTTAATGAAAAATGCATCGAGGTTGACTTTTTATAGTAAAATTAATCGAAATTTACTTTTTATTAGAGCCCGACCGAATGTTCGGCTTCGGCTACGGCTACGGCCAAAACTCGACATTCGGCATTCGGCCACAAAATCAGCCGATGTTGGCCGGAGGCCGATTTTTTGTTCAAAAAGTACAAAGAAATAGAATTATGACTTTTTAAAGAAAATTCTATTAAAGAAATCTTCATAGAAGTGTACAGAAGTGAACAATACTACAAAAATAATTTGAGAAAGGACACCAAAGGAAGTACGACAAAGAAAAACATGACTCAGTTCCTCACCTAAAAGCTCTCCAACTAGTGAAAGCATTCTTGTAAAAGTAGTACGAATAGATAATAACGAGCCATTGAGTCCAAGAATCTTTAAAATTTTTTAATACTGTAACTCGAGATGTTTCATAAAATTGGGAATGGTGGCAGAATAGTACTTGTGTGCTAGAGAGCAGTTGTTTATGCTGCTGGGCAGCTGCATTCAAATTAAGGAAAAAGTATACAAGGTCTTAATGCAGAAAAAATATTTCTTTGTCATTATAACATTAGGTTAAGGTTTTTAATTTTATGTGCTAAGTAAATAAATACGTAAGCAGTAGACATAAACTGAGTAAAAACACAATTTTTTTGGTGCAAAGTAAACAATTCTTTAACAAATATAAAACATTCGGCTTCGGCCGAAGGTTGTAAATTTAGCCGATGTTCGGCTTCGGCCTTAAAATCCGTCTTCGGTCGGGCTCTACTTTTTATAGAAAAATTTATCAAAAATTAATTAGACGAAAATTGAATTTTTAGAAAAGCTCGCAGAAAATTTAATTGAATTTTTATAGAAAAAATCATCGAAATTGGCCTTTTTTAGACAAATTCATCGAAATTGACTTTTTATAGAAAAATTCTACGAAAATTTAATTTTTTAGAAAAGCTCGCCGAAAATTGAATTGAATTTTTATAAAAAATTCGTCGAAAATTTAACTGAATTTTTAAAGGAAAATTCATCAAAGTTGACTTTTTATAGACAAATTCATCGAAATTGACTTTTTATAGAAAAATTCATCGAACTTGACTTTTTATAGAAAAATTAATCGAAATTGAGGTTTTATAGCAAAATTAATCGAAATTAACTTTTTATAGAAAAAATTCATAGAAATTGACATTTTATAGAAAAATTCGTCGAAATTTACTTTTTATAGAAAAGGTCGTCGAAAATTGAATTTTTAAAGGAAAATTCATCGAAATTTAATTTATTCAAAGAAATATTCTTCGATATCGAATATTTATAGAAAAATTAATCAAAATTAATTTAAATAATTGGAAGGAATACTGTCGCTTAAGGAACAAAGCCAAATCTGTTATTAGGAAAGAACGTTTGAAGTATGGAGTTAATGTGTTTGCAGGTGCCAGTAGTTCTCAGATGTGGAAACAAATTCGAAGACTTGGATGTATTGATTCTAATAACCATGATCTTGATGGAGATGATGTAGAGTCTATAGCAGCTACATTCCCAGCCAATCTAAATCCTAATAATAATCAATCTTATAATTTCGATGATTTCTGGGAAAATTCAAATTCTTTCTCATTTCATCCAATCACTGAGCATGACCTCATTCAGGCAGTAAGCTCGATAAAATCAAATGCTTCAGGTTATGATAAAGTTCCGATTAAGTTTTTAAAAATTATTTTTCCCCTTATTTCACCGCTGCTCCTCCACCTAATAAATACTGTTTTTATGGTTTCTAAGTTTCCAGTTGCTTGGAAGTTGGGCCGGGTTATACCAATTTTAAAAAAAGGCAATCAAGGAAATAATGATTTGAGACCTATAACTATACTTCCTGCTATGTCAAAAATTCTTGAAAACTTGATGAAGATTCAGATTTTGGAGCACTGTGAGGGTTTCTCTCTTTTTCACCCAAATCAATTAGCTTTCCGAAAAAACCATAACCTCAGCCTTGCTTTCTCTTACAGATTCCATAAGACAAGAATTGGATACTCATGAAAGTTGTAATTTAGTTTCGCTGGACCTTTCTAAGGCTTTTGACCGCATTAATCATACTGTCCTGATAGAAAAATTACGTGATAGATTCAACTTCTCCAAAACAGCTTGCAAACTAGTTTACTCTTATTTAAGTGATCGATCTCAGTACGTTTCTTTTAATGGATTCAGTTCCAGTATTGGTGTTGTTACTTCAGGGGTTCCTCAGGGGTCAGCTTTGGGTCCTATCCTTTTTTTGGTTTATATTAATGATATTGTTTCACAAATGGAATCTAGTGTTTGTCGACCCTATGTATTTGCAGATGATATTTTACTTTTATATAGATCAAACACTGAAGAAAATTTTATTAATATACATCTTGATTTCGTAGCTAATTTGATGTGTGCAGATAATCTTTTGATCAACCCAAACAAGACAAAGGCTATAAGTTTCCATTTGCGAAATCGCAATATTTCATGCCCGCCACTCTTCGTTAATGACCAATCAATAGAGTTCGTTTATTCCCTTAAATGCCTTGGAGTTACTCTTGATTCCAATCTTAATTTTGGAAGTCATATTGATAATCTTACAAATAGAGTCTGCCTTACTTTAAGAAGGTTATACTCTTTGAAAGCATATACACCGAGACATGTAAGATATCGTTTGGGTCATTCTTTGTTAATGTCTCTGTTGAATTACGGAATTGAAGTCTATTCTGGGACTTGGTCCTATAATCATGATAGAATTGAGAGGATTTTTAGAAAGATCGTACGCTATGTCTATGATTTGAGAATACGTGACCATTACCGTGTTACTGAACTAACTCAGACATTTCTAGGATGTTCATTTCGTGACTATCTTAACTTACGAACAGTACTTCATTTTTATAAAATCATGAAATCAACACAACCCCAAATTCTAGTTAATCAGTTTTCATTCATAAATTCGACGCGCAATGTACAAATTGATATCCCTCTCGTGCACACATCGATATATGAGCATTCATTTTTAGTAAGGGTCTATCGATTTTGGAACCATTTGCCTAATATACTAAAACTATTCTCTTACTCCTATTCTTCATACAAGAGACAAGTTATAAACTACTTAAATGACATTTCGACTTAATATTTTATATTGTACAGGGTTGCCCATATTCGACGGACCCACGGACTCGTTGGGCCCATTCCAATCGACGAGGCTTGTCCGCAGGCAACAATCTTTGCGTCAATTGAATTTTGTACGGGAACAAATGCAAATCAACGCGAATAATCCGTTGTAAAGTGGACCGAGCCATGCCCAACTGCTGAGAACGGCGTTTTTGGGATGTTCTTGGGGACCTCTCAACACTGGCTCGTACGGCAGCGATATTCTCGGCCGATCGCCTTGGTCGACTTTTATTTGGCCTCTTCGGATTAGAAAGAGCCTCACCAGTCGAAAATTTTTCGTATAAACGCTTAATGGTGTTCTTAGAAGGCGCACTTCTCACATTTTTTAATATTTTAAAAGCACGTTGACTTGACTTCTTCTGTTGAATGTAAATTTCAACTATTTCAGAGCGCTCGCGTGGCGTGTATTGTTCCATGGTAAAAATCTGCTTGGACTGACGCTTCAAACGCGGTATGTCATTAAGCGATCTGACATCTCTGTCAAAAGTTATGGCGTTGCCAGATGGGTCCGTCGAATATGGGAGACCCTGTACATAATTTTCTATTTTATCGTCTGATTGCTATGGGACCCTAATTATTTATACTTTTTTTTTCTGCAATGTTCATATGGCTGGGTAGCCATTTAAATATTATTCTTTATTAATAATTTTTAAAATATTTTGAATTTTGTTATTTTTATACATAGTATTAACCTCACAGTACATGCATAATTGGCCAATTTTTTAAACCCTCCACCATAGGATGGGGGTATATTCATTTTGTCACTCCGTTTGTAACACCTCTAAATATTGATCTGATGCACCATAAAGTATATATATTCTTAATCGTCATCACGCCGCAGTATACTACAATTTAGCCAGATGACTTAAATTTGGTAAATAGTAATTGAAAATGGGCAATAGCGGTCCATTTTGTGATATATCCACCATATACAGCATCTCCCAGATTTGACTTCTTAACTTTATAGAGACCACAAATGTCAAATGATCGGACTGGAAATTGGTAACTAGGGTTTATTTATACCCAGAATTATTTACACGAACAAAGGTAGTCATAGGTCCATGATTTGATATAGCGCCCATACAAAGATTTGACGAAGTCAACGAAGCCACAAAAACCTAAAATTTTAACGAATTGGGCTGGAATTTGGTATAATGAGTTTATTTGTACCCGAGACCTTTCACATGCGATCCGTGGTGGAGGGCATATAAGATTCGGCGTGACCGAACTTAATTCGTCTTAACTTGTTATTTTTAGAAATATTAAAAAACTTGTTAACGTTAAGTTAAATTAATCCGTTTAAATCCGTTAATCAGTTTAGTCGTTGAAAACTTAATCCGTCTTTACTTATTCCTTACTGGTTTCAACTAGATTGCATAGTGTTATCGCTATGTGTGTAATGAGAAAATCATATACGTACATACATATGTATATTTCATTTAATTAATAATAATAAAGTTATTTTTATTGAAGAACTACAAAACGTTCGACTATAATTAACTTAGAACAGATAATATATAATACATAGATATACATATATCGAAATGCATTGATGAACACTATTATATAGGATTGTGGTTGTTTTTAGAAATACAAAATGAAATGAAAAGAGCAGAATCCACATACATAATGTAAAAATAATTGGATATTTCCATCCGTTAAATATAAGTATATCTACTAGTCTACTAAGATGGTATAGGAAGAGTGGTAAGAGTATAGGAATACATTCCCGAGCATTACTGCTAGTCCCAATTCTCCTCCGAGTCATAACTGGCATTGCTTGTATTAAGCTGGCAGCCTGAAGCTAATTGCGACAACTCATCATCACTCCGCGTACCTATCGGCGGTTGACCGTCCATATCGTACGAGTCATTTAAATTCAAATAGTATTCATCCTCTTCGTCATCGACATCATATTCGGGCAAAATAATAAAATCACCCTCAACTTTAATATCGTTTGATTCCAAAATATCTAGCATTTCTTTTTCAGTGCCACCAACACTTGTTACAAATTCCATGATATGTTTCCAGGGCAATTGATAAATATTACGTTCTCGATTAAAAAACCTTGGCACATATCGTGATTGATTTATGTAGTAACGTGCTTCATCAAGAATCTTTTCTTCCTTAGAGCGATCATCTTTATTGTACGGGAAGTCAACTTTATATATAGTTCTGTAACTAGCCTCTGGATTGATTGGTGGACTTTTTACAATGTCGTGTTTTAAGGGTCGATCGATCATATCATTACGAGCGAATATGGCCATTTGTGTGGAATAGCCCAATTTACGACTTTCGGAAGGTGGTTTCCCCACGCCCATAAACGAAACCGAATAATTTGGATATTTGTGGCATATATCATGAGCCCAGGTTTTGAACTCATCTCGGGTCCACTCGAATTTATGGTCATGGTGGCGAAAACCATTTTCAAGCAGCGCATCGAACAGTATATTAAATTCACAATTCGGTGTAGAAAATATGGCTAATTTGGGCTGTACAAAACCAAAAATATTCTCGGGTACCTTTTCAAGCACATCGGCATGCAAATGCTCTATGCTTTAAAGATAAAAAAGTGCAGTAATTATTAAAAAAATTAGAAAGTTTTTTACGTTATTATGGATGACCGGGGCATACATACAGTTCCAATGCTATAACAACATCAACATCGTACAAATGTTCCACTGCATCAGTAACACTGCCAGCCAAAATTTCGACTCGTAATGGTTTTTCACGTTTCTGCAAATGATCCGAAATCAGGGGAATTGCTTTTTGCTGATGAATTTGCAAGAGATCAGCATCTATATCAACCTAAAATTTTATGATTAAGAAAATTGATTGATTTGAATTTTATGAGAAATAAAATGAGCAAACGGGGAAACAGATGAAAAAACAATAAAAGATCGCCTGAAAAATATTGAGAAAAAAAACAATTTTACGGCACATGAAACATTTTCCATTTTAACGATTAAGCTTAATGTTTCAGACCCATAGCTTCAATACTTTGGCCCTAATTAAGTATACCCTACATCACACTGTGGTACAGGGTATTATAACGTTGTGCATTTGTTTGTAACACCCAAAGACAGAAGAGATAGTTTATTCTACCGATCGACATAGAATCACTTTTTGAGTCGATTTAGCCATGTCTGTCTGTCTATCCGTCCACTAATTCTAGTGATCAAAGGAACTTTGCACATATCTTTCTTTTGGTCCAAGAATGATCCCTATTGAATTTGGTTTAAATCGCTTAAGATTTACCTATAGCTCCCATATATCGGGTTTTCTAATAGGGACATAACAATTTCGTATCTTTATGTCAACGCACCCGTCAAACATTTTTAATGATCTTTCAGTGTCAGAACGTTAGTCGAAGTCAACATTTTCATCATGATAAAGTTCACTTACGTGCAACGTTTGGAAATCATTAAAAATTATGGTGGTCGCAATTTTAAGAGAGCTTACTCCAATTTTCGGCCGTAATTATCGTCTCACCCGGCTATGTGTGCTATAGTGGATAAATTTGAATCCAAATTTCCTCTTTTTGATATGCGCCAAAGAGACTCCTTACCGCTCAAAGCGACGAAAATATCGCAGCCGTAAGTGTATCCGTTCAAAATGAGCCAAATCAGTCGATTCCACGTCATTCTCAGGAAATGGGCATCTCTCAAACTACACTGTGGCGTATTTTGCGAAAAGATCTTGGCCTTCATCCTTGTAAGAGCAAACTGACACAATAACTAAAGCCACTTGATCATTTGAAACGCCGAAACTTCTCCGATTGGGCTCTTGCAAAGTTAATGTTATGTCCTTAATGGAAAACCCTGTATATATAAATGTACCTCCGTTTTTATCCATCTGTATAAAAAATTGACTGAGAGTGTATCAAGAGACTACACTTAGAATTTAAGGGAAATCGGTTCAGATTTAGATATAGCCCCCATACATATGTTACCTCCGATTTGACATGTAAGCGCCGTAGAAACTGTATTTAATACCGATCTGTTCGAAATTTGGCAGAAAGAGGTTTGTTATTATAGGAATAAACACTGCTAAATTTGGGGAAAATCGATTCAGAGTTAGATATAGCTTTCATATATATGTTCCACACGATTTGATACCAAAGCGCTACAAAAGTTGTACTTTACTTCCGATCCATACAAAATTTGGCAGAAAGAAGTTTCTTAATTTATGAAAGAATACAGCTTAATTTGGGATAATCGGTTCAGATTTAGATAATACATAAATATGTTCCTGCCTATATTTATTAAAACTTATTTTTTACGCTGACGACATTTGTTTCATGAGTCACAATCTTGCTGGGATCCACACAAAACTTATGGAACTAATGCAAAATGCACAAGAAATTTACCTTAATGATAATAGGAAAAAACCGAAACTAATGCGACTGGAAACTTCAAATACATCCCGTGGACCGTAATGGTGGATAATATCTAGGAATATATCTAGATAATCCCGACAGACGGAGGTGCGAAAAGCATGTATAGAGTCGCATAAATAATGCAAGACGCTTTCCACAACATGAGGAAAACATGGGCATCCGTCCTGCAACATCAGTAGTTCCGCATATTCAACACAAGAATCAAACCAATCCTCTTATACGGACGCGAAACGGGGAATGTATCCAACACCATCAGCTATATGTATGTAGCCAGTGCTCATTAACAAATGCTTACGTCGGATATGCAACATTTTCTGGCGATATCCAACATCAATCTCCTTCAGCTCACATCCACTGAACTCATATATGTGGATATTAAAAGGCATAAATGGCAATAGATAGGGCATACCCTTGGGAAAACTGACACTGACCTGAACGAAATGGCTTTCGAATGGAATCCGCAGGATTCACGACGCATAGGACGACCAAAATTAACACTGTTAAGCAGAAACTTTGAAACATGGTCTGAAATATGAAGTATTGTACATGACAGAAGCCGTTGGTATGAACTCGTTTCCTATACTTATACACTTTCCTATTCCTATTTCCGAACGACATTATCTCGATAAGTTAGTATATGCCTTTACACTATATTAATATCTGTAGTTTGTATTTTGTATACATTTGTAGTTCAACTTTTAATGATATTTTCAATGAAATAAAAAAACCGTGTTTTACGTCCGATCTTTATATAATTTGCCGGAAATGAGATTTTTGATCCGAGTTGATGAAAATCTAGTTGGTTATGATCAGCATCTTCAACTCCTCCTTGGAATAAGCCATGATGAGGAGGTGGAGATAAGTACTTTGTTAACTGTAACGAAAGCAAGTTTTCCAAATTATTATCGCAATGTCCCTTTTCGCACTGTTAGGGAGGTATAGAGTATTTATGTGTAGAAAATTACCAAAAATGACAAAAATTTTGTCCACTAACGTCAAGACCATGCTTTATAATTTTATTTAGTTAACATTTTATACTGAACTTTATTAATCTAATCTAATGCGGAAACGAGTGGTGCTATATGTAAATTTGAACCAATATTGTTCATGGAAGGAAATTATATCTTCTAATGAGGGTATAACGTAAATCGAAGATACATCCATATATATGACGATATCTGGTTCTGAACAGATATTCAAAATTTTTTATAGGACTTAGCCAATTACCAAGAAGCACATGTATGCCAAATTTCAGAATGATCGAAGGCAAAATAAATGATCATTCCTATAACACATACATAAGTAAGAGTACATGCCAAATAACAGAATGATAGAAGACAAAATAAAGCATCCGAAGCTGAAAAAGTCAAATTGGATGATACATATATATGGCAGCTATATGTTAATCTGAATAGATTTTTATAATTTTCAATAGGTTTTGACCACATGTATGCCAAAATTATTTGCGATCGTAAAATAATTACAACCTGTGTCTATCATCTCCTTTCCTTTTGGATGTTACAGATTTTGGATGTTAAACCTTATATAGCTTCCCAAAAGAAGTAGAAGAATGGAAAGCAATGTAAACAGTAAGTATATGCAAAATTATGGAAAAATTCACAATATTGCAAATATCGCGGACATTAAAAAAGTAATTTGTGTTATAGTTCTTAATATTAGCATTTTTTGTTAAAATCTATGTAATTAAGTTAGTCTCTTTGCGTAAAAATACTGTTTTCGCGATAACTCGCGAATAAAGCAGATCCGATGTTGATATCTTCATAGTGGAGTAGAGGGGATGGTTCTGAACAAATGGCATCAATCTGTCCAAACATGAGGCACAATGCTTGAAATTTTAAAATTTTGGGAAATAATTATTTTTTTTAAAGAAATAAGTGAGTCGGCTATATTTAGGTACGCTGTGAAAAAATCTCGTTTTTGTATTTAATACTTTGCTTTGTATAACGTTTCTTGTCTCTTGTAAAATAACGAAAATGTTGGTTACGCCTTTGGGAATTTCAGGTGACGATATTCTATGTTCGCGTCTTTGGGGTCAGAGTGAGGTTAATGGGACAATCTTTTTGTAAAATATGTACTTGGCAGTTTAATTCTCTACAATCTGCAATATCGGGCTAAGCATATCTATATTTTCTATTACCTTCTAATATTTTTGGAATCACAAAGTGGGCCTGTTCTGTTATCACGCGGTTTGATATAACGGTGATTTCCAAACACCATCGATTTAAAATCATTTTTGGTGTTCGGAAATGGTACAAATTATTGTTTAAAGTAAACAAGCAACTATACCAAAATCGGACGATTTCCGAAACCTCCAAAAGTGATTTTAAAATCGGTGATAATACTAAACCACCGTGATATCAAATCGCGTGATTTCAGAACAGGCCCGAATGACTTAACTACTTCTGGGCAATACTAACCTAACCTCTTCATCTTTAAGCAAATAACTCGCTCTGCATTCTGATTAATTCCGAAGTTTTTGGACAGCACTTTTCCACAGATAATGCCACCTCAAGTTCAACTAAAATGATTACTTCCATTTTTTAATGTATAAAAAAATGAGATCAGTAGATATTTTTGTTAATAAAAACAACATATCTAATTTTTTTAATTAATTGTCCAGTTTTGCTGAACATTCTTTCTTTTTGGAGCTAAACCCAGTTCTACACACCCTTATTGTAGACTTTGCCTTGTTTTTAATTGCCTAGAAGATTTAATTTAATTAAACTATCGATAGTGCCATCGATAGTTTCCCACCTCTAAATACTGTTACCGCAATTACAATTAAATACTAGTTACCGGTAAAACAATCACAATAGAGGAGCACAATGTTGCCACATCTTTGGGACACTAATTTTTTTCATTTAGTCTCCTCATTCATCCACATTTCGTTCATTCTCCGTTGTTTGTCTGTTAGTTGCGATGTGTGTTAGTGTGGACGAAGAGTTAGAAGAAAATATAAATAAATAATAAGAAATGGAAATAATACATATTGAACATGACAGTGTTCATACCGGTAATACAATCACAATAGAGGAGCACTATGTTGCCACATCATTGAGACACTCTAATTTTTTCTTTAGTCTCCTCATTCATCCACATTTCGTTCATTCTCCGTTGTTTCGTATGTATATGTTATGTGTGTTAGTGTGGACGAAGAGTTAGAAGAAAATATAAATAAATAATAATAAGAAATGGAAATAATACATATTGAACATGACAGTGTTCATACCGGTAATACAATCACAATAGAGGAGCACAATGTTGCCACATCATTGGGACACTCTAATTTTCTCATTTAGTCCTCTCATTCATCCACTTTTCGTTCATTCTCCGTTGTTTCGTATGTATATGTTATGTGTGATTGTGTTAGTGTGGAAAGTGTGGAAGTTGGAAGAAAATATAAAGGCCCATATTGTTGGCTGTAGTTTTTGTAAGTTTTTGGTGGTAAATTTAGTAAAATAATTAATAAAACTATGTAAAATCTATAAATAAATATCCAATAAACAAGAATAAATAGAATGTGAAACGTTTAACGAACGCAGAATTTCTAGAAATGCATTTCAAAATGTGACTGATTTTTTTCCTCAATGAAAAGAAAGAGCAAGCAAAAGTAAAAAGGTAGAAAGAGTAATTCATATTCGTTCAAATGAAACAAGAAAAGGAAATTATAAGAAAAAATGACAATGTAAAGAAAATTGGAATTAATGGCAGGCAAAAACATAATTTTCGTTGCAAATTATAGTGTTTGAAATCGAAGTTGTGTGGAAAAAATAGATACAAAGAAACTAAGTGAAACTGTGCAAATTTAATTGGATAAACTAAAAATATCAAAAGTTACAGCAAAGAAAAACAAAGTCTTCATACATTGAAAACCAGCCCGAGTTTATCGCAGCAGAGAAGAGCGGATGGCCTCTTGGCTATTTTATATTTCATTGCTCCGTCGGTTTTTGTCTTTTCTTTTATACTTTTCGACTGTGTTTTTGTTGTTCCCTTTTGTTTGAGTTTTTCAAATTATGCCTTGTTTTTGTGTGTGATTTTTATTTTATAAAGCGGTATTGTCGGTAATGTGTACCCCCTCGAGTTTTATTAAAGCCGTTGTGTTTGGTACCCTCTTCGCCCTAAAAACGTCTGTACATTTATGTTTTTTCATCCATCGTTGTAGACTCGTTCGAATGAAAACGAATTTATTTATGTATTTTTTTGGGGGATTTTCTTCATAAGTTTTGTGTTTGTCTTCTTTGCATTTTTATTACGTGCTTCTCTGTTTTTTGTAATTAGATTCGTTTTATTTCTTTAAAAGAGGCCTCCGGCCCCCGTAAGACATTTATTAATTACATTTACATAGGAAACAAATGACCTGTTTTTTATACCCTCACTTTAGTGTGACGAGGGTATATATCATTTGCTACGGAAAAAAGTGTAACACGTCGAAGGAGTGACCTAAGACCCTAAGTATGTTCGGAGGAAATCCGTTTTGGGTAATTTTAAGTCGAATGAGCAATGTCCGTCCGTCTGTCTGTCTGTCTGTCTGTCTGTCTGTCTGTCTGCCTGTCTGTCTGTCTGTCTGTGTGTCTGCTGGCTGGTGCGCACGATAACTCTCGAAAGGAGTAACCGATTGACCTCAAATTTGGTATGTGGTAATATTTTTTTCTATCTCCGGCTAAGTTCGAAGATGGGCCATATTGGTCCACTCCTTCTAGTACCTCCCCCACAAAGGGTTAAAATGTTGTGAAATATTGATTCTTTAATAACTGTTATACTACTTATTCGAATCTTTTGAAATTCCACACATAGTATTAGCTTATTAGTCGTTATCAACTCGAGAAAAATGGGCGAAGTCGCCATGTCCCTTTTGGTACCTCCCACACAAATGCACCATTTTGCACCAAAAGTTAACAGCTTATAACACTAATAACAGTGTATAAAAATACTTGAAATTTTGTACAGTATTATGCTTTTATATTGCCTACAGTCCAGGGAAAAATGGGTGTTATTGTCACGCCCCTTTTGGTACCTCCCACACAAAGGTACCTTTTTGCACCAAAAGTTAACAGCTTATAACATTAAAACCAGTGTATAAAAATACTTGAAATTTTGTACAGTGTAATGTTTTTATAGTGTCTATAGCCCTGTGAAAAGTGGGCGTTATTGCCACGCCCCTCTTTGTACCTCCCACACAAAATGCCTAAATCATACCACAATTTAATGTCTCAAAACGTTTATACCAGTGCACATAAATGCTTATAAGTCGGCACAGTGCAATGAATTTAAAGTATCTAATGTTCAGCAAAAAAAAGGTGTATTTGATAAACCCCTTCTGGTACCTCCCACACAAATTGACAGAATAATTCGAGTAATATTCAATATTACATTACTCACAAAGTGAGGGTATACCTTAGTCGGTTTACCCGACTGAAACTTTCTTACTTGTTTTATTAATTATTATGTTATCTTAGTTGCCTTTTTCCAAGAAAAAATAAGTATTTAAGCAGTAAACAGCGGTTAGCTTGTTATTTGTCTTTGGTTCCTAGATTGGGTTTTATTGGTGCAAACGATGCAGTCGGCAGAGTGTGAGAACAAAATACATTTAATTAAATGTCAAAATACATATTTGTGGGTTGGTGATATATTAGAAATTTATAAATTAGGTAAAAATCTTAGAAAGATATATATGTAACCTATTTCCATGAACCTATCATGTCTACATGGTACTATTGTGGCCTTGAACTTCACACATCTGTACATCCATATATTTATACCCTACACTAACCCTTGTACTCGATGTGCAGGTCGGTTTTGTAAAAAAAAATTAAAAGTTTTCAAATAAAATTCTTTCTAAGGTTTTTTTTAACGATTTGGTACCTATCTGCTTTTATAAATTCGTAGTTCTTCCGCATAATGGTCAAGAATAATAGCGTTTTCTCATTCTGTTTCTCTTTCTAACGAGGTTGACAAAAACAAAACAATATCAGCTGATGACTGTCACTGTCAGTACATGTAAAATGTTTAGGTGAGCTGGGATTTTATCGAGTTTTTTCCGCAAACAGGTGAACTAGGTATATTGAAAGATTTAATTACCGTAGAAGAATGCATATGTGATGAGAATATTATTAAAATATATTTATCGAATACATATATCTTTCTACTTACATACATATGTTCGGACAAAAAACGAAATAAGTGCAGTTGCACAAGAACACAGGAGTTTTGAAGTATCACATTAGTATAATCATAACCATTTCAAAAATCCAATTTAACCGTTGAACTAATTTATATTTGGTTTACATTTTTTTCCCTTTTTTCACGTTTCTCTCTTCACACATAAATAAACCACACCGACAACATCTTATCTTCTCCAACCACCACTGCCTTCCCTCCATGCCTTGCCTGTCTACTCTACCTTGTCTGCTGTTGGGTCGGACAACATAACAAACGAAAGCAGTCGATGATTTTTATTATATGGATGTAGAATAACACACTACAAAGAAACCCCAACAACTAAGTGAACAAAAACAAAACATACATGTGAGAGGTATCAAATGCAAGTGGAACCTTAACCACCAACTAACAGAAAAAAATCAGCGTCAACAACAACACACACATGCCAATTGCAGCAAAGTAAATAAAGATAAAATTGAGACACCAGACCCCATAAGAATATAAAATAATATTACAAATTAAAAAAAGACTCTGTATACTGCTCCAAGAGAACGAGAGTAATTTTACAACTGAACAACAACAAACGCAAAAGATTCCAAACGACATGGCAAATTGCGTATAGAGCTGGTTGCTCCTCTGCTGCTGCTGCCTCTACTATCAAGGAGAGAGAACAAAAAAGAGAGTACACGCCACCCATTGAGAGACGACCAAACCAAACCGTCTTCTTCATTTAGTTGATAAAACAAAACTCATCAGAAGAAAAAATAAGTAAACAATAACCTACGTTCCTGTTTTATATGAGTAAAAACCGAAAAAAGTCAACCATTAAGCAAAATACGTAAAAAATAGAGACTGATTTGCTTGGAAACTCAAAAGCATCAATAGAAGCAAATAAATTATACAGTTCTTCACATATTTTAACTAATTGTGTGTGGTGATTTGGCCAATGACAGACACTCGGTCAATTGTATGCCAACAACAGCTCTGCTACAACAACCACAATAACAAGTGTAAATGCATTAGAGGCTTTAGAAGACATCATAGACATTTCGTCCAGAAATTAACGACACTAAACCCCTATCAGCCAAAAGGGACCTAAGCGGAACACCACCAACACACGCAAAATAATAAAAACCAGCACTCGGTCGACACGGCACTCGCAACACACATAAGATGGGTAAACGTGTCGTTGTTGAATCTCACGACCACCATCATCAGCATAGCAGCAATAGTCATCATCATGCTACACCAGTTACAACCGGAGCACGTAATATACGTAAGCGTAAATGTAATTCAAACGGTAACACCGCCACCAACCACCACAACAGTGCTGATAAGACCAACAGCAACAAAGCTCAGCGTATGAGCTCTTCATCTGGCCATGATTGGCACGAGAATGACGACGAGGATTCGTCATCAAATGACGGTCCACCGGAGGAACTACAGGCACCCCGCAATTTGTCCAGTAAGCAGGCCAACAATTCCTCAATACTCCTCAATAATTCCCTAAACATAAGTCTGGCAAATGAGCCAAATGCATCGCTGACGGAATCGCCGAAACCGGTATATACCCTGAGACCATCGGTTGTCAATGGCACCGTATTGTATGACTTAAGTGAGAAACCATGGCGTTTGGGCCGACCCATTGGTAAGTAGTGTAGCTGATAATTTCGAATTTCGTAATTCTGTGTTTTTTTTGATGATGATGATGATTATCTTAATTTATTATTTGCAATTAATCACTTCAGTCACAACAATGCGCTCATAATACAATAAATATAAATTTATATATTTTTTGTTTTGTTTTTTAATTATTTGCTTCCTTTTGTTTCAATTTCTTTACAGGTAAAGGCAATTTTGGTGAAATATTTTTAGCCTCTGATAACATCAGTATTCCGGTTACAAATGAAAATGCCAAATTCGTTGTTAAAATTGAGCCTCATTCGAATGGGCCGTTATTTGTTGAAATTCATTGTCTTATGAACACTGCCAAAAAAGATAAGTGTAAGTGCAATACATACTTTTTTAAGATTTTATTTTCCTTATGTACCTACTACATATACAGTATCGGACAATACATATTGGACTAACTTCATACTTCGGTTCAATCTCCAAAATCTGAAAAACTATCAGTGAAATATTCCAAACCTATTATCTAATAAATTGCATCAATTTACCAACAAAAATGGGAATTTGGTGGCTTAAATTAGTTAAAATTAAAATGTTTTCCTCCGAATTTTTTTAACTAAGATTTAATTTGTCAGAAAATGGTTTACATGTTTTATTCTTTTGATAAATTTAAGCGAGTATGAAGTTAGTCCAATATGTATTGTCCGATACTGTATGTAGTTCACATTGTGTAATTCTTTAATGGTCTGGGACAAGAGAAAAGAGACGAGTGCAGGATAGATCTGTGGATTTAAAGCAAAGATTTACATCAAATTGTCAAATCGTTAGTTTTCTTATACGAAAATTATTCGAAGTAAGGTTGAAATTTTTTAGTCCAAATTTTATTTCCAGACAGCAATATTCCTTTTCAGTACTTTTAAAAATAAAATGCTCGACTTGCTCAAAGTCAAGTATTAAAGTCACGTGCCTTTTTTTCTATCTATCAGCGATGAAAGGAAATAGTTTAGAACAATGTTTTTATAAAAAATATAATAGAAACATGTTAAGAGCTACACATTTTACCCTGACCTGGTGCATTGCATTTTTCTGATGTATGTTTTTCGGTCTCCTAAACATAGAAATCGACACACAAATTTTGTATGGTTTGCTTATACAAAAAAAACTTTGTTCACAATAATTGCTGCAACACTTGGCATCAGTGCAAAACACCAATATAGGAACAGAGATCCTCATCAGACTAGAAAACTTATACACAATATTCACAATACTATATTAATTTAATAAATCAACATTATTTTCGCCACACTTTAGATGAAATCAAAACGGAAAGTAAAGTTGAACAAATTTCTCAGGCCGGTGCGGCGGCGTCTCCTATACTTCAAGAAGCACCCTCTGGTATACCTGATTATATTGCGTCCGGATCACACTTTTTCGGAAATGCACGATATCGTTTTTTGGTATTGCCACGTTTTGATCGTGACCTCCACTCGCTGATCAAGAAGTGTAGAGTTCATCAGAAGTCTGTTTTGACGCTGGCGATACACATTATAAATGTTTTAGAAAATTTGCATGATAAAGGATACTGCCACAATGATGTCAAAGCTCAAAATTTAATGATATCGAAATGCAAATATTTAGCTCAGCCGAAAACATCAACAACAACAGCTGGAGCAATAGCAAAAGATGCTTCATCATATAGTTGCAATAGTGGCGGTAGCGGAAAACAACATATAAAATCTTCTTCGAAATATGACGATCATTATGAGGAGAAACAACAAACAACAGATAGTGGTAATAGTTCCGAGCAAGAAGCTAATGATGATGACGATGAAGATTTTGTTGTTAAACGAAAGGTTTACAATAAAGTTATTGATGATGATGATTATGAAGAAGAGGCCGATGATGATGATGATGAAGAGGATGATGAGGAAGAAGATGAGGACGATGATGAAGATTTTGATGATGGTGCCACTACGAACAGCACCAACAGCAATAGCATGGATAATTATCGTACGCCAGTTAATAAAAATAAACGCCTGCAGAAGAAAAAATCATCTCGCAATATTGTCCAATACAGTGGGTCAAATCCGGTGAGATCGTGTCGCCGTGAAAAAAGTAATCCAACTTATGATGAAATGGTATCGTCGCATTATTTACGCCCCACAAAACGTGTCAGTTACCTGGAATTTTTCAATGAAGACAATGGAAATCCTAACAATTTAAACGGCGAAATCCATTGCATTTCTTCGGACGATGAGTCTGAGGAGTTTGTGCCTCCTTCCGCGCAGCGCAGTGCTAAACTCTCTACGGCGAAAAAATCTATCGGTAGTTCAAAAATCCTTAGTTCCCGCCGTCTGACGAGGCGTCAGGAGAAGCTCTTAGGAAGTAATAAAAACCTAGATTCTTCAAATAAACGAGGCAAAAATCAAGAGAAGGAAGACGATAAAAAGAAAGTGCTAAAAGCCGAATCATGTGAACAACAGCAGCAAAAATCGAGAATTGTTGTTGAAGAAGAGCGCATTTTCCTCATCGATTATGGTTTAGCCTCAAAGTTTATCGATAACGGCATACATCGTCCATTTGTTATGGATCAACGTAGAGCCCATGATGGTACTTTGGAATTCACCTCCCGCGATGCTCATATGGGTGCCCATTCTAGGCGCAGCGATATGGAATGTTTAGGCTACAACCTGCTATTCTGGTCCCAGGGCTACTTACCATGGAAGGAGGCTGCAACGAATCAACAGCAAGAAAAAGTTCATCGTGCCAAGGAATATCTAATGACGGATGTACGAGAACTTTTGGGTCAAATATATGGCAAACAAGTTCCAAAATATCTTGGCGAATATCTTCACTTAGTTGGACAGCTAAACTATCACGAACGTCCCGACTACAACAGATACAGACGCCTCTTCGAAAGGGAATATCAAGAATTGGGTTACTCCCTGGCAGACATGCAGCTGCAAATGCGTGAAATTCAACGTACATGTGTGCGTGTCAAAGAGGAAATTGAAAACAAAAACGATTTCTTTGAAATGAACAAAGCAAATGGTGTCTTTAATGTGGCCTATAATGTTATGCAAACGGCGGTTGGTGGTACACCATTCCATGAACGTACCCTATCAAACCGTGTGTCTCCCAAAAATCTGCGTTCAAAATCTGACAAAAAGGCCACTAAGAAGAAAAAGTTCTCATGGACTGAAATTCTTTCACAGGATCCTGATCAAATAGCCCGGGAACGGGCGGAAAAAGAATTTGATCGTGAAGAAGAACTTAGCGATATACAACAAGCGATTGTGCGACGTTATCAGGGAAAGGCCACATACGCCATACGACAAGTACTAGAACAAATGGGACGCCTGGTCGAGGAATATGAATTACAAAGAGATGAACAACAAAAAGAGGAGCAGAAAAATAAAACTAAACAACTTAAAGAAGAGGTACAACGGCGAGCACACGCTTATTTCAAATATTTTATTTAACATATTCTACATTTTTTTACATTTTCTTTCCAGAAGAATGATGTCGAAATGGACGAATGTGATGGAGCAGGCAGAGATTTTTTCGAACCAATGGACGTGGATGAAGATAACAAAGAAAGTGAGGAGGGCGAAACAGATGCTACAGACATGTCGGAACAGCAGCAAAATTCTCGCCGTCAGAAAACTCTTCCGAAATCTCGCAGCGGCAACGCGCCATCTAGAGCGACAAAGGTAGCCGCTTCAAGAAAACTTATATTAAAAACACCAAATATGACGCCAGCAGAAAACTCCGAGGCAACATCGGGATCGCCCGCTGTAAAAAGAAACACACGCAAAAAGCATGTTAGCGTCAAGCTAGCTTTGTCTCCCTCTAATTCAACTCCTGTATCCACGATAGCACCAAGCACTGCAGCAAAAACGTCCAAATCGGCAAAGTCAGCCAAGCGTGGCAGTGCCATAAGCAAAAGCAGTCGTAAAACTTGCGGCGGAACACCAGCAGCATCTGCCGCAGGAGAGGTAGAGCACCAACAATCTTCACAAATAACAAGGGAGCGTCGCACGAGACGGTGCCTTTTAAAGACTGAACAACAACAAGCATCCGAGGGTCCTTTAGAAGATGATTCAAATTCAAACTACAGTCCAGATGGTAATTTATGGAAAGGTAACAACCACACGGAATTCGTGTATTCCCGCAATTGTAAAAAATGATTTATTAACAACCAGAGAATCCACCATTGTCGTTTACTTAATTGCCCAATCGTCGTTGTTCAAATCGTATATATTTGAATTATTCCATTTTCTTTTTTTAAGTCGTCTAATCACTTAAGAAAAGTATTTTTATTTGGAAACTTGGAAACGAACAATTTGGACAAATTTTTGGTTTTGTACAATTATATAATGAACAAAAAAGAAAACAAATAAATAATATATAATACTACACACCAATAATTGTTAGTAAGTCGTGGATACAAACAAAACAAAATCGTTTAAACAACAAATCTACAGAAAAAAGTATTAAATATTTTTAAAGCTTGTTTGCTTTAAATAGAAGTAATTTCATTATAATAAAATAAAATGAATGTACTTTTAATTTTTCAAAAAAAAAATGTATAAGAGAAAAATGCTTAGCTCCATAAGGATGATATATATACTCTCTAAAAGCAACAAAAATATGGCATATATTCAACAGAAATTCAATAATTTAATTTTCAACCCAAACAATAAAATGAAAATTATTCGATAATTAAAGAGTAACAAAATAACTAGTTAATAAAACTACAAAACTTAGTAAATATATAGAATAAACACATTCATACAATGACATTGAAAAAATATTATTGAAACACGCAAGTACACTCATACACACACAACCATACACATTGAAAACAAAGGCATATATATAGTTATTATTTAAAACAAATCTAATGAATTTTTAATGAAAAACATGAAAAGAAAAATACAACCACACTTTAAAGCGTTTTATGTTTGATATATTGAATTTGTATTTAATTTATCCTATACATACCTAAACATATTTTTTTAAATCTACAACAAAAATATTGAATTCAATTCATTATTACAAATTAGTCAAATCAAAATGAACATTCATCCTATAAAAACCACAACAAACTCGCCCCAAATCCAACACCATCAATTAATACTACTCCCAAAATACAGCATTACAACAATCTCCCAATCATATCATAATTTCGCCCCAATTGATTTTTGTTAAGCCTCCCTTTATGTTAACTTTATTATTATTATTTAAAAAAAACTTTTTTTATCCTTTGTGTCCGTTAGTTATATAAAAAAATATTTTTTTTATAGTTATCCCTTGTTTACTTTTTCTCTTTGTGGATTTTTTTAATTTAAGTAGCATTAGTTGTAAACGTATTTAACTATTACAAGAAAAGAAAAACCTACAAAATATTAATTTTAAAGAAAATAAAAAGAAGAAATCCTTTAACATAAATTAGGCTATACACACTCTCGTAAGAAACAAATTATCTTTAAATTACAACAACAAAAACCATGAAACCAACAAAAATCAAATAAAAAAATTATATAAAATTAAAAATATATTTGTTTTTGGTGTGCAAAAATGTTTCTTTTTAGAAACATTGATAAATTAAAGATGACATTTAGTTTGAGGCGTTTGAGTAAAAAAAAACGTTGGTGATGGAAATATTATTAGTAATGATTCCAAGATTGAAGAAGTTGAACGCAATTGTTTTTAAATAAAAAATTTATGTAATGAAGCAAACGTTTTGAGTGTCCGAAAAACATTACCAATTACGAAGATATTCATTTCGGAGGAAATGTCAAGGTCTGTCAGTTCCGTACAAATCAAAACGAATCACACGCGAATAAACAATTTTTTGCAAACAAAGCTTGAACTTTTTTGCACTTATCTATTAATATTAATTTATTTATATGAATTCCAATGCAAAGTAAATTTATAATCAAATTTTACGGTCCAGCGAAAAGAAGGGTGACAAAGACCGTGTTGTTTGTTATACAGGGTTTTCCAACAAGAGGTGTTATTTTGAATCACCCGGTATTTCGGTAGCTTCTTTGACATTTGACAAGTAGAAACTACGCCATTACTAAAAATGGAACATTTGCGATTTGGTTATGGAAAATTTCATGAAATTTGCAATACATGTATAATTGGCCTCTTTTGGCTTTCTTTGTATTGATATTGAATAAATAAATAAAAATAAAAGGATATGGTCCTGTAAGCGTGGTCGTGGTGGCCATTTGGCTGATGTTGTTTTTCATTATTAACGGCATACCTTGCTCTTTATTATGAAATAAATATCCGATTATTTATCTCAAAAAATTGCATATTTCTGTGAATACCAAAATAACACCTCTTGTTGGAAAACCCTTTATTTTTGTAGCGACAGGCCAGAGCCTCTGGTGGGAATCGAAACCACGACCGCTAAACTCATATGTATGCGAGCACGCTACCAACTTATCTACTGGGGCCTTATTGATTAATATTAATTTTTAATTGCAAAAAATTCGAACAAAATTTTTCTAAAAAACGCGGAAAATCTCACTCGTTGAAATCAAATTCCTATTCGTTCGTCACTGACACTAACTCTCTCCGGGAAAAAATTTCTTCTTAAATTATATTGTTTTTGCCGAAAACTATAGACAGAAGGAAAAATAATTCTATGAAAAATATATAAATGAAAATTCTAATTTCAAAGCATACTTAGCACTTGAGAAGGTACTTTTATCAAAGTAATTTCCAACAGTTGGAAGGACAATTTCTTTGCTAACACTCATTCAGTACAAATCCAAAATCCAAAGGGCTGGAGCTACAATTGCAACATTTCGTGTGAGGGTAGCGCCTAGGGCGAAGATTCGGTATGAATCACAATTTTTCGAAATTAAAAAATTTACGCGCACATTGGGACAAAAAGGAAAAAGGGATAAATATGGCACCAAAGCCAAGTCCAAACGGCAAGAGCTTGAATCGTCTAATTTGACTTGAGGGTAGCCATTGGAACGTAGACTAAACACAAGGAGTTTTTTAGGCAAAAATGGTGGGAAAATGATAAATATTGTGCAGTGGGACAAAACTATGTTGGATATGGTACAGTGAGGCAAAAAGTGCTGAATATGGTATAGTGGGGGAAAAAATTTAAATTTGTGCAGTGGGTCAAAAATGTGTTAAATATGGCACAGTGGGGCAAAAAGTGTTAAATATGGTATAGTGGGGGAAAAAATTAAATTTGTGCAGTTGGTCAAAAATGTGTTAAATATGGTACCGTCGTGCAAAAATGGTAAAATATGGTACGATATGGCAAAAAGGGTTAAATATGGTAGAGTAGGGCTAAGGGTGCGAATTTAGCTTTTGGAATATACAGTATGTTTTTCTCTTAATACATACTTATAGCGGCACTCTGATGCAAAAACGATTAAATGGTGTACATTTGTGGTTTAATGGCACTTAGAGGCACATAACGGAAAAGGGATAAATACTGTAATCTTTAGATTGTCCTAGCGGGTGACATAGGCTATATTAGTTATTTATTGAGGAGTCGTGGCCCCGCGCAGATAAGCAAATTTGGAGTTATTATTTTCTTAGTGATTCCTACTGTTCATACCTACGAATGGATTATCGAACGCAATCGGTCCAAAAATGGGCAACGTGTGGGCTGGGTCCAGCAAGTACTCCATAACATTTTGCAATAATGAACAAACATTTCGGGAAAACGAAATATTAAGTGACATATTGCACTTACGTCTGTTGGTGAAATTTTTTTTGGCATTGTCAGTTACGTCTAAAATCATTTACCGTTTTTTGAGAAAACGGTAATATAAATATGCACAAAATGTATACACACGTTGTACTTTGACTAGACAAATCGTCGGTTGGTCATCCAAGCGACGATATATGTAATTCGAATGAAAAAATCTAACAATCGGATAACATTTTTTGATAACTTTCAACTTATCGAAATGTCCAAAGCCGGCCACGCGGTAGAGTTGCCAAATTCAAACTGCCTCTTATTTGTACTCAAGGAAGAAGGAAAAAATAGCTGGATTTTAGATTAAAATCTACCCGGACCAATATGTCTTTGGAATCGAAGTTATCGATAACTAGAAAGTTATAAAGGGTCCGCCAAAAAACTTTTTTTTTTAAAACATCGCACAAAACATCGATTGTAGCTTCGGCTGTGTGGCACGTAGCGCCGTCCTGTTGAAACCAAATTTTGCCAATATCCTCCTCTTCAATTTTTGTGAACAAAAATTCGTTCAACATGGCCCGATAACGATCGCCATTGACTGTAACGGCCACTCCTTGCTCATTTTCGAAGAAAAATGGCCCAATGGCCCAATTATTCCTCTGGACCAAAATCCGCACCAAACAGTGACTCGTTTTGGGTGTATCGGCTTTTAAATGTATGCGTGCGGGTTTTCTGTGCCCCAAAGGCGACAATTTTGCTTGTTTACATACCCGCCAAGATCAAAATGAGCTTCATCTGAAAAGATGATTTTTTTTTTGGCAAAATCGGCATCTTCTGTAAGTCGATCGCTGCCAGCGTTGTTCAAGCGTATACACAACCATATTCGTTCAGCGGAAGGATAAAACGATCGAAAAAAAATTTTAATTTTGAGGTGATTTGTCCAAATATGCGTAGATCGATATTGTCAAAACGGTAATTGTTGTTAATAAGAAAAGATGAACATTGGAACTAATTAAAAACTTCAAGCAAACTGCATAAGAATTTGTGGCAGCACCAAGACCGCCGTGTTCGGCAACTATAAATTTATTTATACAATCTACTTGAATTCGACTAAAGTTCATACTCTTTTAACGGTGTCGATCTATCGAATGCCGTGTTTTGCATGATTTGGCCGCAGTTTTTCCGAGAGAGTAAAGTACGCGCGTATAAAAGCGTATTTTTGACAGACGTCGTACGCATTCACTCGTATTCAAGAACTGCCCTTACAAATAAGTTGTTTACATTAAAAAATGAAAAAATGCTTAACTTTAACACAAAAATTAAGAATTAAAATGTGAAAAAGTAAACCTTAATTTCCTAACCTCTTTTACTATGTGAGTAGTAGAATGTGCTTTCCTAAGCGTTAATAAATACAAAGGGATCAAAGAAAATAATATATGCCTTCTGCCAACAATGTGACTTTTAAATATTCAGAAACTTACCTCCAAAATATGTTCTACAAATGGAATGCGTCTAATAAGCTGTAATAACCGAGCTTCAGCACAACCGAAATCCACAATCTACAGAAAGAAGCAGAAAATAACATGAAACATCGTCTGGACCCGTGGACACCAATGGTGAGTTAAACCCCATACTTTTTTGATAGGCTGTTTCCAGCAAGGGTCTTCTATTATTCGAACTGCTGTTGTATATCTTTGTTCATACACTGGTGGATCAAATTTTATTTGCCCTTCTGGCGTAATATATGTTTTGGTATTAAGACCTCCGTTAGGTAAACGATAAGAGAACATCGTTGTTACTCGTAGGAAAAAATTAATAAACTTTCTTAAACTCCCCAAAGTTTAAGCAAAATCACGAATTGTTCAACCACTCCACTGTAAAATTGTAAACAAAGCAAAGTAAGATTGTATATAAATTAGAGATGACGATTCGGACATAATTTGACAAATTTCGGGATTATTGTCTGCAGTTTCCTTAATTTCCTCTTTTCAACAATTTAAGATTTTTGTACCCCTACTTCATACTGTTGTACAAGGTACATGCTTTGTGCATACATATATTCACCGTTCATTAATTATACCTATCGACTTATAATCGAACACACACATCTGTGGTTTTTGTTATTCGAGAAAACGACAGATATATTATGTAATTTCTTTACGCTACTTTTGTTGCCGGTAAGTCAAAATTATAAAGGTATGTACAAGGTGGCGCAAAAGTAATCCTCCTATCAGAAAATGCTATAAATTTTGCGATTGGCCCCTAATGCCTAATGTTGACATTTGTGTAGTAAACACATGCGAAATACACGTTAATAAACAATGTTACGCTACACTGCTCCAGAACGCGGAATATTGCTGACTATTTATTTGACCAATAATCGGTCGGTGACTTTGGCACAAAAAACATCGAAAGGTTACTTTTGCGCCACCTGTTACATCCGACCAAAAAATGATACTTCAATGGGCAATGGTGGAAATAAATTATATAAAATTTTTCGATAACTACCTTAGTTATAGAAATGTCGAAAATGAAAATTGATAACTACTAACGATAACATTCGAGTTATCGAAATTTTCAAATCCGACTACGTGGGTAAAAGTATTCCTTTGGCCGGGGTTAAAGATACCTCCAAAGACGGCTACGCGGACCAAAGTGCTCTACTCTGGTGTATGTCCAAAGACATACCCCAGAGGAGCCCTTTGGAACGAAAAAAATAGTTTTTTTTTTTAACTTTTATACCCGATAATTATGCGAGATATCTGTAACAAGCACATTGTTTTTTCTTATTATTTTGAGGAGATCTGTCCATATATATGGTCCGATCGAGGGGCTTCAGATATCATATTCTCCCTAATGCTAATATTTGCAAAAGGTTCAAAGTAAAATTATTTTATGTGAAAAATGCCAAGATACCAGAAAATACTATCCTTGCATTCCTAATACATATGCTTCAAACAGCTGACACATATTATAGTTTGTGTATAGATTATAGATGGCGCGTTCAAATTGAACCAGGTTAATATCAGGGTGCACAAAACAAGGTAGATATTGATCAACCCATTATATACCAGTGTGTGTTTGAATAAACGCTTATAATTTCTTTACTTTGGGTAAATATAATATATATAAATAAATATATCGTGAAGTTCCCTTTTTTATTGAAATTTCCAAAATCTAGGTATGAGACTAAAGCACGAAGTATGATCGCACTAAAATTTATTATTTTACGTCCTAGGAAGTCATTGCAGTAAGATTAATAATTTTTGTGTACATCTATGTCACTTATTTGACTTCTGTGGCTAACTGCAAAGTAGGACGCCATATCTGTGTTTTTCTGGAATAACCGCATATGCCAGAATTTTTTGATTTCGATATTTTACCTTACAAAAATGTATTCAGCTCATCCATATCTATCGATAAATAAATGACACTCCTGTATGTCCAATATTTGGTTAGTTTAGAAATATTTTAGGTACAAGTTTTTTACGTGTTTCTCTAGACACAACGAATTATAAACTCCTGTGACTCGATAACGATAGTGTCGAATTAGATTTTGTAGCAGTTATCATTTACCATATTTTAGGTTTAGTTAATTTAATTAAGTTTTATTTTATAGCTCAGGTTTTGAACTATGTAATTGGTAGGGACATAGATACTGTTACACACATTTTAAGCTATAACATTAAAAGTAATAAATCCTTTTGGACCAAATTTATTGACATATATTGTATACAAAAAGCAAGCCTTATGTCGGTCGCACTGATCAATCATCAATAGCCGCACGCTCCTCGTCCCTTTGGGAAAGTGGTCACAGCACGAATCGAAGAGAATCTATCGGGTCTGTTCTGTAGCAAGGTGATTTTAAAATCACCGGCGATTTACAATCACTTTTGGAGTTCGAAATCGCCCGGTTTATTATTCATAGCCTCCCAAAAAAGATTGTTCGAATTATGTTCGGGTGATTTCGCACTCCAAAGTGTAGTTAAGTCGCCGGTGATTTTAAAATCACCGTGATATCAAATCGCCGTGATTACAGAACAGACCCGTATGTTGGGGTATCTTTTGTGGGATGAGACCTTGTCCTCTAAAACTGTCCACAATTTGTAAGCCAGTGGGTTTAAATCAAGGGCGTCCGACCGGTGGCGGTCATTGACATCTCCAGTCTCTTCAAACAGTTGTATGCACCGGTAGATGAACATGAGTTTAATCCCAAGGTGGCAGAGCGTTTTGGAAATATTTTTTTCATTCCATATATAAAAAGCGCTATAACAGCGATACGGTTCTCATTATCTAACCACTCCATAGTGAAAGCTGAAGCAACTTTGAATTCCCGTTACAAACTAACGCTACAAAGGTTAGGTTTCATAATCCACGTGGGAGGGGTATGGTATTTTTACTGCCACTATTGTAATGGATGTGTTCAATTTTGTAACATTATTATGTGCCTACTAAGTAATTCATTGGCCTCATAGGTTTTGTATTACTAAAATTGATTCAATAAATTACCACTACGTAATAAGGATGAACTACCATTAAATATTTCTCTAAACTGCACGAAAACAGTTTCAAATTTCGATTCATTGTGCAACATTCAAAATTAGTGTAGTTCTCATGGGCTTCAATCAAAATGAGATTTCCTATTCTCCCCAATTTTGTACTTGATTGTTAACAAGTTAATTCCCATATATATGTACATATAAACATAAAACAATTTGTGTTAAAATTTTAGGAATCTTTATTGTTAAAAAATATGTTTCATTTACACATCCAATCTGAAAAGAAAAAATTGTAAACATTTAGTTCCTTATTCCCTTCACACAAAAAATTATGTATGTATGTAGTTAAAGGACATTTTCAGTCTACCAGTATCATCAATATTGTCTTTATGACAGGGATAACTAAAAGCTCATCATTGCCTTCTTTAAAAAATACATAAATTCATTCAGATACACACCTTCCACATACTCCTTACTCCTTTTATTCAGGAAAGTCCAGATAATAGTAGTGCTGGAATAAAATGAAAATAGTAAAAAAAAATATTAGCTGAAAAGCTTAAAATTTTTAAGGCCTTTTGAATATTATCAAGTATCAGACGAAAGTAATCAACATAATAAAATTCAGGTATATGCTTGTCTACTATAATTATCATCATGAACAAATTTAGAAATAGGTATTAATAAATACTAACCGTTTGGCTTTTTGGCAATCAATGTATCACGACAGTTTGCTTCTTCGAACTTCAACTCTTAAAAAATATAAACATATATTTTTAAATTAAAATCGAATTTTCTTGTAGATGTGCTATTTTATATATTTTCTGCGAGAATTTCAGCTAATAAAAAAAACCAATCCGCATTGTTATACTCAGACTGGGGCGGTATCATAAAACATCATTGTGATCCTTTAACTATTCTACAGCACAAACAAATTATACTAACCTTAAAATCTTTACTTGTCAGCTGGACAATGTGAACTGAAGTAGATGTTTTAAATCATCTGTAAAGAAAAGAAAAGCGTAGTTTGATTAAATGCTTATAACCTATGCATTGAATTTTCCAAGATAAAAAGAATTTTTTCAGATAATAAAAACCAATCAGCACTGTTATTTCAGACTGGGGCGGTATACCAAAACATCATATTACAATTGCATGCTCAAAAAGATGTATATAAACTAATTATTGGAGCATAACCTACCTTTGACAATTATATTTTAGCAGATGCCGAAAGATAGACTGGTGTTTTCCGTCCTATTAAATATGACCATGGTAAACATTTTATAGGATCCAGATTTGTAGTCTTGCTGTAGAATGTAAATAATATATAGATACATATTTATTAATAACATGGTAAACCAGTAAACAGTTCTCTATAATCATTAGGATTATGTTCAAAGGCAATTTCAGTCTACCAGTATCATCAAGGTTGTCTTTATGACAGGGATAACTAAAAGCTCATCATTGCCTTAGAAAATAAATACCTATATCATTGATTGTTACACACCTTTTCTCCGATAAAAATCCATGACAGGAAAGTGTCTAGACATTCAATTTTAGGGAACCAACTAGAATTAAATAAGAAAAAAACTAGTGTTAAATAAAATATCATAATTATCGAATAAACTTGCTAGCATAACTTTCTACTTAAATATTTCAGACGAAAGTAATCAACATAAATAATTCAGGTATATGCTTGTCTACTGTAATTATCATCATGAAACTTTTGTTTTGACATAAAAAGGAAAGGGAGGGAGGAATACTAACTAACTAACCTTTTATTTTTGATCCAGTCATAATTTCAGCGATCTACAAATAAAATAAAATAAAATGAGTTAGTAAATAATTGCATAGTGTATAATTACATGTTAAAAAAAAGTAAAAAATATTTATCAGATATTTAACCAATCAGCACTGTTATCTCAGACTGGGGCGGTATACCAAAACATCATTTTAAAAATTAGATACTTTAATGGCACAATTTATATATTAAAATTGCAGTTTGGAATTTAAAAAAAGTAGTTTTACAATGTACATACATATCAATGCATCCATTCCAAAGCACGCTAAGTGCAAAAATTTAGTTTTTCAGGAGAGGCGTCAAAATTATAAGAAATTTTTAAATTGTTATGGAATTCCTTTATAATGCAACCCGAACGACCTGTAATATTTTGTGAATAACTTATGATTGAGTTGAAGGATAAACACCAAATTCTGACTGAATAAATTTAATATTTAGAATTTGAAAATAAAATGCCCCTGAAAACATGCTAAGTCGACTCAGCAGTCTTTGTATTGAAGTTATCGATATGTACATTAGGGATGTAACGAATATTCGCATTCGCATAATCGAACGCAAATTATGCACATCATTTTAAAATTCGCATTCGCAAAAACCATCTTTGGATTATTCGCCTTCGCAAAAATATATTTCAGTATTCGCTTCCATTTATTAAAGTGTCAAATCTCCTTATTCCCTTCACACAATTTGAAGATATGTGTGTGCTTGTGGTAACAGGAGGTAAAACTATGGAAAACAGTCTTAATACTTGAATATCATGGAAAAGTATCAATTCAGTTCCTTAAATTTGTTGGTACTAAAGGCTCTAACTATTATTCGCATTCGCATTCGCTTTCGCAAAAATGCATATTTCACTATTCGCTTTCGCATTCGCAAGAAATAGATTTCAATATTCGCTTTCGCTAAAGCCACTTTCGTTACATCCCTAATGTACATATGTAAGCATTCAGATATGTAAATTTGAAAAGATCAATTGTTTTTGTCAAACAAGTTTTCTTGAATTTAACTTTTCCTCGACAATGATTTCACTATTTTGAGACTATGGCATTCTAAGCATCAAGCTCAAAATCGTCTTAACGATGGGGCCCTGAACATAATTTTTGAAATCTATACATGGCACAAAAATAGAAAATTGGTCTTTATTTGTTTTACTATACTTTGATGTGAAAAAAATTTATTTATATTGAAGAAATCTATGGAAAATAAAATGACAACACTGACTTGACAAAGCTATCATCTACGGATATCCTTTCTTATTCCTTTTTGTATTTTTTCTATTTTCTTTAGTACATAAGCTACTTAACAGTCAAAATAGCGTAAGGCAAAATTTTGAAAAAAAAAGTTTACCATAATATTTTTTGTCTAAATTCTTATTTAGGCCTTGGAAGGAGCTCCTAATGATTTCCCTTTCAATTATTTACATTTATGTATAAGAAATATTACCTGATTTTTGTTGGTCCGGTGATCCATCCCTTCATTGGGTATACTTGTTGTATTTTAACGCCATTTTAAGTTTCTATAAAGATTAAAAATACGTATTTATTTTTTTAACACGTGACCAACCAACTGAAGGAGAATGTGTAATTTATTTCGAACATATTTAATGGCAATTTCAGTCTACCGGTATCATCAAGGTTGTCTTTATGACAGGGATAACTAAAAACTCATCATTGCCTTTCACATTAAAAGATTTATGGGCCAATTTTGTTTAAATTATCGGAAGTAGATAGTGAATAAATATGATCCCATAAGATCATATGGACTATAAATCTTAAAACGTGTGCACAAAGTATACTCGAGACAAATATTCAATACAAACCTTGTACATGAGATCCATCCAACGCATTAACGTTCAGCAATTTTTTGGAGGAATCAACTGAAACGTTGAAAAAAAAACACGTGTTAGGAAAAATTTCATCCAAATGACTTCAAATTAATTTTCTGAATAAAGTATCAGACGAAAGTAATCAACATAAATTAATTCAGGTATATGCTTGTCTACTTTAATTATCATCAGCAGAATATTAATTAAAATAAGAAATAAATAAAATACTAACCTCCAAACTCAAATGCATCCATATGTTATATGCTGCATCACATCACCACATGGATAAATTTCCAATTTATGTCTTTCCAATATAATAATAGTTAAAAAATAACTTGCGTCAAGTCATCTGAAAATGAATTTTTGTGAAATTAATTATTATTCGCCTTCCATTCGCATTCAGATGTATAATTAACAGTTGTGGTGAACAATAAATTATCAGATAAAAAAAAAACCAATCAGCACTGTTATCTCAGACTGGGGCGGTATACCAAAACATCATATCACAATTTATAATTTCACGCTCTGTATAATAAATATATTATTTTATGTATTTACCTTGTGATTATATATATAAATATTTTCCATTTTATGCTATTGAATTGGCTTTCGAAAAGATGAAAGAACTAGTCTCGCCTGTTCGGCTTTAAATTTAGAAGTGAAAGAGATGCGATAGTTAATATCTGTAATAAGTGTGTGTTTTAGGTATATTAAAGATGGCTGCTATGTGAATGTATGTAGCAAACAAAATGGCTTCCGCCTAAATACAAAGCGTATGGCATGTTTTTCGAAAGTATTGTCGGAATATACGATTTATTGTACAATTATTTTCTGAGCAAAAATGGGTAAAACTGCGCTATATTTTTATTAAACCGGGTTTTAGGTATATTAAAGATGGCTGCTATGTGAATGTATGTATGGGGCGCAACCAGCGTTGCCGTTTTGGTCATTTCCGACCAAATTTGGTCGGATAGATTTAAAATTTTTCTTTCTGGTCGGATGGTCGGACCAACTCAATTTTGGTCGGTTTTATTCTCAAATATTGTATTATAATACAGAATAATTTAAAGATTAATATGAATTTTTTTCACCGTTGGAAATATCTTGAAATGTTGATTGTGAATCCCAATATTTTTCTTAATCGATACAAACAGTATCGACCTGTTATCGAAATTGTAGACAAATACGTTGTAATAACATTTTATTTGAAAATAATAATTTCGGATATTTCGATCACCGAAAATGTGGTTTGTAGTTGTATAAATTATCGTTCATGGGGAAAGAATTATTTCTTTCAGTCCTGTTCTGTATTCCAAGGGTAGATTAATGACGAAATTTTGGTTCATAGATCTCACCATAATTGCGGTATTTTGCCATTTGTGTTCAAAGAAACAAATTTAGAAACTGGAACACTAAAATACAGAACTGGAACATTTTCTTATATCGTCGGCTCAATGCTATTTTGTCCCATACGCCATTTTGTATGATCGGAGAAAAACGCAATTTATTCTTTGATTAAAAACGGGACTGAAGAGTTATACACTTTTTATTTCACAGGGCTCCAAGTGTTCGTATGATTCTCATGCATTTCTATGCCATTACATTCAAAAATAAGAAAGTTATGACAATTTTTGTACCTGGTATTTTGGTCCATATCCACTTTTATTTTAATATTTTTTCGTATTTGTATTACATGGACCACAAAAAGGGTCGGTATGGAAGGACAGTAATTTACATATTGTGATCGAAAGAACGTAAAATACTGAGTCAAAAATATGGGGCGATAGAAAAATGGAGACATAGCACAAAAATATTAAAACCATTTCCCGTTATTCAGAGTTAAATACATTTACCGTACCAATATCTCGAAAACTAGGCGAGATAGGAAAAAAAAAGATTGCAGATTCTGAAGGAGCATGCTTGAAACCTATATTATCAACTTCTAACTCAAAAAACACAAAAATGGCGTATGGACCAAAATAGCATTAAGCCGACGATATGTACGTATTTATACGTACATAAATTATTCAAGAAGATTTGACTTTTATGCATGACTTATGACGTTACAGTTTGGTATACTTCTGGTATATTGCTGAGATTTTGTAAATTTCCGAACATCATAGATTTTTAAAATCCTACAATTAACAAAAAATTTTACTATCGTGTTCTAGAACTCACATGCTTTAGTCATAAATGATGAAAGTTAAAAATTATTTTTAACGTTGCAATCAGTTAAACAAAACTTAACACATTATTATTAAGACTTTCTATGAATAATTGTCCATCCATTTGTTATTTGTCACAAACTATATCATACAACTTCATCGTATTCTTTATTTTTAGGCGTCTAATATAAATTAAGAAAAGCTCAATACAAATTCCCAAAGAAATGTACATTATCTTACACTCTGCATTAATAACAAAAATTATTTCTAAATGCAGATTTTTTTTTTATTTTTACATATTACATTTTGCAATTTATAAATTGACTTTTAGCTACTAGGATATATCCATATTCCTCTGTCACGGATCAATCTACAATAATATAACCAGTAGCTGTTTGGAGTTGAAAATGGACCATATCGGTCCATGTTTCGATATAGTCCCCATAGAAGGATTGCAACCTTTACCTAACATATACACATACTTCAAGCAATTGACATGACATTTTTCGAAATTGGCTCTAAGTTTACGTAGAACTACTTACACTTACAAGGATCATCGCAGGACGATGATTTAAAGTCCCATCCAATTTGAATTCTTGCCGCCTTTGTAACAAATATTAATATTTTGGACTGCAATTCGGCAATTATTATTTCCTTTAGTAATGGATCGCATTGGACCACATTTGTATATATCCGCCTTATTAAGGTCAAAAAACGA
The DNA here is from genome assembly GCA_963930755.1 of Eudasyphora cyanicolor. Classification (NCBI taxonomy): domain Eukaryota; kingdom Metazoa; phylum Arthropoda; class Insecta; order Diptera; family Muscidae; genus Eudasyphora; species Eudasyphora cyanicolor. The sequence continues at coordinate 166,962,792 of OZ005738.1, read as the reverse complement.
TTTGATTTATTGACGCCGTAACAATCAATTATGCCAAGCTACTGAACTAAAATTTGGCGAATTTCACACAGAATCAATAAATCGGTCAATTGCAGATGTATTTCCTGTTATAGCATTGAATGAGATCGATGATGTAGAGTATATTCGATTCGGATGGACAACTTTTCTAAAGATATCAAGTTTCATCAAAATCGGAAAATTTTGTCATTAAACTTTACAAAATATCGAAATCTTCATTTTATAAATTTGGTCGGCTACAACTAATTTTGGTCGGTTTTTGGGAAGATTTTGGTCGGAAAAAAATTTCTCCTGTGGCAACACTGGGCGCAACTCCCATTTTTTGACATTATTTACACACACACACACAAACGAACGAGAAGTATTCATTACTTATGATATTTTGAATCAAAAATAATATCATTAAGTCAAAGACAAATAGAATATAAGAGTAATTGTCAGTTACGAACGAATAGGAATTTGATTCCAACGAGTGAGGTTTTTCGCGGATTTTCAGACCGTTTTTCCCGAATTTTTTGTAATTGTCACAATTATAAAATTAATATTAATCGATAAGTGCAAAAAAGGTTCAATCAATGTTCGCGTAATACTGTTTTTTCGCGTGTGACAGTTCATTCCTATTCGTTCGTAACTGATAGATTTTGACGTTTCGGCCTGAAAGAATGTCTTCTAATATTCTATTTGTCTTTGCATTAAGTAGTGTATTTGCCAACAGACGAATCCCATTCACGACGAACTCCATTCATCATCACGACGAATCCCATTCATCATCACGACGAATCCCATTCATCACCACAACGAACTCCATTCATTAACATTATAAGATTTTTTAAATTAAACTTTTACAACAATTTATTTAACTTAGGTAATCAGAACGCATATAAAGGGTGGTTAAATTGTAAGGGCCGACGTTGAATGTGAACCACACCTAAACGTCAAGTTTTTTTCTGCATTTCATTTGACATTTCTCAATTTCAGACTAACTCAATTTGAACCATGGGAAGATACACAATCCAGCAACGCGTTGAAGTTTTTTAAGCCTTTTACGAAAGTGGGCGTTCAAATCAAAATGCATTTCGTGCACTTCGTGATGTTTTTTTGATCAGCATAATCGACCAAATATGTCCACAATCGGGAGAATTGTGCGCAAATTTCAGCATTCGCATATGCGAACGCGAATTATTCGCATCATTTTAAATTTCGCATTCGCAAAAACCATCTTTGGATTATTCGCTTTCGCAAAAATATATTTCAGTATTCGCTTCCATTTGTTAAAAGTGTTAAAATCTCCTTATTCCCTTCACACAATTTGAAGATATTAAAACCAATGAAAACCTTTGCCACTTATCTTCAAAACAGTTGAAAAAATATGCTTGTCCTTGTGGTAAAAGGAGGTAAAAATTCTTAATACATGAATATCCTGGAAAAGTATCAATTCAGTTCCTTAAATTTGTTGTTACTAAACTATTATTCGCTTTCGCAAAAATGCATATTTCACTATTCGCTTTCGCATTGGCAGGAAATATATTTCAATATTCATAAAGTCACTATCGTTACATCCCTAGTTTGGTGCGGCGTATGGGCTGGCGACGTCATAGGGACATACTTCTTCGAAATGAGGCCGGTCATGCAGTTACTGTGAATGGTGTTCGCTATCGTGAGATGATAACGAACTTTTTATGGCCCGAATTGGAAGATACTGATGTGGTTTCAACAGGACGGTGCCACTTGCCACACAGCTAACGAAACAATGGCTGTTTTGCGCAACAAATTCGTCGTGGCGATGTCAATTGGCCGCCAAGATCATGTGATTTGACACCGTTGAACTTCTTTCTTGGGGTTATTTGAAAGAAAATGTGTACGTCGATAAGCCCACAACAATTCAAAAGCTAAAGGATGAGATAATTCGGCATATCAACGGCATAGAACCTCAATTATGCCTCAGCGTCATCGAACATTTGGACCATCGGATGGAGGTGTGCCGCCGAGGTCGCGGCGGCCATTTGGCCGATATTTTGTTCCATACATAATTGAACCATACCAATATTATCATAATAAAAGGAAATGACAATAATTTCTTAAATACAGGCATGTCACAAAGTGCAAAATCGTACAAGAATTTACGTTTTTGAAATCGAAAACGTTTTTAGCTTCTACAGAAAACGTAAACGAAAAAAAAAATTAGGTTTAAAACGTTCATAAAATCTTAAGTGAAATTTATGTTTTTAGTAATTTAAACTCCAGAAAAGTTGAAAAATCTACTAAGGATTAGGTATGAATAATACTTGTATTAATTTCAATCAAAAAATAAACTTTTCGTACGAAAATTTTAATACTTTTGGTCTTCGAAGTGCTATACACTCTAAAGCAACCATAAAACAAACAAAAAAATAAAAAAATAAGAGAAAATGCAACCCTGAAACTAAAAAAAGAAACAAAAATCAAAAAAGAAGATTCGACCAATGAAATGTATGTTTTTATTTTAATGTTAAACTTAATTAATAATAATCAGGCATGTCACAGAGTGCAAAATCGTACAAGAATTTACGTTTTTGAAATCGAAAACGTTTTTAGCTTCTACAGAAAACATAAACGAAAAAAAAATTCGGTTTAAAACGTTCACAAAATCTGAAGTGAAATTTATGTTTTTAGTAATTTAAACTCCAGAAAAGTTGAAAAATCTACTAAGGATTAATTATGAATAATACTTGTATTAATTTCAAGCAAAAAAATAAACTTTTCGTACGAAAATTTTAACAGCCTGTTTCTGTAACTTAAAATTTTGCTTTCGTTCGCTTGCCAGACGACAAACAGCTGATTTGGGTTTCACTAACTACCATCACAACGGCAAGTCGCACGATAATGAACTCGTACGAAAACGTAATCATTTCAGTGTAAATTTTGGTTTCTCTATCTCTCTTTGCTGTCATCTGGGCGAACACAAATGTCAGATCGAGTCACTTTATTTTATTTGTCGACTGATAAGAACAATGACAATAAAAACGTTATTAAAAGCAAAAAATAAATAGATATAAATATAATTATGGTAAAAACAATTAAATAATGATAAAATTGTATACATATGTTTACATTTTGAAGCATAAAGAAGTCAACATTGGCAGCTCGCTAAAGCACGGTACCCGTTTCACGGTGAAATCCCATACAAAAACCAAAGTTGTGAAAAAATTAGTGAAAATTTTTCATTTGTGGTACTGTGTTTATTTCAACGTGAGAAACTGACATTTTGCGCCGTATAAATTGAGCGATTGCACACAGTCACCGTCGCCAGCGACAGTGTATACGTTTCGTATAGAAGAAAAAAATCGTCGTCGCCCGACTCGCACACCAGTTTTTCGTCGTTTTGTAACATTGTTACTATTATTTTTTTGGGCCGCGAGAGATTCAACAGTTTGATGTAGGTAAATATTACTTATACTTTTTTCATGTGATTTTCTAATGTGATTTTTCATGTGATTTTCTAATAAATAACAAGTGGCACGACACCACAGCAAGCCATTTTTCCAGCAAAAATTGCATTTCGTTCGCGACAACAAAGCAGTAGTGGTGGAACTTCAATTGAGCAACTGGAGATCGAAATGTGTCCACCTTCTTCATCGCCTCCCGCCTGTAAAACGATTTTGCCCTGAAAGTTGTGATTTGCTTCGCCCAGTCGTGATGACGACGATGAAACAAGTGGCAGTCCTAGCCTACTATCAAAACGAAGCACAGCACCCAGTGAAAAAAATTACAGTGATAAGACACCAAAAACGATGTCAACTTCGCGACCATATCGTAAGGTGCGTGCTCTGAGATTGTTAGATACGCCAGCAACACCAAAAACCATTTTGGAAAGGTCATCGAGAAAGTGTTTGAACCACCTGTCTGCCGTTGCAGCATCGGATATAACAAAAAGACAGGAATCGCTATTTCTTAAGACGACTGAAAGGCCACGATCATTACCTTTACACAAGAGAGCTCTTGACAATGTCATGCAACAGCAGACAGCTAAGTAAATGTCTTTACACCAGGGTGAGAAGTGATTCAGTTAATTTGTGACATTTTTTTTGCAGGTCTTATGGCTCACTAAGAAACGTTGCCGCTCCCAATTCGGTCGTGAGAAACTCAGTAATCGTTCATTGCAATTGTTTCTTAACGGCGACGATGATATAAAAAAAGATTACGAACACACAGCGGAAATGCACCAGGCTTCCAAGAGACTGTCATTACAGGACAGTGCCTGAATCGTTTGGATGGCTGCATTTATGCCATTAAGAAGAGCATTAAACCAGTGGCTGGAAGTTCTTTTGAGTAAGTTGTATTAATAGTACACAAATATCACTTAATTAAATCGAACACCGGGACGGAATTAAAGTAAAGAGATAAAACGAGAGATTGCTCTTCGACTTCAAGTGAATTTGGAACAAAATTTAGAGGCATAGAAAATGTGTTAAATCGTTCACTATTGCTACTGTAATATATAATATTTATTTATCTACATTAATATTATATCTTGGGGAACTTAGGGCAGCATTCATTGTCAGGCATACAGAACAAACGAAAACACATAATAGTTATAGAAAAAAAGTGTAAGTGAAAGTTTTTTGGTGGATCATAAAAAATGCATGTAAAGAAAATATTACTTACACAGTATTCACGTTTCGTAGATGTGTAAATTATAATACGCCGTGATAGCCGACATTAATGTATTATTATTAAATACTGCGTATTATGCTACTATCAAGTTATTTATTGCTCGGGGTAAGCAATCATAAGCGTTATTAAAGCATAAAGCTCGACAACGACCTAATCAACATCTCACACAAGAGACTGTTAGAATAACTCTACAAAAGCTATCGAAGCAATAAGATTGTACATACACACATCGCTCACCTACTTCAAGACTGTCGTAACTCAAAATTGAAAATTGTCGAGATGTGTAACTTTAAGTCCGTATAAAAAGATAAATAAGATAAAATAGGAAGTTTAAAAAAGGTGAAATAATCCAATATATGATTGTTTACTTATAAACTAAACTTCGTTGAGATTAATTAATGGATATTTACAAAATTCGCATTTCTGTAAGACAACCTCAAAAATTTTTAATTTTGAGTTATAACAGTCTTGAAGTAACTGAGCGACATATTCATTCTAAACACCAAGGCAATTCGTCATTATCTGGTATGTGATGAAAGCGATTTCGATAAAATCGCTCTCAAATTACTTCCTCCTAATTTTACCAATTCATGAAGTTTCTCGCATTTCTCACTATCAAGACGGCGAATAACGTCAATTTTCACATTCCATCGACTAGGTTTTATCAATATCATGAAGATAATGGAAGATAGGTGGCACTTGGAAGCGATTTTATCGAAATATACCTGTATATTAGACAGTATATTTCCATCGATTCTACAGACGTTTTGGCTAAAACCTGAAGATGGTGGAAAAATAGCCTTAAAAGAAAGAACCTAGCCATATATTAGAGAAAAAATATCGCTCATTTAGTGCAAGAACGTCACAATTTAAAATTATAAATTTCTAGGTGCCCACACAAAAATGTCCTGCACTTCAAAACGTAATGATAATTGGTGGATATTTTGGATCTATGGGATATTTTATCCCATTCGATTGTCAGGTTAATTTTCTATAGGCTACACAAATCGCCATAGGCGGCATTTCCAATTTTGAGTTGTGACTTTCATGCACTAAATGAGCGATATATTCAGAATTTGGAGCTGTATGACATTTTAACTTGAGCGCAATTAATAAGATAAAGCATTCTTAAATAACATAGGCTTTAAAAAAATCTCTTAAAATAAATCATACCGAAATTATTGTAGATGAACGTTGTCGGTTTGTCTAACTGACCTGACCACTTTGTCGAGAAATGTATTTCGTCTGAGCATACTTGCTTGTTACTTCACTATATTGCTCTTTTAGCCAACAAAGTTTCAATGTCATTCAATAACTTATTATATAATTTTTCTTTAACTTTCAGAAAACAAGCCCTCAACGAATTATGGGCTCATGCGGTTTTGGGAATACATGATAATGTTGTACGTTATTATTCCGCCTAGGCTGAAGTTAATCATATACAAAATGAATATTGTAATGGTGGTAGACTGCAATCTCTACTTCAGAAGCGTTTGTTTTTTTATAGTAATTTTAAATATACATTAACGTTTAGCTAAATTAAATAGCAAGTATTGCTCACTTTTTAATGATGACGTTAATTAAAAAGGCAAACAACATATTAGAGATAAAACCCCCATCCAAAGTTTCTGTAAATAAGAAAATATTTATTATAAAAAATTAGTTCATATTTATATTGTTTTTTTATTTGTTCATATAATAACAAAATATATCCACATTATTTACTATATTCGTAACGAATCATCTCTTCATTTATCCACCCTATGCTATGATTGTGTATGTTATATTTGAATTTTTTTTAAATTTAATCTACTTTAATATTACATATTTGTTAAGCATTATTTATTATAAAATAAAATTTAAGAATAAATCACATTCCTTTTAATATTACTTTTCTAATTTCGAGAGATCTACGAGATGAACATAAACTCTAATAGTAATGCCCGGCCGCACAAATCCATGGTGTCATTCAGGAAATTCAATCTTTCCGCAAAGGTTTCCTTCATAGGAGGTCTCCTGTAATCCTTTTGAGGTTCTATAACGGGGGAGATAGTTGACATTTGAGTAAAATAAAGGTGGTGCTAGACACGTTCGTATGGAAAATATGATATGTTTTTTGCTCCTAAAGACAGAGTGTTCCATAGGAAACTTCCTACGGGAAATGCGGCATCATCGTCGTATAGCGGAATCATCGTCGTTCAACGCTCAATAAAAATATTTTTACTCAATATTTTTAGTATGATGACTTACTACACATAACAATATTTGGAAAATAGTGAATACATTTGCGTACAAAGATCACAATAGCGCATGTTACAAAGATTCATCAACATTTTTTTATAACAGATGCTGAAAAGCATTGTCGCGTAGGGAGTGGTTATGGAACTCCGCCTTTATTTTAGGGGGCGATTAGTGTCACAAAGTTATTGTGGCTCATGCCGCTCCCTTATACTCTGTCTATTGTTGAAAACTTATTTACGTTTTCGGTTTTGATGTACTGGATTTAGTGGTTTGAGAATTTGATTTATCGCCACCACCTTCTCCCTTGTCTCCATCGTCGTCATTCGAATCTGTAGATTTACGTCGATGTGGTTTAGGTTTAGCCTCTTGATGGTCGTCCTTATGTTCATTACGTTTTGTTGATGACTTATTTGACGACGACAATGAGTGATCCATATGCGAACTAGATGAATGACGCTTCTCGGAAGACGAGGAATGTTTATTATGTTTTGAATAGGAATGTGAGGAAGATGATTTGTATAGATCCTTTTCACTCGCTGATTTGTTGTGTGATGACGAGGTGTTTTGGTGTTTGTCGATGTCGATCTTTATCCTTTTCTCTATCGTGAGATTTTCGACGTTCTTTTGAATGTTTCTTGTGTTTTGATGATGCCTATGCGACGACTTCTCTTGCCCTTTCTCTTTGTCCTCCGCAATCACTTGTGGCGTAGTATTTGTATGAATGGACGTTGAATCGTTCGCAGAGACTTCCGTTAGAAATACAGAAACAGGCCGTAATACTTTTGGTTTTCGAAGTGCTATACACTCTAAAGCAACCATAAAACAAAAAATAAAAAAATAAGAGAAAATGCAACCCTGAAACTAAAAAAAGAAACAAAAATCAAAAAAGAAGATTCGACCAATGAAATGTAAGTTTTTATTTTAATGTTAAACTTATTTAATAATAATAATTGTTATATATTTAAAGGGTCAAACACAGAAACAGTAATCAAGCCAAGATTTTGGTCAATTTTATGGAATGCCACCAAGACATGGCCAGGGCGTATGTTAAAGGAGACAAGGTGGTTGTGGAGTCTTTGTGGAAATAATTGTCAAACCAATTAAATTGTGCTGGACCACCAACAAAAAGTCTTTGTGAATGGAAAAAAAGTGGGCGGATTGGAAGGCTAATGTAAAGAAAAGGATGTATCACAACAAGAGAGAGAATAAAAAAACTGGTGGTGGAGAATATAATCAGTACGTTTTGTCTGATCAGGAGGAAGCAATCGCCAGAATTTGTGCCTTTTACACTCCTGTAGACGGAGTGCTGGTCAAAGTATGAATATGCTTTGTAATTCGAATGATGCAGAATCAGATAGTGATAAAGAGAATGAAGAAATTGATTTTTCTGCGTTGGTTTCGAAATTTTTATGTGACTACCGTCTATGCATCCAATTATGCCGGGTATCTGGTATTTTGAAAAGAAGTGCAATTTTGAGTTCGTCTTCTCTTCAGGCGTCATTCTTAGTTTTATGAAATGTGGACTTATCTTACTCTCGAGGGCATTCATAACTCTCCATAGAATAACTGAAACTGTGCTTCTTCCCGTACGATCCTGTAGCAAGAAAACGAAGAGTTGTTGCCAATTGAATAATTCCCGGTATTGTGGAGCTCTTCAGGAACGGTTAATTTTTTTCCAGTACCATTAAAAATGCCTCTTTATTCAAACGATAAAAGCTTATAAAACTAAACAAAAAAAAATGAAGCGAATATACAATTAAATTGATATATGTACTTATTTACTCCATTTGTTTGGGACAATGGATCTGATGCATCTCGCAAACTTCTGCGATGTAATTTTGTTTCAGAATGTATATTTCCCTCTTCTTCCATCAATGCAGCAATTGAAATTCCAGGCATTATTTTCTTTTGTTTATTTTTGGCTTTAACGTTTTATTTATTTTCAGTACCGCCAATCAGAATCTGGAGTCGAAACGATATTGTTGACGGCGGTTGCGGAAACAGCTGTTTCTGATTTCTATTCTGCCATATTTTTGATAGTGTTTTTCGGTTTTCATTTTCTTTCGATTTCTAGAAAACGTACAAGAGCTGTAGAAGCAAAACTAAAACGATACGATTTTGAAAAACGAAAACGAACCAATTTCGTACAAAACCTATGACATGCCTGATAATTTATGTTTTATTCAAAATCAACATTTTATCTTCTACAGAAAATGTAAACCGAAATATAAATTTCGTTTTAAAAAGTTCACAAAATCTGAAGTGAAATTTATGTTTTTAGTAATTTAAACCCCACAAATGCCAAAATACCTACTAAAGATTAAGTATGAATAATATTTTAATTACTTTGAAGCAAAAACAAGTAAAAGCGTTAAGTTCGGCCATGCCGAATCTTATATACCCTCCACCATGGATAGCATGTGACCTCACAAAATAACTCAAACCTAAAGAAAATAACACCGAAAAACACAAAAAATACAGTAGGAATCACAACTAGATGCTATATATGAGAGCTATATCTAAATATGGACCGATATCGCCCATTTTCAATCCCAAGTTACCTGCAGCTATAAGAAGTATCTATACCAAATTTCAGCCACCTAGCTCAAGTATTATAGATTGTAGCGTGATTACAACAGGCGGACGGACGGACATGGCTAAATCGTCTTAGAATTTTACGACGATTAAGAATATACATATATACTTTATGGAGTCTCAGATCAATATTTAGAGGTGTTACAAACGGAGTGACAAAATGAATATACCCCCCATCCTATGGTGGAGGGTATAAAAAACTATTTCAAATACTTTTCGTACGAAAATGTCTTTTGGTCTTCGAAGTGCTATGTCCACTAAAGTAACCATAAAACAAACAAAAAATAAAGAAATAAGAGAAAATGCAACCCTGAAACTAAAACAAGAAAAAACAAAACAAGATTCGATAAATGAAATGTATGTTTTTATTTTAATGTTAAATTTAATAATAATAATTATTATATATTTAAAGGGGCAAACACAAACATTAATCAAGCCAAGATTTTGGTAAATTTTATTTTTTGCTTTAAAATGTTTTATTTATTTTTACTACCGCCAATCAGAATCTGGAGTCGAACCGATAATGTCGACGGCGGCGGCTGAAACAGCTGTTTCTGATTTCTATGCTGCCATATTTTTGATAGTGTTTTTCGGTTTTCACTTTCTTTCGGTTTCAGGAAAACGTACAAGAGCTATAGAAGCAAAAGTAAGTCAATACGATTTTGAAAAACGAAAACGAACCAATTTCGTACAAAACCTGTGACATGCCTGAATATAGAGGAATATAAATCATGTAAAAAAAGTTTTAATCAAAATTCAGTTTAAAAAATACTCATTAATTTTTTTCACTTCTCAATTAAATAATTTAAATTAAAAAAAATAGTTTTATATAAGTTTAGCTTTATCAAAATTATTTTATTTGAGTTGTTCATAACTTTAAAATTAATTAACAAAGTTTTTTATTACATACAAAAATTTTATTTCTTCCATTAAAAATACATGTCTTATGCTATAATAATTATAAGAAGACTTACGCCTAAGAATAATTCTAATATTTAGCACAGTAAACAAATAAATATACAAACTTAATTCACTAAAACCTAAAAAAGTTTTTTTATTTATTATTAACATCAAAATTCAGAATTTATTACAATAACTTGCTGTCATACACTCCCCTTCCTTATAAATTACAGTGTGATATACATAGTACATATTGACAAATTGTAAAATAATCTACATCTTTTCTTTAAATATAATTATTATGGTATTTTATATTTATGATCGATGGTAAAATCGTCCTTGATCGTTTGGATCAAAGAGGTTCTAGAATAAGAGGAACTACGGCGAAAACTGATGTACGTAATGTGAGTTTTTGAAACGAAATGACGAATAAAAGAAATTTTAAATTGATTGTACTTATATGTATGTATGTACATACATTGTTTTTCTGCGATTCATTGCTTCCACCAACGTGCACTCCACTAAAGTGTTATCCCCTCACTTTAGTGGAGGAGTGTATTTTCTTCGCTTAATTCATATTAATGGGATTTTGTATTTGAACTGTTTTCAAAAATGACAACTTCTTTCGGTGTATAAATGACTTAAACATCGCCTGTGTAGGTAGTTCCAATTCATAGTTGGGTTTAAAGGATCGCAAACGATTAAAACAATTTACATAGCCAAAGCGTTGTAATCGTAATATAGATCGAACTGCAGCCTCCTGTATTATCTGACGTGAGAAGGCATTCAGAAAGCGAGAAAATAAATTCAAATATACGTCTATGTTCCAGTCTAAAGGAAACGGTTTGATAACTATTGCTATAATTTCCAAGAGAGCAGATATGCGACTATCATAGAGTGGATTTTGTAGAGCTTGATTAAAGTAGTCATTGGCCAAAGGCAATAGATGTAATTGCAATACGCTTGTTTCTGTCTTAATGGGATGCAAACGTTTACAAAACAATCCAAAGGCGAACATGAGTTCGTCATTAATTTTAGAGTTTTTTATTTTCTCAACCAAATTGTTAACGACTTCATCGATGGAAGGCCTATAGGGTTCATAGTGATACTCATAACGTAGCTTTGAAATTAAAGTTTTACCACGCAACTCAGAGTTTTCCATGTCGTATTTGGTACACATGAGGCAATGTTGTATAACGGTAATTACCGCATCGGAACGATCATAAATGGGATCTTCTCGAGGTGGCAAAACAGTGGGATACCACATTAAAACTTCAAGGATCATAGGTATGGCTTTGATCGAATAGTAGTAGAGACAATTAGCAATGAAGAGACGAGCAGGATGTACAATCAATTGAGGTTCCAAAAATTTACACGTCATCAAATAGAGTTGTGCTAAATGCAAACAACCGGAAAGGGTTGTCTTTTCTAATTGTTGGCTATTAAAGACTAGAGATAGCAGTTTTTTTTGTAATTCTGTACAACTGTTGGTATTAAGCGGCATAAGATGTTTCAAGAGATAAAACAAACGCTGTAAAGACAAACTTAAATGTCGAGGCGGCATTTCCTGTATAATTGAAGGCAACTCACACTCTCTTACTTGAGAAGCTTCCGCTTCTTTGGTTATTTTCAAAACACTTGTATAAAGCAATTCATAATCTATAGTGACATTTTTTTGAAGTTTTCCTATTACTTGGCAAGCTAATATATCAGGATCTAATTGCATGGGATTACAGCAATATTCTTTCAAAACGTAATTATAATCATATATTATTGATTTCTGCCTATTGGTAAATGTATCCTCGTCTGAGGCATTCCTAATTGAGACGGCATTGTGGTCTTCCACGGAGTAGTGGCATATTAAACTCTCTAAAAGTGAACTTTGTTTGCGCCGAGGTCGGTATTCAGGAGAAAGCTCTAAGGGTATATCAAGAGTTGCGGTATTTAAGAGATATTCAACAGTCTGCTCCTCACTCGGCGACTGCGGTGATTCAGAATAATCGAAAGTACTGTCCACTCTTGTATTATCATTAATAGGACTTTGGGGTGAATAAGTATCACTTGGAGATAACTCAGCATTAGTAATTGAGGAATTTGAAAGGCAGGTGGGAATCTTAAAGGTTGAGGATTTAATCCCATCAAATTCTTTATAAAAAGATGACATGCTATCTGTGGAAGTTATAGTTATTTTATTATTTAATGTATTACCATTTTCTGTTTGTTTTGCTTTTGTTTTGGAAGTCATCAGCAAAGATTTATCTAATGCTGTATTTATTATCTCATTATCATTTGAATTATCTTTTCTTGCTGTTATGTCATCAATATCATGTTGATCTTTAATAATATTAACAAAAGATGACATATTGCCCTCATATTTGATAGTTTGCTTTAAATGATCGCATGACTGTTTGTTTGACTCTATTGATTCTTTATCTTCCATTTCCATAAAATAGCCCATTTTACTTTGTGTTTTGGTTTCTAAAGATTTAAACTGACTTGCCGCTGATTGTTCTTTAGTTTTTTCTACATTACACGGTTTTAATTTCACTGTATTCCTATCGATTCTAGTATATTTACCAATTTCCACTGGTGATATACTCATCTTTATAGATTGTTCCAATATAATTTTCTTAGCTTTTATGCGTTCCGAACGTTTGCAAGGTGGCGGCGGAGATTCTTGCGTTTGACATTCACTTTTCCGTTTACGCCCACATCTCATGATCTTATTCTCCTTTGCAGGTGCTTTCAGAACAATTTCATCAACACTTTGAAGTATTTCATCAACTATCGGACACATAGAATCGGTTAATATATCCTTGTACAGTGTACTGTCTAAAATAGAACTGACGGCGGACGAATTTAAACTGTCAGCGGTAGTTTGCATACTTGTTGTTGGGGATTTAATCTCACATTCAGTTTTTTGACTACCACCAGGCAAATATTCTGCTTCAGGGTAAATTTTTGGTAGACTAAATTTTATTGAAGTTTGGGAATCTTGTTGACCTCCAGAAGATTGTTCTTTAAGCTTGATTAGGTTATCTTTGTTTGCTTCTGCGTTCATGTCATCTATCAGATCTTCGTCTATCATAAGCTCATCACTGGGCGAGTTCATGTCTCTTGTCCTTTCAATGTCTGTCTGTGTGTCGGACGATATTTCAATAATTGAACATTCATCTTCTGTAGAAGTGCGTGAATTATCAATTACAGGTGTTTCGGAAATGTTTTCAGCTTTAATCTTCTTTTGTGAAGAATTTAGATCTGCAATTTCAGAACAATTACTGGAATTTTCTGTAATTTGTTGCTTCTGAAGATCAGCATTTGAAGTGATGATTTTATTGGGGTAGAAAACGATTTCTTCTTCAATATTTAATTTGCCTGGTTTTCTACGCTCTTTGTGATTTTTGTCTACAATTTTAGATTCTATCATTTCATTCATAGTTATAATATTACTTAAATTTTCCACGCTCGGTATTTCTACAAAATGACTATTTATGTTTTTAGAATTCGTTGTAATGTATTCATTATTTTCTGAGCCACAGACTTCTGGAGTTTCAGGATTCGTAGTCTGTATATTTGAAGCTTCGATGGTTTCTGGTGTTTCTCGTAAGTCCTGACTACTAATTCCACATTCAGAGTATTTATTCTGGCTGTAAACCATTTCTCCGTTGCAGTTTAATGCTATGAATTCTGTTGGTTTTTTGAAATTATGCTCTGCATATTCATTAGCCACATTTCGTGAACTTTCGCTATACTCATCCCTCATTCGTTCGGCTAAAGGTACAGGTATAGCAGCATATTTTAATTGACCATCTCTTTTGTCTGTATTTACATGAGAGATAATTAAATTTGATGTCATATTTTTACACGGTTCTTCTGTAGAAGTATAATGTAGAAATCTCCCAGAGTTCTGTGAAGTATTCATTAAATTACATGTACTTATATGGCTATTTGTTTGAGCAGTGCCATTTGCAACATTCATATTTAAGGTATCTAAACAACTCTCAAATGTATTTGCTTCCTTTGACATTTCAATGACTTCGGCAGCTTTGGTTATGATCACCGTATTGGACTGAATTTGACTCATACTCATCAACGATTTATTATCTTCCTTCATCGATAAGTCATTGACTTGTGCTTCATCGAGTTGACCTTGATCTTCTTCCGAAGATATTTCAAAGTCTTTTTCTAAATCACTTGAAATATCTTCTGCCGCGCATGTATCTCCATCTTCACTATAAGCGTATTTTTCTTCCAATTGTTTATCAATTATGGATTCTAAACGGTGTTGGTTCTCTTTGTCCATAGCATCAAACAAAAATAACGATTGCGACGGTGAGTTCATAAGAGACCTCTCAACATTTTGTAGGATAGGTGTTGAAACTTCGGGAATAGAAATCTTGTCATCAACTGAAACCTTAAATATATTCACACATGAATCATTGCCGGGAAATGTATATGGAAATGAGTTTTGGATATTGTTTTCAGACGACGTATTAGGATATACATTCACGTCTTCTGAAGTGAATGTGTTTACTCCTAATTCTATGTCCGAATCATGTGCTATTTTTGGAATGTTATTCCTATTGGAAATTCTTGTAAAATCCTTCTCTTCACTTGTACCGTCTTCGATATCTGTATCTGAATCCCCAAACAGTGACGAATACAATTCTTTTTTATTGGAATACTTGGATTTTTTGGACTTGTCAGCAGGTCTGGTAAAGGAGAATGCTATTTCCGCAGTTTCGTTGGGAAGTTTTGTGATATGGGTTTTTTGGTTCCATTCATTATTGGTATAGTTTTTGTCAAATAATACGGCTTGTGCAACTGTGTGGCTCAGACTTTGTGAATTTGAACACATGAATTTATTCGTAGAGGAAATAGTCATGTTCGCCAATTTATAGCCTCGATCTTGCTCTTCAATATCTATTTCATCATCGTTAGGAATGTCTTCATCATGTCTTATGTGATCACTAACATTACTAGTATATTCTGAAGAGTCCACTATTTTTGGCAAATTTTCTTTATTAGTTATAATTTCAGCTTTTGTTGGGTTGAACGGATGAGTATGAAAATCTTCCGTTGATGGCTCCATATGGTCACTGAAAAAGGTCATTTCACCCTTCTCGAAAATACCTTTCAAGAAATCTACAGCAGTTTCTACAGGGGCTTCATATTCTTCTGAATGATTCGGTGATGTTAATACCTCATCGCTTGTTACGATTTTCTTAATATGTTTATCTTTTGTAGATTTCTTTTTATTCTTATTGTTTTTCAATAGCCTCTTAAGAGCTTTCCGTTTATCTTTGCTTAGTTTGACTTCCGGAAATATTTCTTTAATATCATCGAACATGTTTAATTTATGTTTCCTCCTTTTTGATTTTTTCAAGGTGAACTTTTTTTGTTTATTTTGTATTTCTTCTTTGGCTGAATGTAAATGGGAAATTTCATTCTCTAGAGTTGAATTGAAATCACAATTGAAGTTTTCAACAGATGCTGCTGCTGTATTATTACAATTCCTCGAAAGCTCCAACGAAGTATTTTCCGAGCTAAGCATAGCTGGAGGTTTATCTGAAAAAGAAAAACAATGAATTTTAATATACACTTCAATATTACATTAGTTTAAAGGGATTTTTAACCAATTTGGCTACTTTCGAGACACAAACATTAGATCGATTGTAATGTATTCAATCCCAATTTAAAGCTATGTGGATAGTTAGCCAATTTATCTTTTTTCGCTTTGGACAATTTTTGGTAATGAACTACTTAATATAATTGTTTTATTTTTGAAGCTCAGCTCATATCTTTCTTCGTAAAAATTTTTTGTATTGGATATATCGTCATCTGAAATCCAAAATCACGTAACATCAAAAAAATAAAAATAAATTTTATGATTGATTATAGTCTATTAGGCTAAACTACACATTCCTACAAAATTTTGGAGTTCAATATCAAAAATTGATAATTTTATGAGTGATACTCAAAATTACGTTACATCAAACAAGGTCATCAAAAAAGCGGAAAGATTCATAAAATTTTATTTTATTTTATTCAGAATGTACGCCACAACTAATTGCGCTAGATTTGTTATTTGATTTCGCCTTAATAATCTGAAATCCCTAAATTTGGTCAAAAGCTTAAAATTACTTTACTTTGTTTTTTGCTTCTCCTGAAAAATCATGAACATGTGGGTTACGTTATTTTGGATTTCAGGTGACGATATAATCTTTAGTTTTGATTCAATGTTCTTATAAATAAAATCATTTTAGTATATCTAGAAAATATAATATCAGTAAGTTTTTCAAAATTCCGTATCGGTAAAATAGGCCCATACCTAATTTGATAAAGCTCAGCTCATATCTTTCTTCGTAAAAATTTTTTGTATTGGATATATCGTCATCTGAAATCCAAAATCACGTAACATCAAAAAAATAAAAATAAATTTTATGATTGATTATAGTCTATTAGGCTAAACTACACATTCCTACAAAATTTTGGAGTTCAATATCAAAAATTGATAATTTTATGAGTGATACTCAAAATTACGTTACATCAAACAAGGTCATCAAAAAAGCGGAAAGATTCATAAAATTTTATTTTATTTTATTCAGAATGTACGCCACAACTAATTGCGCTAGATTTGTTATTTGATTTCGCCTTAATAATCTGAAATCCCTAAATTTGGTCAAAAGCTTAAAATTACTTTACTTTGTTTTTTGCTTCTCCTGAAAAATCATGAACATGTGGGTTACGTTATTTTGGATTTCAGGTGACGATATAATCTTTAGTTTTGATTCAATGTTCTTATAAATAAAATCATTTTAGTATATCTAGAAAATATAATATCAGTAAGTTTTTCAAAATTCCGTATCGGTAAAATAGGCCCATACCTAATTTGATAATAGCTTTAAACAGGTATTCGGAGCGGGAATGGAAGGGACCTAGTTTTCCGGAGCGTGGAGTGGAGCGGGAGCGGAAATATTTTTAGTAGGAGCGGAGTAGAGCTTTTTCATCCGCTCCGCCTTAAATTTAAATCATTAGCTATTTTTAGATTAAAAAAACAATAGTTTGTTATCTAAAAAACGAAATAAGTACATTTAAGATGTTCTTAACGTTGGGGATTATGCATAAAAACATGTCCTCAATATTACTGAAAATAATACATTAGTAAAGTAATTTATAGTGGAGCGGAGCGTAAATATTTTTTCCGCAGCGGACCCGCTCAGAATCCCTGGCTTTAAATAGGAATCTTTATTTTTTTGACTGATTCTTCACTATGAATTAAAATATCGCTAAATATTTCCGTATGCAGCCCTCCCCAAATATTACCATAGACCTTTTTTGAATCGTCAAAATTTTGACAAATATATGTTTGTGGCTAGTCCAAACTTTAACCGATCTTTATCAAACTCAGTAAAGTATCATCATTTGAATAAAAATTTTCCTTTACCAAATTCCAATCAATTTTGTACGACATTTTTGTTTTTAACAGCAGCATGAACGAAAGTATAAAATCTGAGCTGATATAGTCAATTTGCATCACTCACCAGATCAAACGATATCTTATATTAAAATTTCGTCTAAATTTTAAATTCAGAGGTACAGCTTTGAGTACGATCCGAAAATTAAATAGACTCTGTTTTTAAATCCGACTAATAGTTTTTTAGTTAACATACCTTCTTCATGATCCGACTCTTGTGTTGAATCAAAGCTCATTTCTTGACTATCAGCTGAATTCTCTGCGTACATTCTTCTTGCTTCAGGACGTAGAATATTTGTTGATGTTGAGACGGGGGATTCATTAAAGCGCGGCGGACTTGTACCAACACTGTGAGTTTCTCGAGCTGTTACAATGCAAGCAATACAAAATTAATAAAAAAAACTAAATAAATAAGTTAACTAATACATACCGTGATGCTGAACCATATCACCTTGATCATTTGTGGATATAGTCGAGGTAGTTTCTGTAGACATTGTTGGTGCTGGTAAATTGCTGGCGCCGACTGAACTGTCGTACAACTCTCTTAACCAATTGTGAAATTGTTGCTGATTAACAGATTCGTGGGACATGGCAGCAATGCCTGCATTGCTTGTGGTATATAAACCAAATACCATTCTGCCGAATATATGCCAAAGTTCGTGAAAAGAAGGATTAGTCACTTGACTCAATTGAGATGTGGTATTGATGGAACCTATTAAGGAATTTACGGCGGGTATACTTTGACTGGTCATCGACGTGGCGATGGTTGTAGCAGTAGTTGTGATATTTTCATTGGAAGGAACATTTGGTGCGGGAGATGGAGAAGGTGTTGGTACTTCCTGTTTAATAATTGCGCCTTGTGTCGTTACATCACATGAGGCGGGTCGAGAACTTGGTAATCTTTTCATTTTGTTACGCGGTATAAAGTCAATCGGCCGTCGTATGTTACACAGCCAAGTACATGTTCCAATTGTCTTGTGGGACTTTCTAATCTCCTCATTAATCTGATCGATAAGCGGAGAAATTGGGGTGATGTTCTGCCATGGTGCAAATTCTTTTAGAATGTCGTCCACAGCCGGCTGTGATTGTATTTCGGGGAAGTTTGTGCCGACATTGCGAAACTTTATGAAACAAGAAGTGGTTGTACTGCGCGTTGTCATAGTACTGATGTGTTGTGTTCCTTGAGTACGCAGTTCCACCTGACATTGTGTACTTTGGTTTTTCGCTTCTGGCTTCCTTTTAGCGGGCGTCTCTGGTAAGAGCTCACATTGCACTGAGGCATCATCTTTTGTGATTTTCTGAGCTTTCGATTTTGTTGCTTTCTGTGGACTATTGGCTGAGGGTATGTGTAGCTTCAACTTGAATTTGGCACAGTATTGTTTCAGGTCTTCCACCATGCTACGGTCTTGGTAACCTCTCAGACAGCATTCATCACCTTCTGCTCTATGGACAAGTCTCAAGAACTTTAACACTAAATCATTGTAGTCCAATGGACGTTCTTTCTGATCGGCCAAACAGGCTTGGAATTGATCACATTTCAACGATTTAATCACCAATTCCGTATCAGCGTTTTCATATTTCCTTTGAAGCTCCTCCAGAGCTTTTGTTTTTAGCTCATTGCTTCGCTTTTCCGTGGCATATAAGTCCTGAATATCTAAAGCTGTTTTCTGAAAATCTTTCAGTTGCGTTTGTAGATTTAAATTATCACATTTTAATTTTTGAATTTCCCTCAGCAGTATATCAACACTGGACACTGTCTTAGCCCATTCCAAGCGTTTCTTTGTACCCGATCGGGATTCATTGCTCGATGTTTGGCTAGCTGGAACTCGGTTTATGGTAGATGAACTCTTTGGAGGAGATTGTAAAAAGTCTAGATTTATGTCACTAAAATCAAAATCAGACATTTTTCTGCGGGGGGAAAATTCGGGAGACTTGGGAGTAATTTTGGCAAAATATCACACTTCTTCGTATTTGTTTGTTGAGTATTATTTGAGACACTCGGAGTTCATTTTAATCTACAAGTGTTTTTATTTCCACAGTCCAATAACTATTTTCGAATATCTTTGTAAAAAATAGAGAAGTAAACACATTTTTTAGAGGAACCAACAGAAAACGTTTTGTGAAATGTCAGAAATGCCGCAAAACATAGTAGTGCCAGATAAATACAATTATGCAGCGTTTACAAAATAAAACCCCCTTTCCACTATCAGATATTGCACAATGCCAATCCAAGCAGTTTGTCGTAGAGAGGGGCAGGCGGAAAGAGACAAATTGCCTCGTGTGAAGCAGAACTACTTCCATAGTACGCTCTAGCATGAATGAATATGGTATCTTTGACACTTCTATTCAATTTGTCTCCTACATTTTGTCAACCAAAAACTCCAGAGGTATGACCAGTGTTGATATTTTGTTGTTAGGCAATTGCGAATACCTTCTTATTGTACAATGGTGAAAAACATGCAACATGTAAATAAGTCCAGATTCACACTCGGCAATTTTTTACAAGCAAGTGTCAAAGTTTGTGGGAGAGAGATACAGGCGGAAAGAGCTCTCTCTCCTACAAACTTTGACACTTGCTTGGAAAAATTGCCGAGTGTGAATCTGGACTAAGTGCCTGTTTACATCAAGAGATTTCATCGCGCGATTTTGAGAGGATCGTACGATTCCGAGAGAGAATCGTACAACAAAATGATAGTGTGTGTGTTGCCACAACTTTACAAATTGCCGAAAAAGATTTGGGGCCTTATTCATAAAAAGTTAAAGAAGGTTTGAGGAACGCTTTAGCAGTGTTAAAGCGTTCTTCAAACCTTCATTAAATTTTTATGAATAAGGGCCCAAGGCATTTGACGTCACCAGGGTTGTTGTTTCGTGCAAATGTAAGTCCCTATTCACACGGGTTAAGTATTAAGTAACTTATCGGCGTTTTGTTCGTGAGAGAGTTAGTCGTAAATGTGGGGGGGGGAAGTATTTCGTACTCGAACTTCTCGTTCTCAACGTTTTGTGTTTTTCATTCGCAGTGAAGTTTATTTTGACATTTCGTTTTATGTAATATTCGTTGTTTTGTGTTCGGTTCGGACGTACAAGCAAAGAAAAAAATATATGAACAATTACAAACTAAAAATGTGTGCACAATGGAAAAGAAGCGATACAGAAAAATGTATTATATATGTTCATATTTACACTAGGCACGTTTTTTCAGCAGCTTATCATCAAATTCTCTTTTGATCTTGCACGAAGAACTTAAAACGTTAAGGGAGAGTTTCTCCCCCTCTTGCCGACTGCCTCTCTCTCCTCCCAAACGCCGATAATCTGCTGAACATTCAGCCAATGTAAGTCCCTATTGGGACTGAATGTTCAGCAGATTATCGGCGTTTTGTAGGAGAGGCAGTCGGCAAGAGGGGGGAAAAACTCTCCCGTACTCGGGCTTATCGGTCTGAACGTTTTGTGTTTTTCACTCGGCCTTTGAAACAACAACAATTCACACAGAAATATCCGAAACAAAATTATGTGTCTAATCGCATAGGCAAGTTTAAAAGAGAATAAGCGGATAAGCTGCTGAAAAAAATATACTAGTGTAAGTACAGATTTACACTAGGCAAGTTTTTTCAGCAGCTTATCATCAAATTCTCTTTTGAACTTGCACCAAGAACTCAAAACGTTCAGGGAGAGATTTTCCCACCCCTCTTGCCGAATGCCTCTTTCTCCTACAAAACGCCGATAATCTGCTGAACATTCAGCCAGTGTAAATCCTGACTAAATCTACACTAAATAGGGACAAAGTGCAGCAAAATGTTTGTACAATGTGAAGTCTGCTGAATATTGGTTAGAATGAAACCGATGCCGCTTGGAAAGATTGTTCTCGCGTATTGCCACAAATCTCGTCGAAGATTTGACGCTCACTGCTAAAAACAAAACACAACTCTCCTCTGCCCTACAAATAGAATCCGAACCATCTTCATGTCCACCGCCTGCCTTCAACGCAAAATAAAAGTTAATTTACTATTGGATTTTGTATGAACATAATAGATAATTCTGATTTTCATCAGGAGTTCTCCCCCTTAGCGAGTTTAAATCAAGAAACGGCGGCCACAGAAAAAGTATACAAACCATTCAGCAGCCTAAACAATGTGACCGTATACCGCAAGAAGGTAACAAAGGAAAAGGTGAAAAAGCCCCGGAGGAGCAACCTTCAACGCCCAAGGCAAGCCATACACGTCTTGTATGTATAAAAATGTATGTATGTAATGTATACTTTTGTAAAACAAAAACAATCACACAAAATACATTTTCGTTATCCACTTAAAATTATATTTTTCAACTCAGTATTATTTTTTCCAACTTGTATAAATTTTTCGATTTAAATTTAAACACTCCGCAGCTGTCAAAATATGTAAACAGACATTTCGAATGTAAACAATGCGTTTGACAACCAAAATGCTGTCAAACACACCAAAATAAAAAATTGTAATCAGCTGTTAGCTTGAGACTACCTTATCATGACAGCTTGAGACTACCTTATCATGACAACAAAACTTTGTTAGAAAGTTGAGAAGGCGAAAAACAATTAATTGCTCTGTCTGCAAAATGTTGAAGCCGGCTGTATAAAATATGAATTCCTCCCTGTTTTAGAGTAAATTTCTATTTCAGTTTCCACATACATTTGAAATCAGCGTTACCGTTGGAAATTTTAAAAAAGGGACACAAAAAGGGGATTTTTTCTAAAAATAGGGGCCACTGATCATTAAAAAAGGGGAATCAATTTTAAGGTTTTTATTTAAAGAAAACAACAATAAAAAACAAAGTTTAACATAAAAAATAAGTAGGTAACATTAAAAAATTCATTCATTTACACGAAAACTAAACAAAAAATACAATGTTATAGAAAACTTCTTATGATGTATACTAAATATATTTTATCACATACATTTCTTTATTTATAGTTACTTTTTTGTAACTTCTTTTTTATACTTTCTAATTCGATCTGTGCTTGGGACAGATGTGTTTTGTATTGAGTTTTTTTGCTCTCACAATAAATCTGTTTAGAAAAAAACTTTATGTACATCAACCTAATGAAAAATACTTATCCATATATTTGATACATTTAAGAAACCACAAGCAAAACAAATTGGATTTTTTTATAAACGCCGACTGATTCGAAAAAAATAATTTTCACCATATATTGTTACATTTAAGAAATCACTCAAATTATTTGTATTGTTGCATAGACGCCGACCTATTCGCAGAATTTTCACCAATAAGATGAAACGGTGGAAATAAATTCTCATATGCATACACATACAAACGATAAATGTAAATCGTTTTAACATATGCGTATATCCCATTAAATAACCTAATTCAGAAGGAATACGAAAGTGTTGTTATAAGAGTATAAAAAGCAGATTTTTTTTACAAAAGCCAAAAAGTTGCACAAAAAATGGAAAAGAGGCACATTTAATATCAAAAAATAAAAGGGGCGCAAAAGTAGCACGGCTGAAAAAAAGGGGCAAATATGCCACTTTAGTCGCACAACGGTAAAGCTGTTTGAAGTTTGACAGATGCCGGACGCATTCACTGGTATTTAAGAGATGCCCTAAGAGACACCCCGGGCGTCAGAAGTCATACGCATACGTTTGCGTTCGTATTTAAGAGCAGCCCCAATAGAATGCTGTCCGTTTTCTTTCCTCCGCTACGTTCGGTTTCTGAACCGAACTTCTCATTCAGTCGCCACCGATAATTCTTCGATAATTGATAATTACAACAGTCAAAATAAATAGACTACATTTTATTTTCTGTAAACAACAACTACCAATCCAACACTTCGCCTGAAGAAAATTTTAAGTTTATTTGATTAAAAGTTAAAAAGTGCTCAATTTTAATAGAAAGAAATTTCTAGTTTGTGGGTGGTACGGTGAGAGTAATAAGAGAACGGTCGGGCTACAAAAACTATTGACAGAAGGAAGAAACACAACACACCACCAAAATAGCGACAGATTGTTAGATTGTTGTAACAATACCACAGAAAAATACAAAATCTCGGGATAAGTTAAATAATAACTTTCATACATATTCTTCCGGTCACCCATTTCACATTTCAACCATTACGGCCGTCGGGAATAACGCGCTGCGTCAAAATCAACAAACTCAAGGTTGGAATCAAGAGATTTTTAAATAAATATACGCATAAACAAAATAAGAATACGGGTATCATCGGATTAAATTGAATTTAGTTTAAAAACAAAACACCTTTGAAAAGATGACCACAAATCTGCGACAAATTCCATTGACATGCAGTGGACACACTCGTCCAGTAACCCATTTGGATTTCAGTGACGTTTGCGATAGTGGCTACTTTCTAATATCGGCCTGTAAAGGTAGGTTATTTTTTGCTTATTATTTGGTGCTTCGTGTAATTTGTTGCTCTGTTATTTTCTCGTAAAGTATAACTGTAATTGCGAAAGAAGAAAGAGGCTCAAAGATCAGTTAGCCGAATTGATGAATTCGTGGTGAATGTAAAATATGCTAGATTTGTTTAAACTATATATTTTTATACCCTCACTTTAGTGAAGATAGGGTAAACATGGAAAGGACCAAAAGAGTAAAACATCGTAGAAAGAGGCGGCCGGATGTTGGGCCCCAGGAAAATGCACCTCATATTAAAAATGAAAGTGCGCCTAAATTCGGGTCCTATTTTCGTTACAAAAAGTGCTTTGGGAAATACACACTAATCAAGAAAACAATATGAAATGGAAACACAACCCAAAAAATCTAAGAAATTGTTGATTTGTAAATCTGGGAGTATTTAATATATAATGTACGTATACGAATTCATTTTCTAAATATAAATATCTTCTTGTGTGTGTCACATCAGACTAGAGCTCCGCCTTGCTGAATTTTAAAAGAAGTGGATCCAACCATTTGATTTCGTCTAATTCTTGAAAGGAAGAATATCCCTGTAATCGGCTTCATCTATAGGAAAACATAACAAATTGGCAAAGAAAATAAAAGGGTATTTTTCACCGAGTCAGTGCCATGACACCAGCCATAGATATCGTCATTTCGTAAGCTAATACTTAACATATGCTTAAGGCACACAATCAACCGTAAATGCGATGGACTCTTCATCCCAGAGAGCTTTCTTTTGCTCACAAATTGCATCTCTGATGTCAGGAATTACTGTATTTCGTTTTTATTCCATAATTCCTCAACGTTGTTCGAGGAAGTAGTCCCTGCTTTAGCGAGTTTATCAGCTACTTCATTTCCGAATATTTGTATCTCTGTGGCCTGGTTATATTTTTCTGTTCGTCGAAAAACCTAAGCTCTATGCGACTGCGTCTGCCTACCTTCGAAATTATATTTATATAATTATATAATCTAATAATAGCGCATTTTTGTGGACAAAAGATATACCTCTCCAAATAAACACAAAAGTGATCAGAAAAGTAGCTTCCTTTGCAATTCCTGCACATGGATAGGACTGAAAGCAAGTAAAAAGACAGAGGTTGGATGACGTTAATAAAATATAAACCACCAAATTACCCAGCAAAGAACTAAACGAATATAAAAATCGAATACGTCTTCCCATTTTCCAATAGTGTTGTACAAATTGCGACGTTAGTACGTTAAAATTGAAGATAATGGGCCTTATTCATAGAAATTTAATGAAGGTTTGAGGAACGTTTTAATACTGTGGAAATGTTTCTAAAACCTTCATTACATTTTTATGAATAAGGTCCAATATCTCTATACTTCCTTTTTATTAATTTTTAATTTAATTTGCACAAATATTCATTAGAAGGACATATTTGCTAGAAAATGTAGGTATTGCTTCTTCACTTCTTTCCGTAAGTAGAAGAATCTTCCGGGAGGGATATACATATTAGGGATGTAACGAAAGTGAATTTAGCGAAAGCGAATATTGAAATATATTTCTTGCCAATGCAAATGCGAAAGCGAATAGTAAAATGTGCATTTTTGCGAAAGCGAATGCGAATAGACCCTTTAGTACCAGCAGATTTAAGGAACTGAACTGATACTTTTCCAGGATATTCAAGTATTAAGAATGTTTTCCATATTTTTACCTCCTGTTACCAGAAGGACAAACATATTTTTTTAACTGTTTTGAAGATAAGTGGTAGAGGTTTTCATTGGTATTAATATCTTCAAATTGTGTGAAGGGAATAAGGAGATTTAACATTTAACAAATGGAAGCGAATACTGAAATATATTTTTGCGAAAGCGAATAATCCAAATATGATTTATCGAATGCAAAAGCGAATGTTAAAATTATGCGAATAATTCGAGTTCGCATATGCGAATGCGAGTATTCGTTACATCCCTAACACATATGACTCGACATGTATCGGGGCGTTTCACCAAATGACTTCGCCTTTGTTCTTTTTCCGAAGATATGGGATATTTAGGTGTTCGAATAAGATGAAAAGTTGTAACATATATCGCTGTTAAATCGATTTATTTTTGAGATGTTTTATAAACGAAATATAAACATTGCCCATCAAATGTAGGAGAATTTTTGTTGAACTAATCGAAAATTGGTGAATCACAATTAGAGAAGTTGCAGAGGATGTTGGCATATCAGTTGGTTCATTTCATAAAATTTTTTCGGAAATTTTGGGCATGAAGCGTGTGGCAGCGAAGTTCGTTCCAAAATTGCGGAATTTTGAACAAAAAAAAACTTCGCATGTCCGTAATTTTTTGGCCGAAAAGGGTCTGCAACTTTTTCCTGTTCCCAAAATTACAGAGACCCAAGAAAGGACGTCGTTTGCGACGATTGAGGAGATAAAAACCGATTCGCCGAACAAACAAAACCCGTCAAACTCGTATGTCTCTCACAAACAAACTCAACTAAGAACATGTATTCGAGACAAGTGGTGCCAAAATAAAAAACCTTAATGGAATACGTAGCCCGAGAAATTTTAAAATTCACATTTTCTATTGAACATGCCTCCTTTATCCAAGAACGAGCACTACCGAATTTAAAGAACATTTGCGAATATCCTATCGTTATAAAATTTGGCAGAGAAGTTTCTGTTGCAGAATCGAATATTGCTAAATTTGGTGAAAATCGTTTCAGATATATGACTATATATCTCCAATATATACACCTCCTGATTTGGCACCTAAGCACTAAGAAAAAGTAATTTTCCATATCATACTTTATAAATTTGGTAAAGGTAGTTTCCTAAACCGAGAATCGGTTGACTTTTAAATAGTTTCGAACGATTCGAGTTTAAATGAAATCCTTTCAGATATTGATCAAATATATGTATGTGTGCTTATAACATTGTATTTTGCGTTCCACGCTAAATTCGATATTCTTTATTACATATCCCTAAAGGCTATGACGATTTCGTTTTTGCAAACAAAAATGCAACATTTTCGTTGATCTTTTCCAAAAAACTGGACTTTATCGAAATCACCATTAGTGTTCACTTCATGTTTTTAATAATGTTTATTAAACTTGATATCGCATCCTTTCCTAGAACACACAAAAATAAGCCGATTGTTTACGAATAATATTCAAATTAAAAAAATAACGAATGCATATGCTTTGTTAATGTCCATTGTTTGGTTTTTGTCATTAATCAGCTCAGTTGTTGGAATACATCAACAACAACAAGAGAGCTATGTAAAAAAGGAAAAAAACGTGTTTTGTTGTTGCGGTAAACATTATCCAGGGTATCAGGCAAAAAGCACTAACATATAAAACCTGTTAACAATATTCAATTCTTACTATATTATTCTACGTATTTTTAATGTTATTGAATAATCCCCAACTTCACCGCTTTTTTAGATTGCAGCAATCTGTGTTGAAAAAATATGAATAAATTGCAAATTTTCCGCATTTCAGTGGATAAGAAATACGGAAGGATTTACTAGTAATTCTATTTACCGGAAATCGCTTGTCATTGTTATTTTTTGTAATACATATACATATGTATATTCCTGGTGCAATGGGGGAAATACACATACATATGTATGTACAAGGCCTCCATAAAGTAGTAAATATACCGGTATATTAAAACTAATATTCATTTTGTATCTAGCTATGAAGTATTCAGAAATTCTTACTGCATATATAAAATGTAATACTAGCTTATAGCCATTTTGTCCTCAATTGCCATCATTTTGTACAATGCACATTTTTCTAAAATTTTCCAATCAAGTCCAAATTTTACGACAGTGCTGGTGTAGCGCTGGTGTAGTATTCATTTTGCAATATCTTTTCCTGCATATGAAATACAAAATAACTTGCCTTGGCCAAAACATCGAAGCTTCGATTCTTAAGTTTTTTGTGGTTATTTTGAAAAAGCGGTCTCCGTTTTCCTCGAAAATTCAACTATTTTAGAAACCGGTTTTCGGTTTAACCGAAATTAAAATCCGGTTACTGTTTGTTTTCGGTTTTTTCTCGATAAAAATACATATATATCATTGATTTCTGGAAAACCATTTCGTAAAATAAGCGTGACATTTTAATATGCAATCATGTATTAATTAAACAAACTAACGTTAGCTATTTGTGGTAATGCTGCGTATTTTTGTCCCTTTCCGATTGAACAATGCCTTTCATATATGACATACATACATATTTACAAACGTAAGAAAAAAGTAAATTGAACAATGGGTCAGAATATTTAATATCGACCTATGTAGTTTATTTTTGGCTAAAAATTTATAAGCCGTTACGATTAGGTAAAATATAATTTTTAAAAAAAATTTTTTTTCTTCTTTTTGTTTTATTTGATCAGCTTTCATAGCTCAAGATCGTTATTGTTGTTTTCAGTATATGAAAACAACTTTGTTAAAAATTAAAGACAGATCTGTTTCGGGAGCCACCAAACTCCCATTATCAATATCCTTATTACAACGATTACTTCAGTCGAAATTATTAGAATATATACGCACAGCCAAGTATCATTAAACGAGAACTGTTTGCTAAAAGCGCATATCTCCAAAAAAAAGAAAATTTTTTGAGAAAATTTCGTGAGCATTTTAAGTTTCGAAAAAATTAAAAAAAAAAGAGTGTTTGTGTTTACGAAATTTGTAATTGCTCTCGAACGGCTGAACCGATTTTTGCAAAGTTTCCTTTGTTTTAAAGAGGACAGACACAATGCGCAATTTTTTGTGAGAATTTTTGTTTAAAAATTTTTTAAAATTTTTTTTACGAGTTTTTTTTTAAAAAACCTTTGTAGAAAAAATTTTTCCCCCTCGATTTTCCTCAAATTTTCTCAGAATATTCGTCGCGCAAATCCAGAACAGTAAAAATTTTTGTGAGACTCAATATTTGTAAAGCTTATGAACGAAATACCAAGACTAGTCTGAGAATTTTCGTCCGTTTTTGCAAACACTGCACAGTGGTACGAATTCAAAAAGGGGAAATAATTGGACCGTTTTTTGCGGTTGCGACCAAACTTTGCATGGTAGATGAAGAGGTGTTAGAGAAGTTAAGTTTTATATTTGGGCCTCCTATGTCAGGCAGGGGCGTAGCCTCAAAGTTGGACACATCGGGTGAAGAAAATGTTCAAGCGCGTGTAACTCGTGTTTTTTGTGTGTGTTCTACTAACTGGGGTCTACAAATAAAATGTTTACACCTAAGAATTATCTCGTATAGTTACCGAGATATCTGCAATAAAAAATTGAATTTTTAATTTTTTCCCTTACCGTGTGCTAGTATTTTGTAAAAATCGGAGCACAATATGCACCGATTTCATCAGTATCAAAATGTCTGGATCGGCAATAAAATTTCTTATATAGTGCAAAAGTTATTCTAGTGCAAAAGTTATTCTAGTGCATAAGTTATTCTCAAAAAATTTTTTTTACAAAAAAATGGCGCATTGTGTCCTCTTTAAAAAAAACTAAACTTTGCAAAAAACGGACAGGACATTTTTACAAACGAAAGAAGTTTCTTGAACTAAACATGGTTCAGATTTAGATATAGCCCCCATATCTCATTATGAAATTTGGCAAAATCAAGTTATCTTGATAAAAGAATGAATAATTTTAAATGTGAAGAAAATCGGATCAGAGTTGGGTACAGTCGCCATATGGCGATTTTATGTCAATTTTTAAAAGCGATTTCTTCTGAATGGGATAAAACTTGCGCCAAGTTTATACCTATTGGATAGTAGTTATGACAAAGAATTCCAACAAGATCAGGCCAAACGTCCATATAACTAATTAATTTAATTTAATTTATTTTCCATCATAGTAACCGAGCCTATATGGCCTTTTACAGTTACAAAAAACAACAATATGTAGACTACTCAAAAATCTTAAATATCTAAATAAATAAAATGACTAAATTATAAAATAAAACAGAAAACAATAGAAAGAGTAGTAAACAACCGAGTAAACAATTTTCTCCTAACATTCACAGTATATATAAACAGTTATAGAGCATCTAACAATAAGAAAAACTACTCACACACTGTGAGAAAAAAAAATTTACAAAAATCAACTTAATTTCATAAAAAAAACATACGTACAAGCTTAACAATTTAATGCAATAAATAATAAAAATAATTAAAAAAAAAACTATAAAATTTAAAGAAAATACAAAATCAAATTACGAGGCGACTGAAAAAAAAATATTGAGTTATAATAAACATCCCTACTACTCGCGCATTTGTTAGTTTTTGTATTATGTTATTAGTTTATGTATTTAGAAAATTTTGCTCAAAGTGTTTTCGATAGCGTTTTCATCAATTTTTAAAGGGTTTTCCAACAAGAGGTGTTATTTTGGTATTCAAAGAAAAATGCCATTATAAAGAGGAAGGTACGCCGTTAATAATGAAAAACAACATCAGCCAAATAGCCACCACGACCATATCCTTTTCATGAAATTTTCCATAACCAAATCCCAAAGCGGCTGCCCTATGTCCTCGATAGCCTCACGAATTCTATCTTTGCGGTCTTGAATCGACGCTGGTCTGTTGGCGTAGACCTTATATTTCACGTGGCCCCAAAGGAAGAAGTCGCAAGGTGTTAAATCACAAGATCTCGGTGGCCAATTGTCCGGGTGGCCACGGTCCGGAAACTTTTCCCGTAACAGACCAATGGTTTCGTTGCTGGTGTGGCATGTAGCGCCGTCTTGTTGAAAGTAAACGTTGTCCAGATCAATACCATCCAACTCCGACCATAAAAAATCGTTATTCATCTCTCGATAGCGCAATTCATTCACCGTAACTGTTGATCCAACCTCATTTTCGAAAAAGTAAGGTCAAATGACCCCGCCGGACCATAAACCGCACCAAACAGTCACACGTTGATGATGGAGAGGCTTCTTTTTACCGAGCCCCAGATGCGACAATTTTGATTGTTGACGTAGCCACCGAGGTGGAAATGGGCCTCATCGCTTCAAAAAAAAAACGCTTTAGTTTTGCGAACTGTGACTCCAATATTTTCACCATTTTTATAGCGAATTTTAATAATTTCAATGCGTTGTTGTATCGTCTATCGTTCCATTTTTAGTAAAGGCGTAGTTTCTACTTGTCCAATGTCAAAGAATAAAAGCTACAAAAGTGACAGCTACCGAAATACCTGGTGATTCAAAATAACAGGTCTTGTTGGAAAATCCTTTATTATTTTATCGTAAAGTTTGATCGTTCATGTAAATCAACGCATAATTTAAAAAGTTGAAAATTGGTAACTGGGATTTATGTATACCCGGAATCCTTCACACGAACAACTCTAGTCATAGGTCCATGTTTGAGAAAGCCAACATGGCTTTCTCAACATTAGGTTCGGCATGGCCGAACCTAATCCGGTTTTACTTGTTTGATAAATTGTGGGGTTGGTAGATTTGCTAAACATGTTAAATTTTGCATCGATTTTATTCAGAAAGGTCTCATTTTATTTACTTTACCATAAAATGATAAAAATATAATAATTGTGAAATACGAACGTATATAATATATACCTTCGAAATAGCAGCTATTCGATAGAAGCCATCGATACTCGTATCTGCATATACATAAGTCTGAATTATAATATGTTAACTTCATAATAATTGTCTAAAATAAACAGCAAAACGACGTGGTGCGTGGTTGTGGCATGGGAGATATCCCACTAAATATTGCCGCTCCTTCACCTGTGATTTGTTTAGCTTTTTCCACTTCGATTTCCTTACAAGTCCCAACAAGTTTTTACTTGTTTCTTGGAATTTCTTTATGATTTTGGCATACGGTTTGTGTAAGTTTTTTTTTTGTAATACAATTTATTTTTAAAATGCATAATATAACTGACAATTCTGTGTGATTTTAGTTTGCCGTTGTTGTGGCTTGTCTGCCTTCCCGCCCGTCAGCTGTAATTAATTTCCTTTAAACGAAACGAATGCGGCGAATGCGTTGAAGTACTCTACTGTGTGTATGTCAGTCAGTGTGTTCGACGACGACTTTTTGTTATTGAATCGATGATAAACTCGTTGCACATACGGGAAGCACCTTGAAATTTCTTGTTGTAGTTGCTTGATGTAGATGTGAGAGAATTTTTTTATATATGTATAAGTATGTAAGTACGTGTATTTTTTTTTCAAAAATAAAAGTTTTTAATTATTTACAATGAGACTATAACCGCAATAACGCAACGCATATGTCTCAGAAAATTGTGCGTCAAAAAGTTGTTTTAACAATTCCTTAATATTTGTCTGATAAGAAAAAATTTCAACAAATAGACTACCTCTAATAAAGCCATGCAGCATCCGTTTTGTCCCAAATGGAAGAAGCTATCTATTGCTTCTACAAAAAAATTGTAGCACATAGAAGGAAGGACCTATGACCCAATCTATGTTTAGCGGATATTCGTTTTAGGATATTTGAAGTCATTTGATCTATATTCATCCTGTCTGTCTGCTGGTTGGTGCATGCGGCTAGCTATTACGCACAAAAATTCTCGAAAACATTAGTCGATTCTCTTAAAATTTTGTATGTGATATTTCTTCAATCTGTGGTTCGAAGTTCGAATTTGAGCCATATTGATGATATATTGAATGCTTTATAACCGATATATTACTTCCCTTATATTTCGTAATTTTACGAAAAATAATAGTATATTTATCTGCTCGAAAAAATAGTCAAGAAATAGTCTAATGGTGTTAAATCACAACTTCTTGGAGGCCATTCAATATCGTTTCATATGCTGTGTGGCACGTAGCCACAATCGGTTAATGGCTAAAAGATAGCTCTTAACGAAGAGCGAGTGTTTTTTAGGATTTAAAAAAAATTTACTTAGCGCACAAATGTTTGCAATTGGAGGACGATTATTTTGATAATAAAACTGATGGATGTCAAGGGCACAAATGGTTGCAATTGGAAAACGATTATTTTGATAATAAAACTAATGGATGTCAAGGTCGTAGGTCGACTGGACATTTTTTTTTTGATTTAGCGCACGAAAAGTTGCAATTGGAGAACGATTATATTTGATAATAAAACTGAATAATTTGTAAACGTTGTTCTTGCGCATATCTCTCCATGATGAAATTGTAAACACTACTGAATACAATGAACAACTAATGACAGATCAAGACATATTACAAAATTGGAAAACCCGTATTAGTACACAACTAAAATTCTTTCACAAATTTGCGCAGTTCCTTTGGCATTATGATCCCTCCCAGCAAAAACTCTCTTGGCTTGGTAATCTGGCAGGTAAGCCAAACTCAAAACAACTAACGACTTACCGTTTTGTCACCCTTCAGATTATTTTTACATGGACATGATATTGGAAGAAATTACTTCCATGCAAGCATACAAAGAGTTAACAACTAACTACAGTCTGAACCTCGGTTAACGCAACCCTCGATGAACGCAACTCCTTGATTATTGCAACAGACAAATACATTACACTGCTGACTCAGTTAACCCAAATTTTCAAAAAAGGGCCCTCAATTAACGCAACTCACATTTTAAAATTGTTGGTCCAGTTGGCTATGTCTTCTTTTTTTGTTTGAAACCAGTTTGTAGTTGCTTCTTCGAAGAAAAAAATATGTATTTAATAATTTCACTGGTTATCAAGAGCGAAAGGTTGGGAATACTTGCTCCGTTAAATCGATTTGCGGTGAATACTATGTTCACAAAATTAAAAAAAAAAAACAAATCCGCATTGAGAAATTTTGTTTCCAATGAGGAATTTGAACCCTAGAATTCGTGAATATCCCAAAATGACAAAAGCTTTGTGTACGTAGTTTCTAAATTTACCTATATTGGGGCTATATTAAAACATGGACCTCTATTTCCAAATTTTAATTGGAAAATATAAACTATAATTTCAGATAGATCACTTGAAAAATGTGTTCTCTAGTGGGTCAATGAGTGATATCGGATGGCACATGGATCGATGTGCCACATTTTCTCCAGAGCGGATTTATGGCAATATAAACCATAAATTACTAAATTTCAATCAGATCAATTCCGAGTTAACACCAGGTTAGGTCCCATCCTTCCTTTTATCAAGAGAACACATAAAACAGCGTTGTAACTTTTCGATAAAGCACCCTATCGTACCAAAGATGGAGAACTTTCAAGGGACGATCGAATGATTTCTGTCCTGTATTGTCCAGCAAGCTGTACTGGTATTATTGAGCAAGTGGCCCAAACTGTAATAAAATTAACAAAACTTTACTACAAAAAAAGCCTCTTAGCGCATTTGATCGGAAGTGAAAGCTCAAATCTTGAACTCAAAATCAAAACATTTGATTTAAGAAATGTAGTTCGTCTTTTGCTTAAAGCAAGGGAGAAATTTCCGATTTCTTAAAAATGTAAAACAAATTAATTGATCTCAACATGTGAATTTCTATTAAATTTAAAATTTATGATTTCTGTTACAGAAAACAACTCAAATATCTTTATATATAAAATCCTTTGTACGTTTGTTAGTAACGCATGATCTCCGAAACCATAAGAGCGAATGGGATAAAAATTGCACATTAGGTTTTGTTCGAGGTCATCTGTGTTTTAGATTTTTTTTTAACCGCGAAAAACTCCGGAGTGGTCAAGTTATTTTCATAATCCGCATTTCCAGAGCGATTTGGAAATTGAAAATGTATGTGTGGCTTGTCTTCTTGTTTGTATGTGTGATTCTGACCGGTAGATGGCGCTGTAGTGCACTTATGTCCAATATACATTTTAATGGTAGTATTTTTCTGAAACTCTAAATCAATGAATAACAAACCAATTCATCCCAACAGACCGGGCAGGACAACGTCTGCTTGTGTCAGCTAGTATTTTTATATAAATAAAATTGAATTGTTTCATCAATCGAGCAGTGATTTTTTGACTCGGTTTTCGCAACTACCTCGGTTTCTGCAACTGCCTCGATTTCTGTTAGTTGCGTTAACCGAGGTCAGACTGTATATATACACATTCACACACGCTTCGAATCTTCGACATTTATGTAGTTATTACTGTCATTTTAATCAGGATCAGTGGTTTGACAGTTAACATAAACAAAACAGAATTTGTTATCTTTACTAGGAATACTAGTCAGAGCCCAATCGGAGAAGTTACGCAAAATACACCACAGTGTGGTTTGAGATATGCCCAATTCCTGAGAATTCCTAAGCTCAGAATTTCGCTTCGGTAGTAATTTTTAATGGTTTCCAAACGTTACACGTAAGTAAACTTTGCCATGATTAAAATGTTGACTTCGACTAACGTTTTGACACTGAAAGATCATTAAAAATGTTTGAGGGTGCGTTGACATAAAGATACGGATTTGTTATGCCCCTATTAGAAACCCCTATATAAGGTTCCACATGTGGAACTTCCTCAGATAAATGGAACTGAACTAGTCTTTCCTAGACAGGAAATTGTCTTGCAGACTTAATGCAATGGAGAAGGTAAAGAAGGCCAACGTCGTCCTATATTCCTGTAGGAAAACTGTTGGTACACTGGTGCCCTATATATATAGTTCGCTCTATACTACTGTAAGCAAAGTTAACCGACCGAGTGGACTATATACCAACGGTGTACACCTTCGGGAGGAACTCTGTCCCTAGGATACCTGCAAGAGAGGAATGGGTTGGCAGAATACCAGAAATATAAACTATATTTACTTCTATACAGATAGTCCGAAGCTTAATGGGAAAGTTGGCTTCGGAATACACTGTAAAAAACTTAGTCTTGATGTAGCTCACAGACTACCAGATACTTGCAGTTTCTATCAAGACAAAATAATTGCAATAAAGAAAGTCGCCAAGTGGCTGAGTTGCAACCAGTGTTGTAACCAACACTCGTGTTGTCATTTACTCGAACAGACAAGCTGTCATTAAATCTCTGGAGCCTATATCCCTAAATTCAAAAACAGCCCCCGACTTTCACATACTTATTATATACCTCATATGGGTACCTGGAACAGCAAAGCCGAAGATCTTGCCAGAAAAAAAGAATTTTCATATATTGCTGCGCCACTGTCCACATGCAAGCTTTGGCTTAGGCAAGAGGCAGTCCGGCAGTCCAATGATCTCCTCGCACTAGAAATATCTCCACAAGATAGATTGTCTGTGCCCTTATTATAAGTTTTGTAGTTATAGGTTAAGTTTATAACTCAGGTCATTTGAACAATCTATATTTATAAAATTGTTGCGTGACTGGCTGACTGACTGACTGACTGACTGATCATCGCCCAGGCCAAACGGCTGAAGCTAGAATCATAAAATTTGGTGGGAGGGTAGTCCTTGGGACGTAGACGAGCAATAAGGCGGGATTTTTCGAAATTCGTACTATTAGCCGCACAATGGGGCAAAAAGGGATACATATGGTACCACCGCCAAATCTAAACGAAATGAGCTAGAATCTTGAAATTTGGTATGAGGGTAGCCTTAGGAGGTAGACTCAGAAATTGGCAGGATTTTTGGAAATTCGAACATTTACGCACACAGTGGGGTAAAAAGTGATAAATGTGGTACATCAGCCAAATCCAAATGGCAAGAGCTAGAATCGTGAAATATTGTGTGATGGTAGCTCTTATGAGGTAGACTCTGAAATTGACAGGATTTTTCGAAATTCTAACATTTACGTACACAGTGGGGTAAAAAGGGAAAAATGTGGTACAACAGCCAAATCCAAATGGCAAGACCTAGAATCGTGAAATTTGGTGTGAGAGTAGCTCTTGGGACGTAAACAAGAATAAGGAGTGATTTTTTTTAAAATTTAGAGGCACAGTGGGACAGAAAGGTATATAAATACGCCAAGTTTAAAGCCTAATATTAGAATGGTGAAAATTGAAGCGGAGCGGTGTCTTTATGACAATTGATCGGGGTATTAAGTTTTTTTTGTATTCGTAGTTTTCGGGGCACAGTGGGGCAAAAAGTGTAAAATATAGTACAGTGGCTTAAAAATGTGGCTTGGAAGTGATTTTTAGTAATTCTAACTTTAAGAGGCACCGTGGGACACGACGAGTTAATTATGGAGCATGGGAAAAAAAGGGAACAATCTGCCAAAATTGGAACTTAAACATGAGATATGAAGTTTATATGGTTTTAGGAGCACTGTGGTGAAAAACGGTTAAATAGTGGAGTGGAGAAAATAGGATTAAATATGTTACAGTCGGGGAAAAAGGTTTAAGTATGCTAGCGTGGGGACACATTTTAAATACGAGTACGGTACAGTGAGACAAAAATTTGTTAAATATGGTACAGTGGGTAATCATTTTGTACAGTGAGATAAAGAGTTGAATGGGGCACAGTTGTGCAAAAAGGGTTAACTATGGTACAGTGGGGTAAAAATAGTAATATGTATATGGTAAAGCGGGACAAATGGGTTAAAAATGGTACTGTGGGGCAAAAAGCCTTAACTATTAAAAAGTGGGGCAAAAATGTATTTACTATTATACAGTGGGGCAAAAAGGGTTAAATATGGTACAGTGTGATAAAAATGAGTAACTATACAGTACAGTGGGGTATAACTGTTTTAAATATTGTACAGTGAAGCACAGAGGGTTAAATATGGTACAGTGGGGCAAAAACTGTTAAATATGGTACAGTGAGACAAAGCGTTTAATATGACACAGTGGGGCAAAAAGGGTCAACTATGGTACACGGTAACGTGGGACAAAATGGGTTAAATATGGTACAGAGGGGCAAAAAGCTTTAACAATGGAACAATGGGAAACATGTTTTAGCTATGGTACAGTAGGACACAAATGGTTAAATATGGTACAGTACGACAAAAATGGTTACAGTGGGCACAAAAAGTAAAATATGGTAACGTGTAACAAAATGGGTTAAAAATGGTACAGTGGGGGGAAAAAGCATTAACTATGAAACAGTGGGGCAAAAATTTATTTACTATGATACGTTGGGGCAAAAAGGGTTAAATATGGTACAGTGTGACAAAAATGGTTAACTATACAGTACAGTGGGGCAAAACTGTGTTAAATATTGTACAGTGGAGCAAAGGGTGTTAAATATTGTACTGTGAGGCAAAAACTGTTAAACATGGTACAGTGATACAAAGGGTTTAATATGACACAGTGGGGCAAAAAGGGTTAACTATAGTACAGTGGGCCACAAATGGTAAATTATGGTACAGTATGACAGAAATGGTTACAGTGGGCAGAAATAGTAAAATATGGTAACGTGGAACAAAATGGGTTAAGTACAGGGTCCCCCATATTCGACGGACCCATCTGGCAACGCCATAACTTTTGACAGAGATGTCAGATCGCTTAATGACATACCGCGTTTGAAGCGTCAGTCCAAGCAGATTTTTACCATGGAACAATACACGCCACGCGAGCGCCTGAAATAGTTGAAATTTACATTCAACAGAAGAAGTCAATTGTGAAAACTCAACGTGCTTTTAAAATATTAAAAAATGTGGCCTTCTAAGAACACCATTAAGCGTTTATACGAAAAATTTTCGACTGGTGAGGCTCTTTCTAATCCGAAGAGGCCAAATAAAAGTCGACCAAGGCGATCGGCCGAGAATATCGCTGCCGTACGAGCCAGTGTTGAGAGGTCCCCAAGAACATCCCAAAAACGCCGTTCTCAGCAGTTGGGCATGGCTCGGTCCACTTTACAACGGATTATTCGCGTTGATTTGCATTTGTTCCCGTACAAAATTCAATTGACGCAAAGATTGTTGCCTGCGGACAAGCCTCGTCGATTGGAATGGGCCCAACGAGTCATCGAAAAAAACATGGGTCCGTCGAATATGGGCAACCCTGTATGGTACAGTGGGGCAAAAAGCGTTTACTATGGAACAGTGGGGTACAAATGTGTTAACTATGGTACAGTGGGGCAAAAATGGTTAAATATAGTGGACAAAATATAGTAGGACAAAAAGGTGTTAAATTTGATTCAGTGGACCCAAAAGGTTAAATATAGCACAGTGGGTCAAAAAGCGTACATTTAGTACAGTGGGTAAAAATATGGATGCAGGGAGAGAGGGTAAGTTAAATATGAAATAAGAATGTTTGTTTCTAAATGTATGCTTGTAGTAGCACTGTGGTGCAAAAAGGTTAAAATTATGATGCACCCCAATTATGTAGCACTGTGGTGCAAAAATGTTAAAATTATGATGCAGTTGGGGCAAGCAAAAATTGTTCAATATGTTACAGAGGGGGAAAAATGTGTTAAATATGGTTTAGTGGAGCGAAAAGGGTTAAATACGGTACGGTGAAGCAAAAAAAGTTAAATACGGCAAAATGGTTAAATGTGGTAAGTGGGGAAAAACGGGAACAAAATAGTCCCAGATATGTATAAAAATTCTTACTTTAGAAGCACAGTGTAATAAAAAGTGTTTAATATGGAACAGTGGTGCAAAAGGTGTTGAATGTGGTCCCTGAGTGCAAAAGTAGCTCTTACAGCATTAACCAAAGCTAAGAAATTGTTTTTTCCAAATAGGTTCTCTTACTTAAACCGTGGGGAAAAACAAGTTAAATAAATGGCACAGATAGGGGACAAAAATGTTGAAATGCGGCCTAAGCTTGCGAATTTGGATTTTGAAATATCAATTATCATTTTAAAATATTGTATAATCGTGCAAAGTGGTTAATTATGACACACTAAAGGTTAAATGTGGTACAATGGAACGATTTACTTTAGATTTTTTAATTCGTACCTTTATAGACACAGTGGGACAAACATGGTTTTATATTGTACCAGGGTGTGAATGAAAAAAATAGTTTTTCAACGTCCAGAGGTACTGTGGGAAAAGGGATAAATATTGTACCACGATGTCAGTGTAACTCTTGGAACATAAACTAGAAATGAAACGAGGGTTCGTATTTTATATATAAAAGTAATCAAATCTTCTTCATTTTGCACCATATGTAATAATCATGTCATTTTGAAAGAAAGAGGTATAGCTATTTTACAGTACCCTAAACAGAAAATAGATAAAAGATGGGGGCTGCGAAGCACACTGGGTAAGCTAGTGATATATATTTGATTAGCCTTATTGGCTTTATACACATTACGTAAATGGATTCAATAAATAAGTAAATCGGCGAACATTCCAGGAGATTGAGAATTGAGTCCAATGATTTTTGCGGGGACGAGTAGGAGGTGGAGCATTGGGCACTTTGCTTTACTGTAGTATATTGTCCCAAACATATTCTTATTTAAATATACATATGTCTAGGGTACACTTAAAATATATTTGACACACACACAAATATTATATACAGTGTTTTCCAATAGGGATGATATGATTTTGAAGTGTCGTTTTGCCATTTGTAATATGTCATGATCTGTCATTTGTTTTTCATTGTATTCAGTAGTGTTTACAATTTCATCATGGAGAGATATACGCAAGAACAACGTTTACAATTTATTCAGTTTTATTATCAAAATAATCGTTCTCATATTGCTATTTTTCGTGCGTTAAGTACATTTTTTTAAATCCAAAAAAAAAAACACTTATCAGTTGACCTACGACCTTAGCTCTCGTTAAGAGCTATATTTTTGCCATTGACCGATTCCTGATCCGACGTACCGTTAAGGAGCTAGAGCAAAAATAAACTTTCCGTTCACATTTGAAAATTATGCTAAGTCCATTTTTTAAATCAAAAAAAGAACACTTTCCAATCGACCTACGACCTTGACACCGATGAGCAATATTTTAGCTCCCGTTAAGAGCTATCTTTTTGCCATTGACCGATTGTGGCTACGTGCCACGCAGCAAATGAAGCAATTGAATTGTTGCGAGAAAAGTTAAAGAATCGATTATTTCAAGAAATTGTGATATTGAATGGCCTCCAAGAAGTTGTGATTTAACACCATTAGACTATTTCTTGTGGAGTTTTTTGAAGTCGTTGGCCTTTCGAAATAAACCAGACTCTCTTCAAGCTTTGCAAGCCAATATTGACATACGACTTGATTCATGACATACGACTTGATTTAGTGGAAAAAGTGGTCGAAAATTGGGTTCATCGAATTCGTTCCTGCAGAAGAAGTGGTGGAGGCCATTTGAATGACGTTTTATTTAGAACTTAACTGTATCGATTGTACTTCACATTAAATAAAAAACTTTTGAATTCCCTTAACAATAAATGTGTTTTTTTTCAAAGAAATCATATCACTCTTATTGTATAACCCTGTATTTGGGAAGATATGGTTGTAAACTAATCTTTGTTTCTGTCCTAAAAATTTTTATTTGGGCCTATTATTTACGAAACAACTATTTTTTTGCATTTAGTTATTCAGAAAATATATCAACAATACATTAATTTTAAGACAAGTTTTATGTTTTCCGTTACGCTATTTTTTCAGAAATTGTAAATGTTGGTAAAAATCTTTTATAATTGAAATCGTATAATGTCGAATACATTGACATTGACCGAGAACTTTGAATAAATATAAATTAAAAATTAATTATTTAAAAAAATGTTATTGCTACTAAAGTAATTAAAATTATTAGGCATAATTCGGAATCAATAAAAATTTAATTCGAAAAATCTGCAATGTTTTAAAAACGTTGACCTTTTGGGTGACCTTTTTGGCAACACTGTTTTTGGCAGCTCATCTCTTTTCGTGTATTCATCTTTAAACATTGTTTTTCATCTTTAAACATTAAATTATGTAGACCGTTCCATTGACTCAAATAAAGATTTCATGCATTTCTCTAAATTGTAGCTGTTTTTTTAATCAAAGCCGAAGGCTCTTAAAAAAACGCTCTATACTTATTAGGGCGGGTCGATTTAAAAATCGCCCATTGCTCAGTGAAAATCGTATTCTAGGGATCAAAATAAGAAACTTTGCCGAAGGAACCATACCTCTA
Source organism: Eudasyphora cyanicolor (assembly GCA_963930755.1). NCBI lineage: Eukaryota > Metazoa > Arthropoda > Insecta > Diptera > Muscidae > Eudasyphora > Eudasyphora cyanicolor. The sequence goes on along the minus strand of OZ005738.1, from coordinate 166,920,669 downwards.
AAACGAGTTCTGATGGCCCGGAAAAAATCCCACTTTGACCCATTTAGAGTGCTCCAATCGAGTCCAAATGTATGGAACCCCCAGGGGGTTCCAGGGGGTGTGCCACTGGCACGGGTGGTCGGGCCTCCAAAGTTAGTGGGGGTCGGTCATACATTTGTACTCGATTGGAGCACTCTAAATGGGTCAAAGTGGGATTTTTCAAAATTTGCCCCTACCCAAAAGTTCGACCCAAATTCCGGGACATCAGAATTCGTTTTAGAGGTATGGTTCCTTCGGCAAAGTTTCTTATTTTGATCCCTAGAATACGATTTTCACTGAGCAATGGCGACTTTTTTTGCCTCCCCACAAATCGACCCGGCCTAATACTTATATACAAACACATATCTCATTTGAGGAAATTAGTTTGCAAATTTATTTTGTTTTAATTAAATAAATATATGCGATCCAAATAAATGTTATTAATTTTCAAATTAAATTTATTTATTTATTATTTAACATACCAAGAAGGCAATTTTGCCCCGTGTGGGGTCTGCCTTTCTATGAAGTTTGGCAGATCTTACAGTTACCGATGTTAGATTTATTGATAAATTTGTGTATCAAACAGGTTGGTTCCGATGAGGGCTAACTAGGCCCGTGGTAGCACTAGGGACCTCATTTGGTCTATGGTCAGCTGGTAACACCGGCTGATAACCTAACCTAAACTTTAGTGATTATCTGTGAAATCTGACACAGTATTACTATTAATTAATTTGCCAAAATGCAGTAAAACATTCTTTGTGTGATATTGTTTTCATTCGTTTAATAATAAGACACAATTTTAATATATTTCAATTTCTCGTGCAGTTAGCTTATGATTTTTTTTCTATGAGCGAACATTTTCTTGATCACCTTGATTAGTTGCAAACTGTTTACTATGTATGTATAACAATATACATACAGATTGTGCAAATTTTTATTAAATCTATTATAATATTATTTAAAATATATTTTGTTATTAAGTCATTTCAATAGAATTGTGTAAGTTGTATACATACATACAAATATCGCCGGTATATGTAGTAGACACACATACATACATATATGGGATAAACTGACCAATTTTTGTTATTGAAAATTGAAGTTGTGATTGCACTACAGAGCGGGAAATTAATACAGTGTTCTATGTAATATATTATTTTATAAATTAGTAAACATTTTTTTAAACTAGTAAAAAGTTAATAAAAAAAAGCTATGAAAATTTTTTTTGTGTCCGTGACCTAAATTTTTTTTTTATAGATTGAGGCATACTATTTTATTAAACCAAAACAAATTTTTGTTTTCAAAAATTAAAATTTTTAGACCTTCGGTATTAGGTTAGGTTATGTCGAAGAGAGGAGGCGTTTCAACGTCTCATGTCCATGGAGATACACTTATGCCAGTGTTTCGGCCTGTTGTGCGCTTCTTATTTATGATATTTTTAATAACTCATGGGTTACAGAATATTGTGATAAGTCTGGTAGTGTGTCGGACCTAAAATATCGGGATCTGTGTAAAAGCCGGGCAGTGGCACAGAAAATGTTCCGATGTTTTCCCTGCATGCCCTGCATTCTTCGTTTCCTGCTAGTCCTATTCGAAGAAGAATGGCTTTTAAGCTTGAATGTTCCGTTAGAACACTCATCATCTTACTAATCTCGCTCTTGTTTAGTTTCAGAAAAATAATTGTTTTCTTCTCATTTGGGTCACCCCACAGTATCTTTGCAGTTTCTTCTACAGTTTCGCTTTAACACACAGTGGCTTCGAAAGATTTGCAATTTATTAAGTTTGTTACTCGAAGTTCTCTGCCCTTTGAAGCCAAACTGTTTGCCCGTTCATTTCCAATCACTCCGCTGTGTCCCCAGAATATACACAGTTGACCATGTACTGAGTAATCATTTATCGTTCTTTTACAGTCCAACACAGTTCTGATCTTTACCCTTTCGTTATTGCTTTGATCGCCATATGGCTGCCCGTGAAAATGTTGTCATATTTAGACCAGTTCACACATTCAGTGATTGCTCGGAACTTCTGCTTGAAATACCGTGTTATGGTCTGGGAGGTGGAACTTAAGTTCGACTTCTGGTTCATTAATAATAACTCCCAGACCCGTCCATTCTTCTAGCTTGGATTCATCCGAGTCACTGTTCCGTTCTTCCAGGAGGGTCCGTCTGCCAGATATGAATCACAGGTAGCTGCAAGCCGTACTTCTGGAATGCGGTCGGAGATTTCTTGGGTTTGAATGTGACCAACTAGAGATTCTAAAATCTACTGATGGTACTACTTGGGGTCTCGATTTTTTCATTCACACATCAATAGCATACGATTTTGTTGTTGAAAAAAATGTATTTTTTTTCTAATTGTTTCAACGGAAATTACTAAACATCTGTTTCTATGTGAAAGCGATGTTTTAAGCATTTGTAGCCCTCATAATTTTCTTTAATTTAGATAATTACCATACTAAGAAAAAGGCAATTAAAAAAAATTACCATATATTTATTTAAATTTTTGTTTCGTGTTTAGGACACCATATTACACTTGAAAATTGTATGCTCAGCCCTTCGGCAAAAATTTTGTTCTCGATAACTATATTTTCGATTAAAAATTATCGAGGCCCATGGCCAGTTTATCTCCTGCGGTCATTATATGTTGACTGTGAAAATGTTTACTCAAGAAAAAGAAGAATGTTGAGATTTATTAACTTTTGTAAAGAACAAGTATGAAAACCCTCAAACGAGTAACGGACTGATTCCCTTTTTGTAATTCGGTTTTTTGGGAAAATATTAAATATATCGACAAAGCATTGTAACTACATAGATAAGTGAAATGTAGAAATACATAATATATATATAATATATATAACTTTTGAGATACCTAATGTATGTAAGTTTTCTCGTAATAATGAAAAATGTTAGCTATAAGCGTATTTACCCATTGTAATAAGGATTTTTCGAATTAATAAACATGAATTGGCGGCAGCAACAACAAAAGTAACCGACTGAATTCTACTATCAATTTTAGAGATATATAACATTGAATATAATGGCGATTTCGATTCTGAAAAAAATGTTGCCCCGTCGACGCGAAATACTGAAAAATATTTGCCCTTTTTATGTCGAGCTGATGTAATCCCTCGTATTAAACATAGATGCTATTTCAAAATTCCAAAATGTTTTATAAAAGTCCAGTTTTTGGCAAAAGGGCAACGAAAATGTTGCACTTTTTGCAGAAAAGAAATCGCCATAAGATTTTGTGTCAGATTCGGGTGTGAGAAATGGATCATTATTTGTCACACTATATACATATGTTGTTATGGAAAATGTAGCTTTCTCACAAAAAAGCAATTTAAAATAAAGGGTTTTCCAACAAAATGTGTTATTTTGGTATTCAAAGAAAAAAGCCATTTTTTGAGATAAATGATCGGATGTTTATTTCATAATAAAGAGGAAGGTATGCCGTTAATAATGAAAAACAACATCAGCCAAATGGCCACCACGACCACGCTTACGGGACCATATCCTTATCATGAAATTTTCCATAACCAAATTGCAAAGTGGCTGCCCTATGTCCTCGATATCCTCATGAATTCTATCTTTGAGGTCTTGAATCGACGCTGGGCTGTTGGCGTAGACCTTTTCTTTCACGTGACCCCAACGGAAGAAGTCGCAAGGTGTTAAATCACAAGATCTCGGTGGCCAATTGTGATCACCTCTTTGAGAGATAACACTGTCCGGAAACTTTTCCCGTAACAGAGCAATGGTTTCGTTGCTTGTGTGGCACGTAGCGCCGTCTTGTTGAAAGTAAACTTTGTCCAGATCAATACCATCCAACTCCGACCATAAAAAATCATTAATCATTAATCAGTGACAAATTTACAACTCTTGTTGGAAAACCCTGATATTAGCTGTGCATTGTTATACATTTGGTATCGTTAACTGCAAATTACAGAACCATTTATTTGGCGGACATTGAACAGACAAATATCTATATGTAGGATATTCTCACTTTAGTGGAGGAGAGTATATACATATGTATATGTTCATAATTTTATATATACGGGCAACAGATTAAGGTATACCTTGCGCAATAAAAAGTGAAAGCAATAAATTAGAATTTAAATCGAATTAAGTAACTTTAAAAAATAGCGTCAGTCTTCTCGAATCTAGTAATGGCGGTACAACCGTTTGCTAGTGTTAACAAAAAATGTAAAGAAACGACTTTGTATCATTCAGAGGACTTTAGGGCCAAGCCTACGCTATTTTTATTATAGCAATTAGCTGGACCCGATTCACTACGCTGCCCCCTGATTTCAGATCTCATCCATTTTTAGATCAATCACGTAGACTGCCATCAAACAAATGTACACAAAATACGGAACAAACAAACAATGATACAAACCCACAAAAAGGCACTATATTTTTTATACATATGGGGGATTCCATTTCATTTCATTTATTTCATACATTGTACAATACAAAAGCCTATAAGGCCAATTATTGGTATCACAAACAAATAACATCCATATATAATTGTATACAATTATAAATTAGTTAGATTATAATAAGAGTAAATGTATAATAAATCTAATAATTTCGAAATTCATGTCAAGTGAGTCAATTTTTAAAACCGATGTCTTTCGAACGGGATGAAACTTGCTACAAGTTTAGTACTGTTGGATAGTTTTGATAACACAATTTCAACCAAGTCCGTTAAGGACTCTTCTAGTTGGTGGGTGTTGAATTTTGAAGTTTTGGTCAAACGGACCTCTTGACCCTTCCATATAACTTATTACCTATTGTATTTTGAAAATTTTGCCCAAAAGTGTTTTCGATAGCTTCTTATTTTTCTGATTCTATCTATATTCATCTCATCAGCGCTTTAAAAAATATCTTACAAGATATTGCGGGAAAATCAAACTTTTTAGAATATTTTAATAAATTTTTAATTAAAACCTCTTAAGAACATCGAAAAGTTCACAGCTTTTTTATTTTTATTACTTTACCGTAAAGTCTGATCGGTCATGAATAAAATGAGACCATTCCGAAAAAATTTATACCTAGATATAAATCAAAATCGAAAACACTTTGGGAAACTTTTTAAAAATACAATAGGTAATAAGTTATATGGATGGGATAAAAGGTCCCTCCAAATCGGACAAGTTGCATCCCAATCGGAAGACATCGGTTTTAAAAATTGACTCACTTCACATGAAATCCCCATATACAGGGTTTTCCAACAAGTGGTGTTATTTTGAATCACCCGGTTTTTCGGTAGCTGTCACTTTTGAAGCTTTTATTCTTTGACATTTGACAAGTAGAAACTACGACATTACTAAAAATGGAACGATACGCGATTCAACAACGCATTGAAATTATTAAAATTCACTACAAAAATGGTGAAAATCTTGCAGTCACAGTTCGCAAAACTAAAGCATTTTTGGGTCGTCGTGAAGCATCTTGTCGGACCGCAATACAGAAATTGGTGGAAAAATTCGAGCTGTTGGGACAAATTAGTGATGTGAAGAATAAAACCCGTGCACGTCGCTCAAGAACAACTGAGAATATTGCTGCTGTAGCCCAAAGTGTTGAAGAAACCCAGGTTTGTCCATTCCTCGTCGTTCTTTGGAATTGGGCATTCAACAAACGTCATTACACCGTATCTTGCATAAAGGCTTATAAAGTTCAGTTAACACAAGAACTCAAGCCGGCCGATCATCAACAACGTCGTGTCTTTGCTGATAGGGTCCTTGAAATGCATGAAAATGATCCGGAATTCCATCGAAAAATCATCTTGACTGATGAGGCCCATTTCCATCTCGGTGGCTACGTCAACAAGCAAAATTGTCGCATCTGGGGCTCGGAAAACCCAAGAGTTATTGTTGAGAGCATCTCCATCCTCAACGTGTGACTGTTTGGTGCGGTTTGGCGGGGTCATTGGACCTTACTTTTTCGAAAATGAGGTTGGACCAACAGTTACGGTGAATGGGTTGCGCTATCGAGAGATGATTAATGATTTCTTATGGTCGGAGTTGGATGGTATTGATCTGGACAATGTTTACTTTCAACAAGACGGCGCTACGTGCCACACAAGCAACAAAACCATTGCTCTGTTACGGGAAAAGTTTCCGGACCGTGTTATCTCTCGAAGAGGTGATCACAATTGGCCACCGATATCTTGTGATTTAACAACTTGCGACTTCTTCCTTTGGGGCCACGTGAAAGATAAGGTCTACGCCAACAGCCCAGCGTCGATTCAAGACCTCAAAGCTAGAATTCGTGAGGCTATCGAGGACATAGGGCAGCCACTTTGCGATTTGGTTATGGAAAATTTCATGAAAAGGATGTGGTCCTGTAAGCGTGGTCGTGGTGGCCATTTGGCTGATGTTGCTTTTCATTATTAACGGCATACCTTACTCTTTATTATGAAATAAACATTCGGTCATTTATCTAAAAAATTGCATTTTTCTTTGAATACCAAAATAACACCTCTTGTTGGAAAACCCTTTACTTGCATATATATAGTAATTTTAGCCGCCAGTAACGATACTGACTTTATTCAAAGAACTTCAATTAAATGATTTGGTTTTTGATTAAAAAATTTTAAAAGTTACAGTTCCTTTACCAAAAGGACAGGTTTGACAACTCTTCTTGTTTAGTACCATCAGAAATTTCTGGCTGGTTCGTTACATTACAAACATAATGTAAATCATTGCATACATTTTAAATTTGTGGAGGGTACACGAATGCATTTCGCATTTTTTCACAGAAATTGTAAGTGTGTGACACTGCAATTTTTGCTTTGGAGAGGGGCTGCAATGTGTAACGGCGCACATTGCAGTTGTTTTTGTTTGCTTTTGAAATGTTTGTCGAATGCTGTCGCTTCTATAGTCGTCGTAGCCTAGCCGCCACCATCGCCTTTGTCTGGTCTGATGTTGGTTGGTCGCATTGTACGAGTATTGTGAGTCTGAAGACGTATGGTGGTAGGATTAGTGTGGGGAAGAGTAATCAGGTCGTTGGCCTTGCGGCAAGTCATTGAGTCAAGGTTATTTCCGTGAAATACACCAACTATGATTTAACATGAGTCAAAAGGAAAAAATACGCAATCTCTCGCTCTCATACACACATACAATAAATTACAAATGCTGTTGATTCGTTAACCTTTTTTTTATTTTATACTTTACATTTACTTTTTGAGAAATCAGTTTTTTCTGTTCTACTTATAGTAATTATATTTTATTGTACTTTCAGATGGCAGTCCCATGTTGCGACAGGGTGACACCGGCGATTGGGTTGGCACATTTGAGGTAAATATAATTAAATGCATAATCTGTCATTTCCAAAAACCAAATCTGTTATACCACATCTTGAAAACCTTCAAATGAACACATATTTAAAAGCTAAAGCGAAATCTTTGTTAGGGGCTAAATTAGTATAAGGATTCTTCAAGATGTCAGATTACACACTATGCAAGTTACATTTACCCCAATTTCACCACGTTTTGTTAGAGCTAACCCACAGTTAAAAATTCGAAACTCCACGCGATTTGATGCCAGCTTTAATTTAAGGTCAGCTCTAACTGTAGGATGTTGTTGTTGTAGCAGCATGGATATGTTACACCACACCACACTGTGGTAAATGGTATAATAAGTTTGTTTCATGGCAGATGTTTGTAACACCTGAAATTAATATAGCTAGACCCACCTTAAAGTATACTGATCGTCTGTCCATCATAAGTTGTTCGTCGACTACAAGTCGAAATTTCACTCCGATCGTTCTGAAATTTTGCAGTTTGGAGTCTTTCGCAGCTGGAAAGAATCCTATTGAATTTGGTTGAAATCGGTTCAGATTTAGATATAGCTCCAATACTCTTATATATCTTTCGTCCTATAGAAGCTGTATTTTACATCCATTTTGAAATTTAGAATGGTAGAGTTTCTTGATTCATGAACCAACATTGCTGAATTTGAAGGTTAAGATTTAGCTATAGCTCCCATATATATGTTTCGTCCGATTTGGCCCTTAAGCGCTATAGAAGCTGTATCTAACATCCAATTGTTTTGAAATTTAGTATGGTAGAGTTTCTTCATCCATGGACGAACATTGCCGAATTTGCAGAAAATCGGTTCAGATTTAGCTATAGCTCCCATATATATGCTGTATTTTACATCCAAGTGTTTTGAGTCTCCAGGCGACATGTGTCTCCAGGCGACATGAATTACAAAATTTATATTTCAGTGTTATTCAATATTACGAGAGGGTGTTATATAGTCGGTCCCGCCCGACTTTAGCCTTTTCTTACTGATTTTGTTACAGATTTCGTTCCGGTATACGTGTATATCCGATTGTCGCGGGAACCTTAAGTTATTTTTTATTAATTTTTCTGCTAATCTTAAGAAATGGGTGTTATTAGAGTTTCCCGTTTCTATTCCCCATTAGGAACGCTGCATTTATGTTAATTGTTTTGGGCATTCGATGTTATTGTAGTGGTAGTGTGTCGGGTGAGTAACTGCAGAAAAACGAATTATGATGAAAACATGAATTGTTGATGTTAATTGGGAAACGAACCCAGCACCTTCGGAATCCATGTCTAACGCACTAACCACTACGCTACATAGGCCACTCTAACTGTAGTATAACCGGAGATTATGAAAATGGCTTTAATATAGGGTGATCCATCTCGAGGTTCCCTACTTTTTTTAAAGAAAAAACACAGAATATTCAAATTGAATGGGGAATGTTTATTATCATTTGAAAGAACATTCTGAAAGAACATGTTGGCCGCGGCTACGTCTCAGATGGTCCATCCGTTGAGTCCAATTTTCGATGACTCGTTCGAGCATTTCGACTGGTAACTGGCGAATGACACGCGTGATGTTTTGCTCCAAGGCCTGAATCGAAGCAGGTTTTTCCGCATAAACTTTACATATCCCCACAGGAAAAAGTCTAACGGTGTGATATCACACGATCTTGGTGGCCAATCGACGGGCCCAAAACGTGAAATTATCTACTCACCGAAGTGTTTCTCAATAAATCCATTGATTGATGCGTTGTGTGGGAAGTGCGCCGTCTTTTTTTTGCTAACGTTCCCAACGCAGCCACTCTTACCCGCCCCTTCCGACCGAGGGGCCACATCCCCATATCGTAGGGATTGCGTACACACCATGATCCGGACCATGGCGGGTTAAAAGTAGAGGGTGGAAATACCAGCTACAGAAAATATCATCACCATTTATCACCTTCCGTACCATAGTGGAGTTCAGAATAATACGTCTGCTCTTAAGAGTAGGCAGTTTCATCAAACTCAACCAGCTACTGTAGGGTGGAAGAACAAAATTACTATTCCAATGAAGATGCCTCAAAGCGAACAATAAAAATTGTTTTTGAACCGATTCGATCTTATCGACATAAGTCCCGTATTGTGGGTTCCGCACTACAGACCCATATTCTAGAATAGGTCTAACTAGGGAAGTATACAACTGTTACATAAGGGTCTGAGAATTCTTTCGCCCAACGCTTAATGAAACCAAAAACGCCAAAAGCCTTATTCACCATCGTAATTATGTGATTATTGAAATTTAGCTTAGGGTCCATCAATGTACCGAGATCCACGAAGGATTCAACAGTATCTAAATAGGAACCACAAAGACTAAACCTAGATGGAATCGACCTCGATCTAGAGAAACACATATGTTTACATTTCTTCAAATTAAGGTCCATGCAATTAATATGGCACCAATGTCCAAAATTATCTAAATCATTTTGTAGCAATATTGATTTATCAGTTGTATTATAAGAGAAAAATATCTTAACATCATCTGCATACATTAGTATATTAGATCTAGATATTGAAGCTGGCAAATCATTAATAAATAGTAGAAACTAAACGGGACCAATATGACTACCTTGGGGCACTCCAGATGGGACCAGAATCGGGTCAGAGCAGAACCTACCAAATTTCACAATTTGAATACCGTTATTAAGATAAGAGGATATCCAACTTAACAACTTACTACTAAAACCAATACGATCCAACTTATATAGTAAGAGTTTGTGATTAACTCTATGAAAAGCTTTACTAAAATCTGTATAAACCACATCTGTCTGATTACCAAGATCAAACTCATTAATTACTTGGGAAGAAAATTGAACCAAATTTTATTGAACTACGCTGAGTATACATTCACTTGTTAAATTTCATCAATAACGTTTTGAATTTTGTTTTTGTATTTCTAAATTGTCACGTCAAGAAATGAACATTTTTTAGTTTTTGTTTTTAGTCTGTATCTGAATAAATATTGAATCGAACAAAACGATTTGTCGGCCTTTTTAATTTCAATAAATTTGTCACCGTTGAAAGTCCCTTACGAAATCCATGTTGTAAAGGGCTAAGGATAGACGATACACTATGAGATAGAATCTCAGTGACCATTTTCTCAAATAGTTTTGGAATGATACTTAATTTCGCACTTCCACGATAATTCATGACATCAACCAAACTTATGAAGTGGAGTTATAAAAGATTTTCTCCAAGAAGATGAGAAATAACCATAATTTAACGAATTATTAAATAGCAATGTGAGCGGGACAGCAAGACTTCGTGCACAAATTTAAGATTATACTCGGTATACCATCAGGTCCAACACTGTTCGACGACTTAAGCCTAACTAAACTAGACGATACGAATGACAAGTCGAAATAAGGTATGCTCAACTGATCCAGTGATGGAATATTGTAAGGATAGGAGACATCTAGTTGATATTGTTGACGGGAATAGGTCGATGCAAAGAATTTTGCAAAACAATCGGCGATTGACTGATCACCACAGAATTCCTCACCATTCATTCTAACTCTAGAAGGCCTTGGATTTGACTTACGTTTCATATTGACAAAATCATAGAAAGATTTAGGGTTGACCTTAAAATTTTGAGCTAACTTCTCTAAGTAGAGCTCATAGCATTTACGAGATTCAATATTATACTGTGATCTGGCGACAGAGTACCTCGCGTAATCGACATCTGAACCAGATCTTTTGAATTTCTTAAATAGTCTGCTTTTCAAGTTCTTGAGAGCAGTCATATTAGAAGAATACCACGGCGGTCTACAGCAATTTTTAATATGAATCTTTGGCACAGCTTGTACCAAACATTCATACAAAACATCATAGAATCTCTCATTAGCTATATCAATATCAGTAAAACTTTCACATCAGCAAACAACATCACAGTCAATATTTAAGAGTAGAGTATTAAGCAATCCAAAATTTGTTCTTTTGAAACAAAAAACTGTACCCTCATCAGGTGGAGAGTTTACAGAAGAAGAGTTCGACATGTCATACAGCATGGAAATACCCAATGTAGGATGGTAATTATCCTCCGGGGTAGAGACTGGAGAAATTCTATAAATACCGAAAAACTGAGGATTATTCACAAATAATAAGTCAAGCACTTTATCATTCGAATTGGAAATACCGTTAATCTGTAATAGTTCGAGGTCAGAAAAACGCCTAACTACATCATAAGTCCACTCAAATGAGGCTGATGATGAATTCGAAGGAGTATATGCCTCAGTATCTGGCAAGGAAAGCCAAGAAACGGAGGGTAAATTAAAATCACCTAAAATTATAATACGGTCAACATCCCTCAACATCGAAACAACTCTGCTAATAGCCAACAAGTGGTTATCGTAAACAGATAATTCCTAGTTTGGAGGAATGTAAGAGCAGGTGACAAATAATTTAGTTTTAACTAAGTTAATTGAGACTGCAATAAATTCAATATCATTAGTTTCGTCGAGAATGACGCGTTCCGAAGGAAGGGAATTAATTACTGCAATAAGTCACCACCGCCAAGTCTATCAAGGCGATTTCTAAATATTAAATATCTATCCGACAAAATCTCAGTATCAAACACTGAAGGTTTTAGCCAAGTCTCAGTGAAGCATAAAACAGAGAAGCCAAAGTCAAAGCTATCAGTAAATAAGCGGGGCAATTTGGTATTAAGCCCCCTAACATTCTGATATGCGATGACAAAAGATCCTGTTAGTTTTTTTGAAGAATTTGACTGTCGCGAAGGTAAATGTGCTAAATTGTCTACCCTATCAACAAACTCTTTAACAAATGCCTTAGGCGGCCAAAAATCTCGATCAATCAATTTATCAAAGATCTCTGTTGGAACGATGATCTTGAATGATGACATGGATATGGGAGAAGATGAACGAATCTTGAAAATTCTAAGATAAAATTCGCCCGCAATCTTAGACTTAATATAGAAGTTCACGTCGTCGGAGGACGTGTCCGGAGCAAAACGAGAGGCGAAAACCACTTTCTTGGCTGGAACCACAGTCAGTGTTTTCGGTCTACTAACTACTAACTACTTGCAACGGGCCGTCTTGTTAAAACCAAATGTCGCCGAGATCACGAGCTTCAATTTCAGGCATCATATAGTCGTTTATCATGGCACGATAACGGTCTCCATTGACGGTAACGTTCTCACCGGATCGGGAATCGGTCAATGGCAAAAATATAGCTCTTGACGAGAGCTAAAATATTGCTCATCGGTGTCAAGGTCGTGGGTCGACTGGAAAGTGTTTTTTTTTGGATTTAAAAGAAATGGACTTAGCGCAATTGGCGAACGATTATTTTGATAATAAAACTGAATAATTTGTAAACGTTGTTCAGGCGTAAGTCTTTCCATGATGAAATGCCAAACAATACTTAACAAAAATAACATGACAGCATGACTCACACGTGATCTGTCAAAAAAAAGGCTATTGAAAAAAGTATCTCTACTTAAATTTAAACTTGTTTTGCCAATTTTGTAAAAACCCATATTTTTATTTTTGAATTTTTTTCTCAAAAGAAAGTATATATTTGGCTAACTTTGGACAACTCAAAATAAAGAAAAATTTCGTTAGTAAATTCCCGGAACAATTTTATTCTAGGCTTCGAGATAGATGTTACATGTCAAAGAACGAAATAAAGGAGACACTTCAAGATGCATTTCTTCCAAAACACCAGACCCCAGCTCATCCTCTAACCCCTGAAAAGTTCCTTCCAAAAAAAATGATACGAGTATGTCGAAAGTCATAGAAATCGATGAATTTTTGGGTGATGTATTTGACAAAAATATACCTTGTAAAAATCGCTGTAGGTCCCCACAGTAGACTTTTATGGCAACTCAAGGTTTTTTTAAACATATAGTATTTAATGGTTATGTTTGAACGATTGAAAATAGTGCATGATTTCGTTAGAAAATCCAGTCACATTTTTAGTATAGAAGGCATAGATGCTCCATGTCAAAGAACGGAATAAAGAAGATTCAAGAAGTATTTCTCCCAAAACACGCAACATCTCCGCTCATCCCCTTATTTCTTAAAATTTCCACAATTTCGAACGTTTTCATTGAGTATACATTTTTAAATTGCATTTTGCACACACATCGCAACTGAAATCGCAATGTTGTTTAATTCTCCCCCGATATTACTAATCATTCTGATTTCCCAGCAAACTTTGTGGCCGAATGTCTAGAAAACAAGAGCTAACCTAGAAAAACGGTTTCCACCGCTGGGTTGAGCAAGGTCAAAATGGGTTTACCCGTAAGATTTCGTTTATGTTAAATTTTTAAAGTATCCAATTCTGTTTCATATTAACATTTTTTGTTTTATTTTCTTTTAATTTTTTAGGGTCACAAGGGTGCTGTCTGGGGCGTAGCCCTTAATAAAACGGCCACATTGGCAGCTACAGGTGCCGCTGATTTTACCGGAAAAGTATGGAATGCCATTACCGGCACCGAAATTCATAGTTTCCAGCACAAACACATTGTCAAATCGGTGGGTTTTGATGCCAATTCGGAGAACATAGTCACCGGCAGCAATGAGAAACTGGTGCGTGTTTTCAATCTCGAACAACCTCAGGCAGAGCCCGAAATGTACACCGGACACGGTGGTGCCATCAAACAGGCTTTGTTCTGTCGCGATGATAAATGCATCATTTCGGCGGCCGAGGACAAGACCGTACGTCTCTGGGATCGTTTGACCGGCAATGAAGTACAACGTTTGACATTCCCCAACAATCCAAATAGTTTAGAGATATCGGTCGATAATCACATACTCACAGTGGCGCATGGCAACAGTATTAGTTTCTGGGATGTGGAAACGCTGAAAAAACTTAAAGAAGTCAAAGTACCAACGAACGTTTCATCGGCCAGTTTGCACCCGGACAAACATGTATTCGTTTGTGGCGGTGAGGATTTCAAAATGTATAAATTTGATTATATCACGGGCAATGAGATAGGTGAGTACTTGACGGACGACCAAAGTAGATAATTAAATTTTTAATTCAATACTTCCCTTTTTTCAGAATCGTTTAAGGGTCACTTTGGTCCTGTGCACTCGGTGAAATTTAGCCCAGACGGTGAGCTGTATGCCAGTGGTTCGGAGGATGGCACTCTACGCTTATGGCAGACGACAGTGGGCAAAACTTATGGCCTCTGGAAATGTACCGAACCCAACGAATTGAATAACTCCCTCAATTCTCCTCGCGAAGTACAAGCAAATTAATTGTATTCATTCATTTAGTATTTTTAATGTAATTTTTTATTTTTCTCCTAATTTTTTCGGTATACGTAGAAAATAGAACACTTCAAATATTCATAAATTATGATCATTTTTTGCAAAAACTTTACTCTACTTACTAAATGCTTCTACAATGAAAGAAACTCTGCTATCTCGTATAATTTAAGATTTATATTTGAAAGAAAAACAAAACATAATATTTGATTAAAATATTACCATAAACAAGAAAGTATTGAAATATGTATTTTTATTACAAATAGTGGAGACACACGCGCAGTGGGAGTATTTATGAATTATCCGACTGTAACGGATTTCCAGCGAACATATTTAGGGTTATTTCGTTTCAAGTGATATATACTAGGGATGTAACGAATATTCGCATTCGCATATGCGAACGCGAATTATTCGCATCATTTTAAAATTCGCTTTCGCAAAAACCATCTTTGGATTATTCGCATTCGCTTTCGCAAAAATATATTTCAGTATTCGCTTCCATTTATTAAAGTGTTAAATCTCCTTATTCCCTTCACACAATTTGAAGATATGTGTGTGCTTGTGGTAACAGGAGGTAAAACTATGGAAAACAGTCTTAATACTTGAATATCCTGGAAAAGTATCAATTCAGTTCCTTAAATTTGTTGGTACTAAAGGCTCAAACTATTATTCGCTTTCGCAAAAATGCGTATTTCACTATTCGCTTTCGCATTCGCATGAAATATATTTCAATATTCGCTTTCGCTAAAGCCACTTTCGTTACTTCCCTAATATATACCCTGCTCTCCAGTCAATTGAGGGTACGTAGAACTAGACTTTTAAGCCTTTCGTTTAAAATATACAGACATTTTAAAATTAGTATAACGGCCGAGAGAGAAGAAAACAAATTAAGTACCTGCAAGTATGCCCTTGAAATTGCAACAAAACTGCAACTGAAATAAACAATATGGCGTCACTGGCGTCGGCATGACATTTTTTGGCCAAGCCTTGCCAGACTGAGGAAAATTATGAATTTTGGATTTTTCAAAAAAAATTAAATCATTCAAATTAAAAAATAACATTCAGTCACAGCGGTGACGTTTCTATCTTTCATTTAAATTGACCATTTGGGTCATACATCGATTAGTTAAAAATTTAGGGGTCCATAACTTTAAAACCAATTGGTATAGGACGCCAAGTGATACCTTAAACGAAAGGTAATATTGTGAATTTTAGATCAATTAAAACATTTTTCAATTTGAAGTCTTCCTTCAAATTTCAAACTATCATAACTTTTAAACTATAGGCAGTATAGCAAATATTTTTAATCGGAAATAAGGTCGAAGTTTACACATTAATTTCAAAGTATCACTTGGGGTTACACTTCAATTAGGTTAAAAGTTATAGACCTCTAAAGTTTTTTTGTGGTTGCAGCATCACCCTAAATTACACTTTAAATGAAAGCTACAAATGGCTACGTTATGTCTGGCAGGTTGTTTTTTAAATTATAAAGCATTTAATTTTTTTTTTGAAAAAGAAAAATTTCTCTTTTTCTTTTGACTAAGTTTTGGCATACCGACGTCAGTGTTGCCAGATTATTTTAAACAGTACGAGTTTTAAGGTGTAATCAAAGCATACTTTTAGGCTCAAAATAGATTTGCTCTGCTTTTGCCTAATCATTTCATTCATTTGTTTAGTAATACATTAAATTCCTAATCAAAGAAAATAAAAACAGTTATTGCTACATATGGAAGTGTGATATTTATTTATTTCCTATTTTTATATAATTGTTAATAAATTATTCTCCGTCCCCTGTATATTGTCCAGATTGGTTGGATTCGTTAATGCCATAGATCTGACATATTCTGTAATGGAAAATGTAATAAGTAAATAATTTGACATTAAATTTGTATTTTACAAGATTCACACGAGGCAACTTTAGTTGCGACAATTTCTCCGATTCTGTTTTGAACTTGCCTCTTGCATTCACACGAGGTGTTGAATATACATACTTGTACAATAACACTTTGTTATTTTTTCATTTTACATTTAATATTATTCATAGTAGGCATTTAAAGCGTATTCAATGATTATTTATAATTTGTCGTTTTTAAAATACTTTTATGTATTCCTAAAAATCTTTTGAATTGAACAGTTCGAACAATTTTTCATTTTCTTGCGTTGGCTACCTTCAATACGAGGCAATTCCTGTAAAAATAATCTGCAGGAAAGAGCAAATGAAAAACATAACGGTACAAGCAACTTTTTCACATTTCTATCTCTCCTGTCTTCCTCTCTGTGAATCGGGACATACATATTTGAAATGCCCACAATTTTCATACAAATTTTTTTCCGTACATTTCATCTCACATAAGCCAGAAATGTGAGGGAAATGAAAATTTTTTTTTATTTTTTCAAGTTCATCTTGGCGCCGCCATAACTTGCTCGTTGTTGTATAAAATTCATGGACAACAACGTTTTTAGGCTTTGCCTGCAAAAAACGTCGTTGAAGGGCTATTAAAAAATGTACCTGAAAATTGGCATACTTATTAAATTTTTGCTTATATCGATACCTTCATTCCAATGAACATTGCGTTTTTAAAATCTAAAAAATGCAAATTATGTTCAAAAAAATGGTTTTTAAAAGTTATGTTATATTGTATTCAAATTTAGACTTGGCGTAATTTGGAATTGAGGTATCCATATGTATTTACGAGTTTTCCAAAATTAATCTTTAATAAATAATATTTCATTAGAATAAAAGCCTTTTTAATGTTAAACATATACATAAGATAAATAAGTTACATCTTCCATGTTGTGGTGGTTAGACATGAGTACCAGTGGC
Organism: Eudasyphora cyanicolor; assembly: GCA_963930755.1. Lineage (NCBI taxonomy): Eukaryota > Metazoa > Arthropoda > Insecta > Diptera > Muscidae > Eudasyphora > Eudasyphora cyanicolor. The sequence goes on along the minus strand of OZ005738.1, from coordinate 166,903,269 downwards.
CCAGCCATGCAAATAGATTGTGGTAAAGTTTAATAACTCGGCACCTTGACGAACTTCGGGCATCTGTTGCATGTGATCAAACCACCGAGAAAGATTCAAATAGTTTTCTTTGTCAATGGGTGATAGAGATTTCTGCAAAGAATATAAGATTCGATATTATAAAACGTTTAATATGGTGTTTAAATAAAAATGAGCATCTTAAATTACGTGTACCCTGCGTTTCATCAGGAGACAACCAAATATCGGAAGGAAAGATCCATTTGATGGGATCGGAGAACTAATATTTGTTCTCTTTTCGCAGACACACAAAAGCATTCCAGAAAAGGGGCTCGAAAAATGTTCCGTCATATTTGTCATTTAAAAGGCAAAAAAATAAAATTATTTTCATTCTTACTCTGTAATAGTTCGAGGTCAGAAAAACGCCTAACTACATCATAAGTCCACTCAAATGAGGCTGATGATGAATTCGAAGGAGTATATGCCTCAGTATCTGGCAAGGAAAGCCAAGAAACGGAGGGTAAATTAAAATCACCTAAAATTATAATACGGTCAACATCCCTCAACATCGAAACAACTCTGCTAATAGCCAACAAGTGGTTATCGTAAACAGATAATTCCTAGTTTGGAGGAATGTAAGAGCAGGTGACAAATAATTTAGTTTTAACTAAGTTAATTGAGACTGCAATAAATTCAATATCATTAGTTTCGTCGAGAATGACGCGTTCCGAAGGAAGGGAATTAATTACTGCAATAAGTCACCACCGCCAAGTCTATCAAGGCGATTTCTAAATATTAAATATCTATCCGACAAAATCTCAGTATCAAACACTGAAGGTTTTAGCCAAGTCTCAGTGAAGCATAAAACAGAGAAGCCAAAGTCAAAGCTATCAGTAAATAAGCGGGGCAATTTGGTATTAAGCCCCCTAACATTCTGATATGCGATGACAAAAGATCCTGTTAGTTTTTTTGAAGAATTTGACTGTCGCGAAGGTAAATGTGCTAAATTGTCTACCCTATCAACAAACTCTTTAACAAATGCCTTAGGCGGCCAAAAATCTCGATCAATCAATTTATCAAAGATCTCTGTTGGAACGATGATCTTGAATGATGACATGGATATGGGAGAAGATGAACGAATCTTGAAAATTCTAAGATAAAATTCGCCCGCAATCTTAGACTTAATATAGAAGTTCACGTCGTCGGAGGACGTGTCCGGAGCAAAACGAGAGGCGAAAACCACTTTCTTGGCTGGAACCACAGTCAGTGTTTTCGGTCTACTAACTACTAACTACTTGCAACGGGCCGTCTTGTTAAAACCAAATGTCGCCGAGATCACGAGCTTCAATTTCAGGCATCATATAGTCGTTTATCATGGCACGATAACGGTCTCCATTGACGGTAACGTTCTCACCGGATCGGGAATCGGTCAATGGCAAAAATATAGCTCTTGACGAGAGCTAAAATATTGCTCATCGGTGTCAAGGTCGTGGGTCGACTGGAAAGTGTTTTTTTTTGGATTTAAAAGAAATGGACTTAGCGCAATTGGCGAACGATTATTTTGATAATAAAACTGAATAATTTGTAAACGTTGTTCAGGCGTAAGTCTTTCCATGATGAAATGCCAAACAATACTTAACAAAAATAACATGACAGCATGACTCACACGTGATCTGTCAAAAAAAAGGCTATTGAAAAAAGTATCTCTACTTAAATTTAAACTTGTTTTGCCAATTTTGTAAAAACCCATATTTTTATTTTTGAATTTTTTTCTCAAAAGAAAGTATATATTTGGCTAACTTTGGACAACTCAAAATAAAGAAAAATTTCGTTAGTAAATTCCCGGAACAATTTTATTCTAGGCTTCGAGATAGATGTTACATGTCAAAGAACGAAATAAAGGAGACACTTCAAGATGCATTTCTTCCAAAACACCAGACCCCAGCTCATCCTCTAACCCCTGAAAAGTTCCTTCCAAAAAAAATGATACGAGTATGTCGAAAGTCATAGAAATCGATGAATTTTTGGGTGATGTATTTGACAAAAATATACCTTGTAAAAATCGCTGTAGGTCCCCACAGTAGACTTTTATGGCAACTCAAGGTTTTTTTAAACATATAGTATTTAATGGTTATGTTTGAACGATTGAAAATAGTGCATGATTTCGTTAGAAAATCCAGTCACATTTTTAGTATAGAAGGCATAGATGCTCCATGTCAAAGAACGGAATAAAGAAGATTCAAGAAGTATTTCTCCCAAAACACGCAACATCTCCGCTCATCCCCTTATTTCTTAAAATTTCCACAATTTCGAACGTTTTCATTGAGTATACATTTTTAAATTGCATTTTGCACACACATCGCAACTGAAATCGCAATGTTGTTTAATTCTCCCCCGATATTACTAATCATTCTGATTTCCCAGCAAACTTTGTGGCCGAATGTCTAGAAAACAAGAGCTAACCTAGAAAAACGGTTTCCACCGCTGGGTTGAGCAAGGTCAAAATGGGTTTACCCGTAAGATTTCGTTTATGTTAAATTTTTAAAGTATCCAATTCTGTTTCATATTAACATTTTTTGTTTTATTTTCTTTTAATTTTTTAGGGTCACAAGGGTGCTGTCTGGGGCGTAGCCCTTAATAAAACGGCCACATTGGCAGCTACAGGTGCCGCTGATTTTACCGGAAAAGTATGGAATGCCATTACCGGCACCGAAATTCATAGTTTCCAGCACAAACACATTGTCAAATCGGTGGGTTTTGATGCCAATTCGGAGAACATAGTCACCGGCAGCAATGAGAAACTGGTGCGTGTTTTCAATCTCGAACAACCTCAGGCAGAGCCCGAAATGTACACCGGACACGGTGGTGCCATCAAACAGGCTTTGTTCTGTCGCGATGATAAATGCATCATTTCGGCGGCCGAGGACAAGACCGTACGTCTCTGGGATCGTTTGACCGGCAATGAAGTACAACGTTTGACATTCCCCAACAATCCAAATAGTTTAGAGATATCGGTCGATAATCACATACTCACAGTGGCGCATGGCAACAGTATTAGTTTCTGGGATGTGGAAACGCTGAAAAAACTTAAAGAAGTCAAAGTACCAACGAACGTTTCATCGGCCAGTTTGCACCCGGACAAACATGTATTCGTTTGTGGCGGTGAGGATTTCAAAATGTATAAATTTGATTATATCACGGGCAATGAGATAGGTGAGTACTTGACGGACGACCAAAGTAGATAATTAAATTTTTAATTCAATACTTCCCTTTTTTCAGAATCGTTTAAGGGTCACTTTGGTCCTGTGCACTCGGTGAAATTTAGCCCAGACGGTGAGCTGTATGCCAGTGGTTCGGAGGATGGCACTCTACGCTTATGGCAGACGACAGTGGGCAAAACTTATGGCCTCTGGAAATGTACCGAACCCAACGAATTGAATAACTCCCTCAATTCTCCTCGCGAAGTACAAGCAAATTAATTGTATTCATTCATTTAGTATTTTTAATGTAATTTTTTATTTTTCTCCTAATTTTTTCGGTATACGTAGAAAATAGAACACTTCAAATATTCATAAATTATGATCATTTTTTGCAAAAACTTTACTCTACTTACTAAATGCTTCTACAATGAAAGAAACTCTGCTATCTCGTATAATTTAAGATTTATATTTGAAAGAAAAACAAAACATAATATTTGATTAAAATATTACCATAAACAAGAAAGTATTGAAATATGTATTTTTATTACAAATAGTGGAGACACACGCGCAGTGGGAGTATTTATGAATTATCCGACTGTAACGGATTTCCAGCGAACATATTTAGGGTTATTTCGTTTCAAGTGATATATACTAGGGATGTAACGAATATTCGCATTCGCATATGCGAACGCGAATTATTCGCATCATTTTAAAATTCGCTTTCGCAAAAACCATCTTTGGATTATTCGCATTCGCTTTCGCAAAAATATATTTCAGTATTCGCTTCCATTTATTAAAGTGTTAAATCTCCTTATTCCCTTCACACAATTTGAAGATATGTGTGTGCTTGTGGTAACAGGAGGTAAAACTATGGAAAACAGTCTTAATACTTGAATATCCTGGAAAAGTATCAATTCAGTTCCTTAAATTTGTTGGTACTAAAGGCTCAAACTATTATTCGCTTTCGCAAAAATGCGTATTTCACTATTCGCTTTCGCATTCGCATGAAATATATTTCAATATTCGCTTTCGCTAAAGCCACTTTCGTTACTTCCCTAATATATACCCTGCTCTCCAGTCAATTGAGGGTACGTAGAACTAGACTTTTAAGCCTTTCGTTTAAAATATACAGACATTTTAAAATTAGTATAACGGCCGAGAGAGAAGAAAACAAATTAAGTACCTGCAAGTATGCCCTTGAAATTGCAACAAAACTGCAACTGAAATAAACAATATGGCGTCACTGGCGTCGGCATGACATTTTTTGGCCAAGCCTTGCCAGACTGAGGAAAATTATGAATTTTGGATTTTTCAAAAAAAATTAAATCATTCAAATTAAAAAATAACATTCAGTCACAGCGGTGACGTTTCTATCTTTCATTTAAATTGACCATTTGGGTCATACATCGATTAGTTAAAAATTTAGGGGTCCATAACTTTAAAACCAATTGGTATAGGACGCCAAGTGATACCTTAAACGAAAGGTAATATTGTGAATTTTAGATCAATTAAAACATTTTTCAATTTGAAGTCTTCCTTCAAATTTCAAACTATCATAACTTTTAAACTATAGGCAGTATAGCAAATATTTTTAATCGGAAATAAGGTCGAAGTTTACACATTAATTTCAAAGTATCACTTGGGGTTACACTTCAATTAGGTTAAAAGTTATAGACCTCTAAAGTTTTTTTGTGGTTGCAGCATCACCCTAAATTACACTTTAAATGAAAGCTACAAATGGCTACGTTATGTCTGGCAGGTTGTTTTTTAAATTATAAAGCATTTAATTTTTTTTTTGAAAAAGAAAAATTTCTCTTTTTCTTTTGACTAAGTTTTGGCATACCGACGTCAGTGTTGCCAGATTATTTTAAACAGTACGAGTTTTAAGGTGTAATCAAAGCATACTTTTAGGCTCAAAATAGATTTGCTCTGCTTTTGCCTAATCATTTCATTCATTTGTTTAGTAATACATTAAATTCCTAATCAAAGAAAATAAAAACAGTTATTGCTACATATGGAAGTGTGATATTTATTTATTTCCTATTTTTATATAATTGTTAATAAATTATTCTCCGTCCCCTGTATATTGTCCAGATTGGTTGGATTCGTTAATGCCATAGATCTGACATATTCTGTAATGGAAAATGTAATAAGTAAATAATTTGACATTAAATTTGTATTTTACAAGATTCACACGAGGCAACTTTAGTTGCGACAATTTCTCCGATTCTGTTTTGAACTTGCCTCTTGCATTCACACGAGGTGTTGAATATACATACTTGTACAATAACACTTTGTTATTTTTTCATTTTACATTTAATATTATTCATAGTAGGCATTTAAAGCGTATTCAATGATTATTTATAATTTGTCGTTTTTAAAATACTTTTATGTATTCCTAAAAATCTTTTGAATTGAACAGTTCGAACAATTTTTCATTTTCTTGCGTTGGCTACCTTCAATACGAGGCAATTCCTGTAAAAATAATCTGCAGGAAAGAGCAAATGAAAAACATAACGGTACAAGCAACTTTTTCACATTTCTATCTCTCCTGTCTTCCTCTCTGTGAATCGGGACATACATATTTGAAATGCCCACAATTTTCATACAAATTTTTTTCCGTACATTTCATCTCACATAAGCCAGAAATGTGAGGGAAATGAAAATTTTTTTTTATTTTTTCAAGTTCATCTTGGCGCCGCCATAACTTGCTCGTTGTTGTATAAAATTCATGGACAACAACGTTTTTAGGCTTTGCCTGCAAAAAACGTCGTTGAAGGGCTATTAAAAAATGTACCTGAAAATTGGCATACTTATTAAATTTTTGCTTATATCGATACCTTCATTCCAATGAACATTGCGTTTTTAAAATCTAAAAAATGCAAATTATGTTCAAAAAAATGGTTTTTAAAAGTTATGTTATATTGTATTCAAATTTAGACTTGGCGTAATTTGGAATTGAGGTATCCATATGTATTTACGAGTTTTCCAAAATTAATCTTTAATAAATAATATTTCATTAGAATAAAAGCCTTTTTAATGTTAAACATATACATAAGATAAATAAGTTACATCTTCCATGTTGTGGTGGTTAGACATGAGTACCAGTGGCCCAGCCATGCAAATAGATTGTGGTAAAGTTTAATAACTCGGCACCTTGACGAACTTCGGGCATCTGTTGCATGTGATCAAACCACCGAGAAAGATTCAAATAGTTTTCTTTGTCAATGGGTGATAGAGATTTCTGCAAAGAATATAAGATTCGATATTATAAAACGTTTAATATGGTGTTTAAATAAAAATGAGCATCTTAAATTACGTGTACCCTGCGTTTCATCAGGAGACAACCAAATATCGGAAGGAAAGATCCATTTGATGGGATCGGAGAACTAATATTTGTTCTCTTTTCGCAGACACACAAAAGCATTCCAGAAAAGGGGCTCGAAAAATGTTCCGTCATATTTGTCATTTAAAAGGCAAAAAAATAAAATTATTTTCATTCTTACTCCCTTATCCTTAAAAAATTGCAATCACATCTTATCATATGTCAAAAATCAACGTTTTTATGAGAAATAAGCAGATTTCGAGTTATTCATAATTCGTGTACTTTTTCTACTCATAGCTGAAAATATTTATTGATATTAGTTTTTGACTTAAATTTTTTTAAATAAATTTTCAGTTAGTTTTTATTGAAATTACAAAGCTAACTAACAAAACTTGCTAAATTGTGAAACCTGTTGATTGTTCATAAATATATTGAAGGGAGACCTAAATTAATTTTTCCCATGGAATATTTTTCTCAAAGAAACCAACTAAAAATGTCGTCGATTTGTATGACGTTTGACATATGATAATATTTGATCGAAATTTTTTAGTAGTAAGGGGAAGCGTTGTTGACTGTTTTAATTGAAATAATTCTCCTAGGGTTCCCTTATTTTCGTTCTTTGGACTGAAGCGTATATTCCGATGTCTTCCACTTAAAAATAACCTCAGAGATAACTAACCTCTCTGATTTCTTAGCAAACTTTGTGGTCGAATATCGCGAAATCAAGAGCTAACCTAAGAAAACGGCTGGCGCCACTGGATACAGCAAGGTCGAATTGGTATATCCATAGGGTCTTCTTTCTGTTAAATTTTTAAAGTTTCCATTTCGAGCACAGTTTAATTAATTTCTACCAAAACAAACAAAATTTGGTGTCAAGAAAGTCTTTTTACACTTTTTAAATACCAAATTCGATAAAATTCTTATTCTAAACCAATGAACAATACTCTACAATTATACCCAGATTCTTATTATTGTATGAGTGATATATCATACATATATACATATTTATAAGATCTCCACTTACCATTAGGTCATAAATGGCATAGAAAACTGCCAAATCGGCTAGTGTGACCGAGTATCCAACCAAATAGGATTTGGTAAAAAACAATTTGTTAAAATCTTTCAACATTTGTTGGGAACAACTTCTATCTTTCGATCCAGGTGCTACATATAATACGGCATATTCGATCCTAATTGGGAGGAGTATAATACACCATTTAATACCATTTAAACATAAAATTTCTAAAATTACCATTGATAAACTTGCGCCTCAATTTCGCGAGATTGACTGCTATGGCTGGCTATGTCCGACTTAGATTCCTTTACCAATGCATTAAGGATGGTGGCAAAGCCCGATACTGATTTGTTATTGAGAATACGGGTTACTACCTGGTGCGTAGCGTATGTGTGGTATGAGAAATTCCACGGCGTCAGATTCAAGGTGACAACAAAATCCAATAAGAGACATTCCGAGATGATAAAAATAACATAACACAATAGAAAGGTCATGGCGAAATTAATTTAATTGGACTACTCAATTTACTTCACTTAAACTACTGACCTGCTCATCATTTAGTTGTATTTTGCCACTTGGAACTTGCAGGCATTTAGCAATCTTATTAACAGCTTCAACTTCACACATTTTTTCTAGAATAATAATTAATTCACTAATTTTAGATTTTGCAAAATAACACACTAACACGCTATTCCAGAAAAACAAGCCGTTTCAAAATTGTCGACGCCGTTAGATAATTAAGGGGCCTGCGGCTTATGGGGTGCACTCACTCATCAAAAAGGGGCATACTTTTAGGCTACTTCTTATATTGCCGACGCGTTCGACGTCTGTCAAAGTGAAAAAAGAAAACAATAGGATGAAACTTGAGTCCGACAGACGTCCGACTTATTATTATATTTAAGGATTTACATCATATTTGTTGACATATATAAATTATACTTCCATCCATAAACGGAATATCTGCTTCCAACTCCTATGGCTGGCAAGAGCTCATTATGTTCTTTACAACCATTTCAAGTCGAGATCACAGGCACTGTCAAATTCTATTGTTCTACCAAAGATATGAATACAAAGATACAACAATAAATTGTTCACAATTTTCAAGAGATGTAGCACGTTGTTAAAAATATGGAAATTAGATTTCGATAGGCACGGAACTTATTTTTTATTTCGTTCGCCACCAGGATGAAGAAGTCGTACGATTAATCTTAACGTGTCAATGCCGTCTGTCAAAAGTATTGCATGTGCATATCACTCAGTGTTACCGTTGTACGACTAAAGGGGCAGTTTTACCCCCTTTTTCAGCCGTGATACTTTTGCGCCCATTTTCTTTTGGGATACTAAATGTGCCACTTTTCACATTTTTGGTGCCACTTTTATACACTTCTGCCACTTTTGTAAAAAATTATATTTTTGCACTATTTAAACAGCATTTTACGTACTTATGTACGTAAATAACGTATGAAGACAATAAATTGCCAAAAAGTAATGATAAATAAAAAAAAAATTTAAAATATATGATATTTCATATATTTACTTAGATAGTATACATCACAAAATGTTTTGTGTAGCTTTTTTAAATTTGTTTTAGAGTAAAACACAGGTACTATTATCGGAATATATTGCATAACCCGATCACGTCCATTCCGATATAGGGACATATCAGAGATGCCGTTCGGAAATTCGTAGTTAAAACCAGAAACTGTACGAATAATTTATTTTTCAATTTATAAAATTATATATATCAGGTCCACATGAAAATTGCAGCAAATAATTTAGCGCTTTGGATTTCATTATAATAAGCTCTGTGACAAGGCCCATAATATGTAATGTCATGCACACATATAGTATTTTTTATAAATTTCTTTACAAAATTGTAGAAAATGTGTACAAGTTTTGATTTTATTGTATTTTGCCTTATATAAGAACCTTTATGCCACTTTACTTTATGAACGTGTGCCCCGTTTTTCGGAAAAATCCCCTTTTTGTGCCCCTTTCTGAAATTTTCCAACGGTAACACTGATATCACTCACTTAAGGCCGGGTTAAACTTAACCGTAATTTGACTTTAGCGCCGCTGTAACGTTTCCCGCTGGAGCAATTACCCAAAACTTGAAAAACGTGCTGTATCACTCAGACATTCACAACAAAAATAGCAACAAATTAATTTTATTATCCCCTCACCTTAGAGAGGAGGGTATATGTTATCATTTGCTACGAACCAAAAGTGTAACACATCGAAGTAGTAACCTAGGATACTAAGTATGTTTGGCGGCAATCCGTTTTGGGTCATTTTAAGTCATTAGAGCTATGTCCGTCCGTCCGTTTGTCTGGCTGTCTATCTGTGTGTCTGGCTGGTGCGCACGATAACTCTCGAAAGGAGTACCCGATTGACTTCAAATTTGGTAAGCGGTAATATTTTTCTCTATCTCCGGCTAAGTTCGAAGATGGACCAAATTAGTCCACTACTTCTAGTACCTCCACCACAAGGGTTAACATTTAGTGAAAAATTGATTCTTTAATAACTTCTATACTACTTATTTCAATCTTCTAAAATTCGACACATAGTACTAATTATCAACTATCACCCCGAGAAAAAAAAAGAAAAGTTTGCCACGCCCCTTTTTGTACCTTCCACACAAATGAACCATTTTGTACCAAAAGTTAACAGCTTAAAACTTTAATACCAGCGTATACAAATGCTTGAAATTTTGTACTGAGTAATGCTTTTATAGTACCTAGAATCAAGAGAAATGTGGACGTTATTTGCTCGTCCTTTTTGGTACCTCCCACACAAATAGAGCATTTTGCACTAAAAATTAACAGCTTATAACCTTAATACTAGTGTATACAAATACTTGATATTTTGTACAGTTTAATGTGGGCGTTATTGGCAGGCCCCTTTTGGTACCTCCCACACAAATTGACCATTTTGTACCAAAAGTTTACAGCTTATAACATTAATACCAGTGCACACAAACACTTGGAATTTTGTACAGTGTAATGCTTTTACAGTACCTAGAATCAAGAGAAAATTGGGCATTATTGGCACGCCCCTTTTGGTTCCTACCACAGAAATGGACCATTTTGCAACAAACGTTAAGAGCTTTTAACTTTAATACCGGTACGTACTTTAAAGATATTAAATACAATTTAAATTGATAATAATTAATTAAAACAAAAACAAATAAATTTACCAATATTTTTTTGGGGCCCAAACTGAGGGGATTCTTAAATCGGTTTACCCGATTGAACTTTCTTACTTGTTTTATATTTATTTGCTACTAATTTATTATTACTTTTCAAAAGTTTTGCATACATTTATTCTTTTTTCATTATTTTACTAATTTTGTTTGCAAATGCACGTAAACGTACGTTCAAATCAAATTTCAGCAGATTCAGCTGTCCGTTTACGTTTCGTTTCAGCCGTCCGTTTACGTTTCAGCCAATGTAAATAGGGACCAACGTTTGTTGGAGAGAGAGGCAAAGAGCTCTTTCCGTCTGCCTCTCTCTCCAACAAACTATGACACTTGCTTGGTAAAAATTGCCTTGTTTGAATCTCGACTAACTTTAGGAGTAACTCAAAATTTATAAGTATTGAGGTTGCTTTGCAGAAACGCAAACTTTGCAAATGCCTATAAATTAATCATAGCGAATTTTAGTTTATATGTAAACAATATTAGGGATCATTTAATCGTTTTTAAACATCTTCTTTTATTTTACTTACATATATATCTGTTTATATTGGCTAAAAGTTACTCGTCTTGAAAATTTTGAGTTATGTCACTCTTGAGTCTGGACTAAGTCCACATTTACACTAGGCAAGTTTTTTCAGCAGCTTATCATAAAATTTTCTTTTGAACTTGCACGAAGAACTCAAAACGTTCAGGGAGACCGCCGATATGAAACACTATGCAACAAAAATTTTGTCCAAGGGATGTGGATAAAAGTTTCTGGTGTAATTTGGTGTCACGAACACGAAAAAAATATTTAAACAAATTCTATGGTATTTTTTTTTTAAATTCTAACTTTCATGGAAAGAACATTTAGTATTTGGGCCATAATTGTTCAAGTATAAGCCTGATTGTGCCGTGTTATGCGTTAAATTAAAGAGAATCGTAGCGTCTCGTTCGTATTCCTCCATAAAACATTATATGCAATGTAAGAGATATATTGGATGAGATCCGCTCAGATAGAGGGCCATTCAACAATATTTGTGGTTTTTTTTTATGAGGTTTCCATTCAGTTACGCATTTTAGCGGCATGGACATCCCATTCGTATATACAGGTAGTAAAATTATATGTACGCAATACAAAGTAGAACGCGGAAGTCTTGAAAATATTGGGTTTCTACCTTCGAAGCAAACTATATGTCAGCTACAGGTACTGCAACTTATGTACCTTAAACCCGGAACATATAAATGCAATTTATTATTAATAAATTAGTGTAATTCAGCGCCTTATCTCTTTAAGTCGATTTTCTGAAAAATATTATAAAGTTATATTTCGAAGTATGAGTAAAAGGCAAAGAACTTTTCAATTTCTGCAACATCTTCGGAAAATATGTAATTAAAAAAATCGACGTGCGTTTAGTAAAATAATAGAAGAAATATATGTGCAATATTGGTATTCGAGTTAAAAATATGAACGAACCGTGGACACCTATTTTGTGTAATTCGTGCCATGTAAATCTTACTCGATGGAGTAATGGAAGCATGCGGTAAGTACTTTACAGTTAATGTATTACAATGTTTTGTGGAATAAAACTTTTTAATTTTAGACATCACGTGCAATTTGGAATGCCAATGATTTGGAGACAACCATAAAATAAAATATTTTTTTTAATTTTTTTTCTACACCCAGGAAAATAATTGGTTGGAATTCGATTGTAACAATAAAAAAATAGTACTAGCAACAAAAAGTATATTACCTACACCGTCTGTCGGTTGCATTTATATATAATAAGTTGAAGCAACAATAACATGGATACGATCAAATGAAAATGCTTGCAACTAAATCGATGGTTGTATCAATCGAATTAAGATTGTTTTTTTCATTGACTTTCGGTTAGTAAATTGTAGCCACGGTAAATCTGAACAACTTTTATGATCATATCAATACAATCTGAACGTGTCTAGGCACTCTAAAAAGCTCAAAAAACCACATTGTACCCCAAAAATGTAAGTATTTCACTGTTATGTAACAAAAATATATTTTTCTGGTATAGGGTATGTTCAGCAACTTTATAGAAAATATTAAGGCCAATATTTTTGTGGAACATTTTAACCCTCTAGGCCCCCCACATAATTGTAATTTTTGGCCCCATTTTAAAAAATCGTAAAAAACACCCCTTAAAAGTGGGAGGGCGGGGATGAAATGTTCTACAAAAATGTACGCCATAAAATTTTACTATATGTGTCAGAACACACCAGAGCTCAAAACATAACACAAACACCAAAAAAAGGTCAAATTCCTGATCATGCAGGAATGTTAGTCGTACGATCTAGTGGTTGAAGCAATGAAGATACCAGTATATAACGTTGTTGACAGGAATTTGACCGTTTTTTGGGTTTTTGTGTTAAGATTTGGGTTTTAGTGTGTTCTGACACATATAGTAAAATTTTATGGCGAACATTTTTGTAGAACATTTCATCTCTTAAGGGGTGTTTTTTACGATTTGTTAAAATGGGGCCAAAATTACTGTTATGTGGAGAAGCTAGAGGGTTAAAATGTTCCACAAAAATACTGGCCTTAATATTTTCTATAAAGTTGCTGAACATACCCTATACCAGAAAAATATATTTTTGTTACATAACAGTGAAATACTTACATTTTTGGGGTACAATGTGGTTTTTTGAGCTTTTTAGAGTGCCTAGACACGTTCAGATTGTAATGACATGTTCACAAAAGTTGTTCAGATTTACCGTGGCTACAATATTGCCAAATATTGTTAGTAAAAAATCAGCGACCCTTAAAGTTATGCCGAAAAAAGTTAAACAAAAATAAATTTAATCCTATGTTTTTCGAAAAAAAGTGCTGGAAAACAAAATTTTTTTTGGCATGAAATGTTAACAGACTTTGTTCTACGTGTTCTTAGCTACATTATTGCCAAATATAGTTAAGCGCTATCACCAAGTCTGAAGTAGCTGTTGCTCAAAAACCGATGACACCTTTTTTCAGGGGGTCCACTGATTTTCCGAATCTTTCGAGGCCCATAAAAAAAAATTGGTCACCAATCTCGCCAAACTGAGTATAGGGTTATACTACCATTTGGTAGTAGAATCGAAGCTATACAGTCAGGTTCGTGTATTTTTCAAAAAGTGTTCATTTGTTGCATAGTGTAATCAATCCATATACTTATTTCAGCTAAAACAGATTTTGCTGAATTTTTTAAATCGCTTTTGTAAAAAAGTGTGACTTCTTCGAAATCTTCCTTTTTATTAGATTTACAACTCGTATCGGAACGATATTAAACAGACTTGTAATTATAGCTTCATGTTTGGAAAATCTATTATTTAAATGTGATATTACTCATACCAGATATGGTATGAACAATGTTGTCCTAAAATACGCCTTGGCATCTGAACCAGGAATATTAGCCCTATACTTTTGAGTGCCTACTCTTCAAATACTAAGAGTACTTTCGACGATAATGTCATTTTTAATAAAAAAAATTATTACTTTAGAGATTTTTATTTTGTTATTCTACCTTTTATTATTATATTAGATTTGTTTCTTTATTAATTCATTAATATTTAACATATACATATTTGCATTACTTAATTATATTTTATGATATATATTGAATTATAAAGATACATACATTGACAATGTTTTTTTTTATTTTAACGTCTGTCAATTACAATTTAGTGTTATAAAGCAAGTAATTTTAAAAAGTTTCGTTAATCAAAAAATTTCTATATTTCATTGAGTTCTTCAAATAAGTTATTAGGTTTACCCATCCTGCTTCATGCTGACCGTTGAGAATAGCTATCACTTCCAGTTCACTTAAAGCAGTTTTTCCGAGTGAGCTTTTCCGGAATTCTTTGAGGACTGGACAAACGCCTATAAAGTGATAAGTAGATTCAGGGACATGTAAATTGCATAGAGTGCATAACTTCTCTTCATCTAGAGCTCCATACTTCGACGCATTCAGACTCAGCATATCGCTCCTAGTCTTCAACAGCAGTGTTATGTCTTCAGGTTTAGTATTATTGTTAATGTATAGATGACTTACAGTATAATCCAGACATCTATATATTCTGCTGCTTTCCCGCTTTTTCTGCAGACACTTGTGTAGGTTATCTAGTTTTATTGCTACCAAAATGTTATTGCTGAAGGTACTCCACTGAGGTTGCGTTGGATTACGTCCTGGCCACTCAACTTCCAGACTCGTTGATAGTTCCTTGAGCCGTTTCACCCAAAAGATTTCGCGATCCATAAGTATAATTGATAATTGTTTCGGAAGTCTATTCGTATGATATTTATTGAGAATTTTGTCGATGTATTTTAGGTGCATCCTCAGAGTATACAAATGGCTTTCCTCTATTTCTGTCTCCAGCCTAAGCACATAATTTGGTGTGTTTCTAGGAAGTTTTAAAATTTTCTTTAGGAAATAACGTTGCAATTTATCCACATGTTCGAAGTGTGTGAATCCCCATACTTGTGAACCATACGCCTGTATCGATCTGCAAACTGCTAAATATACCTTCCACTTCATGCTCAAATGTATAGACTCTTTGCTAAGTAGATCTTTCCATGTGCTATTGACTGCATTTTTGGCTTGAGTATTCCTTTTATCAGTATGTTTGCTGAAACTTAGAGTTGGGGTGAAAGTTACGCCTAAGTAAGTATATTCATTCACAATTTTTATGTCTATGCCATTGTAAGTCCATTTTTCGTTTTGGTTTAGTTTTCCACCTTTACGAAATACAAGCATCTGTGACTTATCTAAGTTAATTACCAAGTTCCAGATTCTGCAGTATATTTCTAAGTTATTTATCATCTGTTGCATGGTTTTGACATCGTCAGCTAGCATGACAATGTCATCTGCGTACATCAGCACACGAATGTTGAGGTCTTGTATGCATAAACCGCCTTGGACGAAATCGTGTATGTCATTTACATATAGGGCGAATAGTAGAGGGGATAATAGGCAACCTTGCTTAACTCCAGCGGTGGATTGAAAGAAATCAGAAAGTTCTTCGCCAGCCAATACAGCATATTTAGTTTCTCTATACATATTTTCTATTACCCGAATGAATTTGTACGACACTCCCATTTCATAAAGCTTATAAACTAGAGCTTGTCTACACACCTTATCAAAAGCAGCTCGAAAGTCTATAAAAAACGCATACACCTTCTTCTTTTCAGCTAATTTGAGGCTAACAATTGCTGATAGATTGTAAATATTATCACACGTAGAGTAATGTCTCCTGAATCCGGCTTGATATTCATTGATACAATTGCGAGTCTCGGTCCAATTTGAAAGCCGTTCATTTAACATACCCATCATCAGCTTCCCCACGCAATTCATAAATGATATACCCCTATAGTTTTCGGGCAGTTCCAAACTTCCCTTTTTATGCATAGGAAAGATAATTGTTTTGTTAAAAGATTCATTAATGTTACCGCTATCGAATATTTGGTTATAACAGTTGACTAGAAGACGTAAGAAGTTTTCTGTAGCATTTTTTCTACCTTTTATCTATTATTCTACCTTTTATCTAACGTGTTTTTTTGTATTTGTTTTTCAATCAAGCTCGAGGTCTGTTATTTTTGTAGTTTTGTTTTAGTTGTTTGTACAACATTTTCGCGGCGTGCTCTCCGTTTTTATTACTTTAGAAATTTTTATTTTGTATATAAAATGTATCCATAAACTAATTTTTGGTTTTGATTTTATATAACAGTATGCCACAATCTATACAAAAAAGTAATTTTTAGGTCAGAGAAACAAAAAAAAAAATTTGTTGCATAGTGTATTCTGCTGAACATTCAATCAGTGTAAATCGGGACATAGTGAGCGATATTTAAAAGCAAGGGCCTTTTTATAGCATTGCTAAAATGTTCCTCAAATCTTCTTTAAATTATGATGCATAGGGACTCAGAAAATGGTCTGAAATTTTTGAATGATATTTAATTGCAAATGAAAATTTTAATAGTATTTGCAGAGGTTCAGTGTCGAATAACACGTCTTACTTTCAAAAAGAAAACACTTTATTTATGGATACAATTCCGGATATTTTATAAATTTCTTAATATCCACTACATTTATTTCCAGCATTATTTTAAGAAGTACTTGGTTTTGCTGAGCTATATGTTTTTGTCAGAGCTTCGAATGTGATGTCGTATTGAACCAAAAATATGAAAAGTGTTGAGATTGCCACAAGAAGCTATATAAGAAGATAAAAATAAAAACAAAATAGAATAATTATTTTTAATTGATTAATTTAAAAAAATCATGATTCTAGGCGTGTTATATATTAAAAGTTAAAATTTATACGAAATTTTTGACAAATTTGATACAACAACCGTCAAGTGTGCCTTAAAGTCGGCAACAGGAATCAGTTATGCGTAATAACGAAAAATCACAGCTTGTCAAATAAAACACACATATTAAAAAAGGTTAATATCCATTGTCAATTGTGCCAATAATTTTCCATTTATTATATTGTATGGACTGTTATACAAACCGATGTGATGAAGTTCAAATTTAATGCTGCCATTCCACAGATTACGTTACTTCGTGTATCGGACATTAGTTGTAGCATGAAATGTCTTACCTGCAAAATAAAATTATATATATTATATCAAAAATAATAAATAATAAGATATGTCATCCCCGAGCGAGTAGATTGTCAGGTACGAACGAATGTAAATTTCAACGAGTAGGACTTAAAAGAGTGAGTTTTTCCGCTGATTTCGGACCGATTTTCCCGAATTTTTTGTAATTGTTAAAATTAAAAAATTAATATTAATCAATAAGTGCAAAAGAAGTTCTAAATATGTTCGCGGAAAACTGTTTTTTTTCGCGTGTGACATTTCATTCCTATTCGTTCGTAACTGATAGATTTTGACGTTTCGGGCTGACGGCACATCTGTCTAATTTAAGGTCTGTGGTCTGTGTATTATATATGTATGTATGTACATATGTATGTACGTATTATAGAAATGTTAAAAAGCACTGGGTAGTTTTTCAAGAAAATCTATAATCTTCTGATTTTTTTTCACTATGTTATAATCTTCTACGAAATCTAGTAAAATTTACAATGAAATTAAATACTTTTAAAATGTTTATCAAATATTTTTCTTTACATAAATTCAAATTTTTCATACCGTAGGTTCCAGAGCCATATTATCATATCTGTAGGTGCTGAGTAAATACGAAGCTTGAGTTTTCTGTAATGAAAAAATTTAATCATGACTTTTGAGGTAACATATCAAATAATCATGTCCGTCTGCAACGGTATTCTATTTTTCTATTCGTAAAAATTTCATATTTCTAGAAATTTTCTTCAAAATTGCATTTATGTAAAAAATTTCTTCAAAATTAAAATTTTTTGTAGAAAAATGAAATATCAACAAAATTCTGCAGAAAAAGGTAATTCAACCAAATTTTCAAAAACATGCAATATCAACGAAATTTGATATTAACCCCATTTTTTAGAAAAATAAAAATTTGAACGAATTTTCTAGAAAATGTAAATTTGGAGGAATTTTCCAAAAAAAATTATTTTCAAGAATTTTTGTAGAAAAATGTAATAGTCAAAATTTCTATAAAATTGCGAATTTCGTTGAAATTGCAAATTTCTAAAAATTTTATTTTTATTTTTCTAAAAAAAATCCTTGAAAATTTAATGTCTTCTATAAAATTGAATTTTTCTGGAAAAGTTCGTCAACAGTTAATTTTATGGAAATTTTGTCGAAAATACATTCTTATTGAAATTATGCCAAAATGAAATTGTCTAGAAAACTTGGTTGAAATTGCATATTTCTAGAAAATGTGTTCCAATGTTTTTTTCTAGAAAATTTCGTTGAACTTCCCATCCAATTTACCAGAAAATTTCCTTCATCGCCATTTAATAAAGTCAACGACTTTTGATCAGGGCAGTGGACACTAATCAGGAGTCAACGACTCATCGATCTTTATTTCATTCAGCGGTCCTAAATCCGCTCATCGACTTTTCGTACAGTGAACCGTGATTCGCTCATCGACCTTATAAATTTAAAAAAATGTTCTAGAAAAAAATTTAATTTCAAGACATTTTTTTAGTGAAATGCAATTTAAAAAATTCTAGGGAAATTCTATTCAAAGATTTTTGTAGAAAAATGAAATATCAACAAAAATTTTCAGAAAAAGGTAATTCGGCAAAATCTTAACAAAAATTGATTTTGACATTTTTTAGAAAAATAAAAATTTGAAGGAATTGTCTAGAAAATGCTAATTTGGGGGAATTTCCCAAAAAAAAAATTCCAAGAATTTTTGAAGAAAAATTTAATTATGGTCAAAATTTATATAAACGTGCAAAATTTCGTTAAAATTGCACATTTTAGTAAAAAATTTATTTTTGTTTTTCTAAAAAAAATCCTTGAAAATTAAATGCCTTTTATAAAATTGCATTTTATCTGGAAAATTTCGTCAACATTTTATTTTATGAAAATTTTGTCGAAAATACATTCTTTTTGAAATTATTTGAAAATTTCCTTCATCGGCATTTAATAAAGTCAACGACTCTATGATCCGGGCAGTGGACACTGAACACTATGCAACAAAATTTTTGTCGAAGGGTTGTGTATAATATTTTCTGAAGTAATATAATGTCCTAAATACGAAAAAAAATGTTGAATTTTTTTTAATTTCTTTAAAATTAAAATTTTCTTGGAAGTTGGCTTTAGTATTGGACCATATTTTTTGAAGTGTATGCTCGATAAAGATAATGTTAGTAGTGACACTTCCACGTGGGAACAGAAGTTTAGTAACTGTAGTTAAAATACTTAGAAAAAATTTGAATTAAAACCACAAAAAATTGGAAAAAAAACAAAAAAAAAGTTTGTTCCAAATCTATGAGTAACTGTAGAAAATATATATAGTTTTGGTAGAAATAATACTATTGTGAACAAGGGTATATATCAGATGCTGTAACACTTCGATCTAAGACCTAAGAGACCCCAATAATATTTGGCGGAAATCCGTTTTGAAACATTTTAAGTCATTTGAGCAATATCCGTCAGCCTATCCATCTGTCTGTATGGGTTTTTTCTTCAAATTTGGCATGTGTCAATATTTTTTCTATCTCAGGCAAAGATCACAGATGGACTATGACTAGCTCCCCCTCGAAGGTTCAAAATTTAGTGAAATATTGATTATCTCATAACTTCATACTACTACTCAGAATATTTCACAATTCCACATATAGTATTAGTTTCTTGGTCGTTATCATCTTGAGAAAAATTAACGAAGTTGCCACGCCCCTTTTGATACCTCCCATACAAATGAACCTGTTGGCTCAAAATGTTAAAGGCTTATAACTTTGATTCCAGCCCATACAAATACTTAAAATTTTCTGGAGTGTAATGCCTTTACAGTACCTACCAGACTATAGGTACTGTAAAGGCATTACTACAACGCTCCTTTTGGTACCTGCCATACAAATGGACCATTTTGCACAAAAGGTTAATGGCTTATAACTACGATTCCTGCACATAAAAACACTTGAAATTTTGTACAGTGTAATGCTTTTATATTACCCATAGCATATTAAAAAATGAGGGTTATTGACACGCCCCTTTTGGTACCTTCAAACAAAATTGCCAAAATAAAAAGTTTTTTTTTTTTAATTTTCATATTTTTACAATATTTGTCAAAATTTATACATATATAGACTTTTTGCAAATAGACATTGTTTTAGCTTTCACAAAATGGAGCAAATATATTTTTTTAAATTTTTTTCTTCTATTTTTATGGATTTTTTTCGTGTTTTATTTATAATTGCTTAACAATAGTTACTAAACTGCCGTTTCTACTTGAATGTGATGTTTTCAGAATTTCTAGCCCTAATAAATACCTTTAATTTAAATGCTTGGAATTTTAGAAAAAAATTAAAAAAAAACTTTACCATAAAAAATGTTGTTATGGTTTCATAAAATAGTATGCCTCAATTTGTACAAAAAAGTTGTTATGTCTCGGACACAAAAAAAAACAATTTTTTTGCTGCATAGATTGATTTATATTTTCCCACTCACCTTACTCTGTACATTCTCATTGTAATAGAGAATTAAAGACATTTTGCCAATGTGCATACACGTCCAGACGGCCGAATAGGCTATCCATGCCAGATCCGAATTATGCCAGTTATTCAGATATTTATAGAGTAGGAATATGTTAACACTGATGTTGATGAATGAACCCACATAGACCAATACAATGGAATAGGAGAATTCATCATTTATACTGCGGGTAAATTGTTCCAATTTCGCATATAGTGAGCGGATAAAATGCAATTGTTCTCGTAGCGATGAGTAGTCCTGATTCTGGGAATTCAGTAACAGCTTATCCAACAGATAGTATAATTTATCCGAACGTTTGGCGGTGACAAACAACAGTGCATAGTATTGTATTAAAGAGATTTGTATGATAATATTGGGTATTATATATACGCTGCTGGTGCGAAAGAAGTTCAATAATATCCCAGAACTATAGAAATAGCCCACAATTAGGGTGCAGCTGAGGTGTACCACAATCAGGGCAATATGAATGTGTAGAAATTGCTTGAGATCACTATAGTTGAGGCGCAATTTAAAATCCACAAGTATACGATCGAAATCTATGATGCATGTAAAACATCTCCAGAAATTCTCACGGCCCATATAGTATATTCGCCAGATGATTTCCAATAAATGTATCAGATAGACCAAATATTCACTGAAGTACAGAGGTTTTTGCACCGTCGGTAAATCTATATTCGAAGAGGTATACTCATCATAAACACAAACTACCAATCCGATATAGAGTCCTAAACACCACATCAAATGTAGACAATAAAGGAGTCTATCTGCCAAAGTCTCGACCCTCTTCGGTTTATGCACTGCCGTGGGAGCACAGAGGAATATCTGTGATAACACCAGTAAAGGGTTGGTGGTGCTGTAGAGCTGAGACTCCAACTGATGACGTTTGGGATCTATAGCGCTAAACTTGTCGTCGCCAGCATCGCCATTGCCATCACCGACATCACCGCCATTGATGATGTTCGTTTTGTTTTTATAGCCAGCATTATTTAGATGGAATTTGAAATCTCTGCTTAGCGTTTGTTGCATTTTATTGTTATAGTTGTTGTAGGTCTAAACGCTTTTCGTTGACTTTGTTGCTCTGTTGGTGGTTGCGTTATGATCTACTCAGCTTAGCTCAGTTCTTCGCTTGGTTGAGGTGCTATTGGCCATCGTCGGCTATTGGAGGTGGTGTTTTGTGTGGATTTCACGGTAATGGTGAGATTGTGTTAACAGCTCATTTGTTCACTTGATAAATGCTTTTATAATTGGCCATTTTGGTGTAATTAATTATGGCTCGTACGAGTCTGTATATGAAGACCAGTGGTGGTGTTGGCATGAATCGCATGGGGTAACAGGTTGCTCAGTTGATGTTGATGTCACTTGATGAAGTTAATAAGCCATTAAGCACCTTACCTATATTATTGTAGTAAACCGGAAATTGGATATAATAGTTTTAAATATTCTTCTGGAGAAATATGAGATACGAATATGATTTAATTTTTTGTTTCAAAAATGGTCATAAGCTATGCAATTATTTTCCAAAAATAAAATGGAAACAAGCTTTTCAATAAGTTTTCCATAAAGAACTAGAAAATGTCCACAATTTTTGTTATTTTGAAAAAATTATTTTTTTCTGGGCTGTGAGATTTTTCGAACCGGAACAAAAATACATCACTGCACAGAGAGAAATAATTATCCTTATTTGTCCAAGAACTAAGGACGTCTTTGGCGCAATTCTTTAATTTTATGACAAAATATTTTTCTGCGTACCCTTCTTCACTAAAATGCCTGCTGTTATTAAATCAAAACGATTAGTCTGTTTGAGCAATGTCAAAATATTAAATTAAAATCCTATACAAATTAAACTGCCTTTTTCCAATAATTAATCATTTAAGCAGAATTAATTAACCAGCCACCGAAAAGCGCTGTGAAGTTAACCATTGACACCGATATTGATTGACACTTGAGTGTCAACCGAATGACTGTTAGGTACGGTCAGGAATACGAAGAACTCCTGCATTCAATATGGGCACATTCAGAAAACTAACAAAATATCAGCGAAGCTTAACAAAAATAGAAACTCCAACATTGAGTTTGGATTTGAATAGAAACACATTTTTAAAATGTCTTAAAATTTACCAATTTATTTACAAAGTTTTTGGTGTGTTATCCTATATGGGTCCTGATCGGATTTTAGGTTATGGGCAAAAGTTTTGGTCCATCACAGTGTTGACACTCATTTGGATTATGTGTACAGTGGAAATATATTCAATAAATATAGCGCTATCATCTCTGGAAAAGGGTTTATATTTTTGTGAATTATTTTTCTATGCCATCTTGTGTACAACCATATATTTGAATGGTTTTGGGAATGCCAAAAAAATTGGGGCTATATCCCAGACTATAGCAAAGCTATATGACCAATTACAGATTTGCCAATTCAAATTAAATTCGGCGAACGGAAACGGAAGCGACAGTGTGTTTAAACGTTTGCGTAGGGAAGTGATTGGTTTAGGAATGTGCCTGCACTTATTTGACACGGTCTGTGTTTGTGTTAATGTCGCCTACAGACCCTTAACCGGTTGGTGGTTGTTGCGCTCCTTTGTCGCCTATAATCTTCCCAATATTTTGATAAATTTTAATTTATCTCTTTATTGGTTGGCTTTGCGTTTTATTGCTTTACTGCACTCATGGGCCAATAAGATTTTGACAGAACTACCCGAAACATCTCTGCGGAAAACACAACGTCGTCGATGTCTTAGCAGTACTTCATTGTGGTTTCAAAAGGAATTCTATACGAACACTTATCAGCAAAATGTACTTCAGAAAGTTCGGGAAATATTTCTCGCTCTCAGTCAGCTGAATTCAGATTTAAGTGATTTACTAAGCATTGTTGTGGACATTTTTCGCATTATTTTGGTTTTGAATTTTCTCACTTCGTTTCTCGTCTTGACCATAGAATTTTTTGCCCTTTACAAATATTTCGATAATCCATCAGTGAATGAACTTAAATCGGTTGTGTTCAAATTTGTTTGGTTGGCATTGCACAGTGGGCGTATATTTTTTGTGTTAATTACAAATAATGCAATAACTACACAGGTGAGTTTTTAGACACTAAGATATGGTTTAAGTAATTTTGAAATAACTCAAATTTGAATTTGAAATGTTTTTAAAATATTTTCGAAAATTTTAGTTAAAAGAAAATATTTCTTTAAATGTTAACTGCATTTGCAGACTGAATTTTATTCACTTTGACTGGCACTTCATTTCTAGGCAACCAAATGTTACAGGCTTTTTTATTAATATTTAACTTTTGCAGTGGAAAAGGTATGACCGCCTAATTTTAAGTTAATTTTTTAAATTGCTATTTATGCTCTAGGGAGATAGAAATTTGTATTTTTGTTTTAGAATATAAGATAATAAACTACTACATAACAATAAGTATGTATACTTCCAGATACATTAGAATATAACGTATTTTTCACTTAGCTGCATTGCACTTAGGCGCCTTTTGTGGTTACCTGCACAAAAGGGAATATATTTTGTATGTTAAAAACATATTGTCTTTGAATTATATGTATAATATTAATTTGTATAAGTCCACAATTTAGATAATATCATTAGTTTTTCACTCACTTACGGACAGTTAGGCACTTAAGAGACGGGGGTGAAAAATCGCCAGCGACACATTTTATTACCAATTTCATATGAACGGTTTTGCTGCGATTTTTATGGTTCCACCAATGTTTCGCTTAAGTGCACAAAGGACAGGTATTTAATCGGATTAGGGCACATTTGTGCTGCATTGGGGCAATCTTCACTGCGTAAAATGCCATTGAAAAGTAAGCGAGGAAGCTGAGCAAAAAATACTGTACCGAGAACACTTTTACACTTCTAAGGAAGCTTTAGGAAAAAATATCAAATAACAAAATGAATGAAAGAGTAAAGCTGAGTATAGACGATTGCCAGATCGGCAAACGTTATCAACCCTGTGAAAGTGCTGCAAATATACGGACAATGACAGCTTGTTAGGCAAAGGTGAATTGACAGTTCAGACGATTGCAAGAAAACATTACAATTTCATATATTTACAATATATTTTGTAAATATTTATAAAAATATATTATAGACAGTGTTGCAAATAAAATGTTTTTCTGGCAATGGCGCCGTTGTCACATGCATAAACTTCGCACATATAACAATCTGCAAATTATCTCGCAATGACTTTTCTGCTAACGTTGCAAAACAAAAATTGTGTGTTCACACGGTTGTAAATTCACAGGGTTGCATTTTTCCGCCATTTTTCTGCAAATGTTGTGCGATCTGCACATCGTGTGTACTTACCTTAAGAACATCTCAAATGTCTAAATCGGATGAAATAACGGGTGATCCAAGTAGAAATACTTTTTTCAATAGCCTTTTTTTGAAAGATCACGTGTGAGTCGTGTCATGCTGTCATGTTATTTTTGTTAAGTATTGTTTGGCATTTTACAAATCGTTCAACTTTATTACGAAAATTCACGTTCTGTGAGGAATGTGTTTCGTGCACTTCGCTCAACTTATGGTCAACATAATCGGCCTACTGAGCGTACTATTCGCAAAACCATCACCCATCTTGAGACCCAGCATTCATTATTGGATAATATTCGACCGAATAGACCACGTCCAGCACGCAGTGAAGAAAATGTAGCGGCCGTAGCTGAGAGTGTACACGAAGGCCGTGGAGAGTCGATTCGGCGCCGTTCGCAGGAACTCGGACTGACGTATGGAACGACTTGGCGCATTTTAAGTCGATATCTTAAATTGAAAGCATACAAAATACAGCTTGTGCAAGAACTGAAGCCGCCCGACCTTCCCAAGCGACATCGCTTCGCTCTATGGGCTCTTGAAAAGTTCCAAGAAGATCCGACGTTTTCGAGCCAAATTTTGTTCAGCGATGAGGCCAATTTCTGGCTCAATGGGTATGTAAACAAGCAAAATTGCCGCATTTGGGACGAAGAGCAACCTGAAGAGATTCAAGAGCTGCCACTTCATCTAGAAAAAACAACGGTTTGGTGTGGTTTGTGGGCCGGTGGAATCATCGGTCCATATTTCTTCAAAAATGATGCCGGTGAGAACGTAACCGTCAATGGCGACCGTTATCGTGCCATGATAACCGACTATTTGATGCCTGAAATTGAAGCTCGTGTTCTCGGCGACATTTGGTTTCAACAAGACGGCGCCACTTCCCACACATCGCATCAATCAATGGATTTATTGAGAGAACACTTCGGTAAGCAGATAATTTCACGTTTTGGGCCGGTCATTTGGCCACCAAGATCGTGTGATATCACACCGTTAGACTTTTTCCTGTGGGAATATGTGAAGTCTAAAGTTTATGCGGATGCAAACCCGCTTCGATTCAGGCCTTGGAGCAAAACATCACACGTGTCATTCGCCAGTTACCAGTCGAAATGCTCGAACGAATCATTGAAAATTGGACTCAACGGATGGACCATCTGAGACGTAGCCGCGGCCAACATTTGATAGACATAATCTTCAAAAAATAAATGCCAAAGAATGTTCTTTCAAATGATAATAAACATTCCCCATTCAATTTGAATTTTCTGTGTTTTTTTCTTTTAAAAAGTAAGGAACCTCGAAATGGATCACGCTATATATCCCCACTTTTATAGAACCTCTTTGAAAGATTTAATTTTTTATTTTAAAACTTCAAATATTGTAAAAAACACATAAAATTTCAAGAAAGATATGTTAACAATAACTTCTGATTTTTTGGATATTTTAAGTTTTTCATCTGATTGCAACCAAACTTTGCATTTAAACGTATATTTTCGATATGCACTTAAATTTTCTATATTTGAAAAATGAAAAATATGCAAAAATCCGAAGTCTAGTTATTTTCGATGTAGCCACCTTTTTTTAGGTTAGGTTAGGTTGAATAGATTAGCCACCTTAAACATGGATAATAGCATCGACTCCGTGCTTCTGTCTGTCACACGTTAAATGAAGACCCGATATAACATCTGTCAATAAGCGAAAAGAGCGAGACCAGATAGATGCCTTCATCATCATTGCAACAAAGGAAGGATATTCAAACGACGATATTCTGATATTGGTTAAGACTGATCCCAAACTTGTAGAACAAAGTTAGATGGATAGCAGAGATTTAAGTCTCCCTGGCAAGGATGCTAGCCAACATAGGATCCCTGAAAAGCCAGTGAGAGGAAACCCAAAGCGAGAAGATTGTGTTTTGATGCCCTCGTCATTGCAACAAAGGAAGAATTTTCAGAAGTCGACATTCTGAGATTGGTTAAGACTGATCCCAAACTTAGAGAACTAAGTGAGCTGGTTACCAGAAATTTATGGATCACATAGAGTACATCAGAGAGAAGCCTGCCAAAACGCAGGCCTCCCTGGTAAGAATGCTATCCGACATATAGGACCCTAAATTCGCGAGACGCAAACTATAGCAACAAAAGTAAGATCTGTGATCATGTATGCATCCGAAGTCACAGACTAAGATGTATGCGTACGGTTTGTAAGTATAGAAACATATCGCAGAACCTATAGACATACAAGCTGTCGAGGCGAAGAGGATTTATGACAGAAAACCAAGGAAGAGCGATATGTATCGTTAACAACTTTGAAGGTCGGTGAGATTTGCCGACTAAAGGAAATACTCGTATATCCCAAATATATCTGGATGGCTGGACAGCGAGCATAGTGACACAGACTATTGCCTGACACAGTTCCTCTCAGTTCATGGAGGCTTCAGGAAGTGTATGCACAGAATTGGATACAATAACTCACCTATGTTCCCCAGCTCCGTGGAAGAACAAATCATAAGATACTGCACTGTCCGAGGTTCGATAGAAAGGGCATAACAACAATGGAAAATTGGAACGTGATTGGAGTTCATACTACGTAACAATGAGGAATGGCAGAACTTCTATGTTTTGGTGACGAGAATTATAGCTGAACAGAGAAGCTTAGACAGAAAGCGAAGAAGCGTAGGTATAAGCATTCGAAGATAGCTTGAATCTAAACATCCTCCACGAATTAGTAATAAAGAAAGTGCATACCAACAATGGAAAACCGAAACGTGATTGGAGTTCATACTACGTAGCAATGCGGAATGGCAAAACTTCTCTATGTTGGTGACAAGAATTATTGTTGAACAGCGAAGCTTAAACAGAATGCAAATAAGCGTAGAAATAAGAATTCGAAGATAGCTTGATAGCTAAGCATCCTCCACGATATAATACTTGGGGCTTTTTCATGGAGGAAACATGGTCAAAGAAGGGGGCCGTGGTTTAGTACGTAAAAATCGTGCATGTTTTTCAGTACGGGCTGAATACATACGAGTATATCGAAGATTCCACACATCCTGCGATGCTAAAAAAGACGTTGAACCTTTCAAGAAATTAAGCTGAACACTTTTTCTTGTAAAGTCTTTTATTGACGTTATATGGGATTGTGGCGAATCTTGGTGAGACATCTAATCATTTCTGACGAATTGTTTACATGTCCAAGGCAACCAAGCAAGCATCTTTTGAAATCTTGTCATTGGTGATTTCTTGATTTACCTTTACGATCTGTGCAATGAAAACGAGAGGTGAGCGTTCGGTGTCAGTTAAATCATTACTGATTTAGACGCAAGCTCTCGTACCCATATCCTTACTAACTTTTTACTTACATACTTTAATTTTAAACCAATGTCCAATCCATATTTATTTAATTTTTTTTCTTATTCACAGAAATGTCGCACGCTTTACATATTGAATAGTTTACCTTTGGAAATATTCGATTCGGAAAATAATATCACTCAATTTCTGTTACAAATAATGGTACGAAAACACACGGAAACGGCTTGTGGCATAATCGATTTGGATCTAATGTTTTTACTGGGGGTAAGTGAAGATGTTGAAAACAATACACTGTATAATATAAGAATTTAGTTTTTAAATTCGAAAACTTATTCCTTAAGGACATCCTTCTTTAAAAAAAAATAAAAAAAACAATGTCCGTCCGTCTGTCTGGCTGAAGTGCACGATAACTCTCGAAAAGAGTAACGGATTGAACTCCAATTGTGGTGTGAGGTAATATGTTTTCTATCTCAGGCTAAGTTCGAAGATATGCTATATCGGCTCACTCCTGGTGGTACCTCCCACACAAAAGTTAACATTTAGTGAAATATTGATTCTCTAATAACTTCTATGTATACTACAAATCCGAATTTTCTGTATTTATATAAACATCAGACTTAGTAATAGTTTATCTGTCAATATTACCTTTGCTCCAGTTCTTAGAATGTAATCCAAATGATATTTTTTTGGGTGTTATTACAATATCTGCTCTAAAAAGTAAATTTTTTTTCAATGTGATTTTTTTTTTTGGTCTTACCGTAATTTGAACCGGTCCCACTAAGCGCCGCATCTGCATAACATCACACCATAGCGCGCTCGGCCACAAACGGGGTGTTCGGGTTCAAATCCCACACCGTGTATTAAAATTTTTTCTTTAAAAAATATTTTTTTAATTTTATCAAACTTATTAAATTTTTTAAAACCTATTTTCCATAAGAACATTTTAATATTTAAAAGTTTATATTTTCATATATAACTTTCTTCTTTGAAAAATTTTTTTTTTAATTTTTTCAAACTTATTAAATTGTTTAAAACCTATTTTCCATAAGAACATTTTAATATTTGATATTTTT
Source organism: Eudasyphora cyanicolor (assembly GCA_963930755.1). NCBI lineage: Eukaryota > Metazoa > Arthropoda > Insecta > Diptera > Muscidae > Eudasyphora > Eudasyphora cyanicolor. The sequence continues at coordinate 166,873,745 of OZ005738.1, read as the reverse complement.
CATAACATAAAGGGCTTTCCAACAAGAGGTGTTATCAAAGAAAAATGCCAATTTTTGAGATAAATGATCGGATGTTTATTTCATAATAAGGAGGAAGGTATGCCGTTAATAATGAAAAACAACATCAGCCAAATGACCAACACGACCGCGCTTACAGGACCATATCCTTTTCATGAAATTTTCCATAACCAAATCGCAAAGTGGCTGCCCTATGTCCTCGATAGCCTCACGAATTCTATCTTTGAGGTCTTGAATCGACGCTGGGCTGTTGGCGTAGACCTTATCTTTCACGTGGCCCCAAAGGAAGAAGTCGCAAGGTGTTAAATTTTCTTGCGACTTCTAAACGTTGTTCAGATCAAGACCATCCAACTCCGACCATAAAAAATCATTAATCAACTCTCGATAGCGCAATCCATTCACCGTAACTGTTGATCCAACCTCATTTTCGAAAAAGTAAGGTCCAATGACCCCGCTGGACCATAAACCGCACCAAACAGTCACACGTTGAGGATGGAGAAGCTTCTCAACAATAACTCTTGGGTTCTCCGAGCCCCAGATGCGACAATTTTTCTTGTTGACGTAGCCAACATTTCCATTTTTCAGTAATGGCGTAGTATCGACTTGTCAAATGTCAAAGAATAAAAGCTTAAAAAGTGACAGCTACCGAAATACCGGGTGATTCAAAATAACACCTCTTGTTGGAAAACCCTGTATAAAATCATTAACTGCATCTTTGGAAGTACTTTAAACATTATTTCGTAGGAATAAAATCCATATTTTTTGGTAGGTACCATTGTACTTAAACACTACAATTCGGTACAGTACAATGTCTTTGAAGTATATACTGTTCAGGGCAAAATAGGTGTATTCTTCAAGCTACTTCTGGTACACCCCACACAAATTGACAGATTCTTTCTAACACAACACACATGATATGTCCAATCAACTCATTTTGATAATCAGATTAAGGGTAACACTGCAACAAAGTTTTCTTACTTTTTTGTGAAACCAAAAAATAGAAATTTCTTATGGTAATGTTTTTTTTTTAATTTTTTTCTAAAATTTCAATATTCATGGAAGGTAACTTTAATTTGGACCATATTTTTTGAAGTATAGATATCGCTTTCTCGTAGAAACGGGAGTTTAGTAACTGTCGTTAAAACAATTAGAACAAATTTCATATTTTTTTAAAAATTGTTTTTTGCTGACACGGATAGAACAAGTAACAAAATAGAAAAAATTCGCAAAAAAATTATTTGTTCCATTTTTTGAAAGCTAGCATCCTAAAGCATAAAACAATGACTACTTAAAAAAATCTATGGATAAATGTATAAATTATGATCTCTGGTGTAAATGTAAGGGAAACTCAAAAAATCATTTTTAATATTTTTCATTTTGGCCATTTTGTTTGGGAGGTACCAAAAGGGGCGTGGCAACAACGCCATCTTTTCAATAGAATATGGGTACTATAAAAGCATTACATTAAATTAAATTAAATTTCAAGTGTTTGTTTGCGCTGGAATCGAAGTTATAAGCCGTTAACTTTTTGCGCAAAATGGTCGATTTGTATGGAAAATACCAAAAGGGGCGGGGCAATAACGCCAATTTTCCACGGGACTATAGGTACTGTAAAAGCATTACTCTATACAAAATTTTAAGTATTTGTATTGGCTGGAATAAAAGTTATAAGCCGTTAAATTTTTGTGCAAAATGGTCCCCAGGTATGGGAGGTACCAAAAGGGACGTGGCAATAACGCCAATTTTTCCCAAGGTGATTGCGACCAAGAAACTAATACTATGTGTGAATTTGTGAAAGATTCAGGGTAGTAGTATAGGGTTTTCCAATAAGAGAGATATGACTTCTTTGAAAAAAAAACACACTTAGAGCCATTAACAATAAAAAAAAACTAAGCTTTGGAGCTAACTATGGGTTATAGCTGTCAATTTCCATACAATTTAACTTTCGTTAGCTCTAACGATCGGTTATTTTGCTTTGTGTTAATGTTGGTTATTGTTAAGGAAATTCAAAAGTTTTTTATTTAATGTGAAGTATAATCGAAACAATTAAGTTCTAAATAAAACGTCATTCAAATGGCCTCCACGACTTCTTCTGCAGGAACGAATTCGATGAACCCAATTTTCGAGCACTTTTTCCACTAAAACAAGTCGTATGTCATGAATGACACGTTCAATATTGACTTGTAAAGCTTGATGAAAGTCTGGTTTATTTCGAAAGACCAATGACTTCAAATAACCGCACAAGAAATAGTCTAATGGTGTTAAATCACAACTTCTTGGAGGCCATTCAATATCACAATTTCTTGAAATAATCGAATCTCCAAACTTTTCTTGCAACAATTCAATTGTTTCATTTGCTGTGTGGCACGTAGCCACTATCGGTCAATGGCAAAAAGATAGCTCTTAACGAGAGCTAAAAAGAGCTATGTGGCAAGGTCGTAGGTTGACTGGAAAGTGTTTTTTGGATTAAAAAAAAGGGACTTAGCATCATTTTCAAATGTGAGCGGAAAGTTTATTTTTGCTCTAGCTTCTTAACGGCTCGTCGGATCGGGAATCGGTCAATGGCAAAAAGAAATATTGCTCATTGGTGTCAAGGTTGTGGGTCGACTGGAAAGTGTTTTTTTTTTATTTAAAAAAATGGAAAAAAATGGGCACGAAAAGTTGCAATTGGAGAACAATTATTTTGATAATGAAACTGAGTAATTTGTAAACGTTGTTCTTGCATATATCTCTCCATGAGAAATTGTAAACACTACTGAATACAATGAAAAACAAATGACAGATCATGACATATTACAAATGGCCGAAACATCACTTCAAAATCATATCATCCCTATTGGAAAACCCGTTACTTTCAAATACAGAATTCAATTCTATTCTATTGTATTCTAAAATTAACTATTACTAAATAGATCTGCAAAACTGTGTAATGCTTATTGAAATATTTTCAACATTTTTGGTTATCTGGCGGTCTATCAGTATTTATACCTAAAAATTGTAGGTGGGGTGCATAAAGCCTTCAAGATCGTGGAAGTGGGCCGTGACCCAAAACTTGGTGAGAAGCCCTGGTCTAGGAAATATTAAGGTTTTTATTTACGTCCCTATGGTAGCACAATAGACTACATAGTTTAAGTGAGCCTGATATATAGGATGAAACTCTCATCTAAACCCAAACCTAAGCTAGAATTCGAATATAATGTAGATGTAGGTCTGAAAAAAGTTGCTTCGATTAGTGTACTAGTATATCCTTACATTTTGAGAGGTACATGTTTTCTGCATTTTTTAACATTAACACTCGTTGTCTTGTTTACAATTTCAGATCATCAGCGGCCTGGCAACGTATATTATATTCCTTATACAAATCGATTTGGGAAATGTTACACTCAGTGCAGTTAATGGAACATTAAGCTAAAGCCAAAACCCACAAATAAAAATGTATAGCAGCAATACACTGGACTCCATTTGCATACCTTAGAACCAACCAACAACTACCAACCCTTTATTGTTTAACGCTGCTTCTATTGTTCTCAGGAAAGAAGGAGAGAACAGGACTTTATTTTGGACACAACAATGAAATCAATTAGAAAAAGACAATTATGTAAACCAATATCATAAATGAACATCTAATAAAATTCAACACAATAAAATGTCGTCTTTTGTAATAGAGCCTATTTAAGGTCAGTGCGATTTTCATTCGACTTTAGTTTAACTTTAGCAATCCTGAGGAAATGTATCCTCCTGATAGACGTGGAATTCTGTCGTTTCTGTTCAAATATTTGAAAATATTGGGAAGTGTATTAAAATGTTTTGGCAAATCTTCATGGAGTGGTTTTTGCATTGCCTTGCGCTATATGCGAATGAGGTTCTTAATATTTATCGGAGATATGGGAGAGGAAACGGGGATATTGGCTTTTAAATTGATGGTAAATCGAAATTTGCATGTGTTTGAGAGGTAAACAATGGATTTCAACCGAAACAATCGCAATGAAAAATTAAGAAGATCTAATGACACATCATTCTTATTGACAGAATCTTCTGGCTGTTCACCTTCATTGGGGCTATTTATGGAGCCCTGCTGATATCGCGTTTACAAATTGCCCGTTTTATGAAATCGCCCACCGTTATTTCGGTGGATCGTAATTATCGCGATTGGGTCGGCCATATGCCGGCCATTACATTGTGTTATTACGATCACATCGATTCCTACAAGGCCAATGAGTTTATTTTGGAAAATTGGAATGTCTCCATTGTGGACGAGGACTATTTCTACTATATGGATTTCTTGTACGCCGTGGTCAATGCCAGTGCAAGTAATTATATGGATTTGGCCAAATTTGCCGAAGATAAGCGTTTCGATGATGTGGATCTGTATGAATTGATACAGGCCATAGATAGGCCCTTCGAACAGATAATCAATACATATGAGGGGAATTTTGAAGTTCCCGTAATGTCGGTTATGACGGAACGGGGATCCTGTTATGTTATCAATTCATCGATGGGCGATGTGTTGGCGGGCAAGTAAGAGCATTGAAGGATTCCTTAATTTAACAAAATTTATTGTAAAATATTCATTCCTCTTTCTTCTCTAGTGCAAAATTTAGCTTGATTACCTTTGATGATCTGAAGAAGCCTTTAATGTGCAATTTTGGCAAACAACAATGTTTTATTAAAGTTGATCTCTTGGAGAGTACGGGAATGGTAATAAGTGGAGGATTGGGGAAATTTTTTATGGAAATTTGGAATTCAACTGAGTTTTACTTTCTATAGATTGATGTCCACTCACCATTTGAAATTTCATCTTCGGATTCCAGTAATATTGCTTTGCACAAGTCGGATGAAATAATTGCATCCTATAAAGTTTTGGAAACGGTGTAAGTTGAATGTTTGAGGAATTGTTGAGACTGAAAGTGTAAGAAGAAATTTGAAATTAGGAAGGATTAGGATGTGGTATAAATTATGGTTATAACTCATACATATATAATTCAAACAACTGAGGAAAGTATAACACAGTACAACACATGATGTTGGTACTCAATTCTGAGAATTGGACGTGGAAGTAACCCAAAAATAAATAAATAACCCATTTTGTGCTCAATGTGGATTTTTAGCACTTTTTCGATATTTCAACATGGTTATATCTCGGAATACCACCCATTTTTGGGATTTTTAAGGCGCTAGATGCACTTTTTTCGGGTGGGTCTACAAAAAAATATAGCGCTTTACTTTGTTGCATTACATATCAGCCACCCTGTAGTGGCTCAATTAATAATTTAATGGTCATACGATTTTTTTTTTGCTCAAGGTGAATTTTTAGCATTTTTTCTATATTTTAACACGGTTATATTTCGGAATACCGTACGGAATATCTCTTTTGTGTCTGAAGCAAACTTGACTGAACGAATGATGCAGAAGTTCTTATTTTGGGACTCAGTTCTCAGAATTGAGTCCCAAATCAATGAGCTGAAAAATGCTGTACTGTGTAATATAAGGGCATTATCTCTTGTGGACATGTATCTAACAGGTCCCTAGAGACAAGTCCACAAATTTCAGTCCCCTGGAGCATTTTAGGTAGTTTCGTGCTATGTTTATGCTACCAATCGGTTTCTGCTGGCGAAAGTTACATTGAGAGTACTTAGGCAGAACATATGCAGAGATAACGTAAAATATAAAATGATCTGACGACGACTTCAGTTTAGAGAAGGAGAAGAATTAATTTATGAAAGAACCGAGGAATTGGATGTACCACGAACAATCTAAGATAAGGACAACTGGTCAATACAACAATGGAGAAAATTGCTGTCCATGCTTGAGGTTGAATACTTTAGGGAAGGACGAAGGGATAGAAATGGCGAAAGGTTTTTTTAGCGAGTGACAAAGCAGAGTCAAAAGTTGAGAATAAATTACTAAATGGGGCGAAAAACAAAATAACTTGTTCAGAAAGGTTCTGAATGAAGGAGTCCTATTCTTAGGCAAGAACGAATGAACTAGGGGAAAGACTGGCGAATTTGTACCAACGTAGGTGGAAATTTACAAAGATATAATGAGAAAAAAGACTGTGAATCTGAGTGAAATATAAAATTAATTGTTAAACGAAATTAAAGAGGTAGGAAAAGCAAGCAAAGTAATAGGTTGATCATGTTATGTTTAGAGTGGCAAAATGTAGTTGGCGAATGTTAGCATCAGTAAAGTTTCCTAAATCCCCAAAGAAATGTGGCTCCTGGATAGCATGCCGCGAGTTCTTAGGAAGCCGAACTCAGGAATGAGAAAATACTCCGACAAGGAAGCCAGAATCTGAGTGAAATATAAAATTAATAGTGGGCCGAAATTAAAGATGTAAGAAATGCAATTTGGCGAATGTTAGCATCAGTAAAGTTTCCGAAATCCCCAAAGAAATGTGGCTGCAGGATAGCATGTCGCGAGTTCTTAGGAAGCCGAACTTAGGAATGAGAAAATACTCCGACGAGGAAGCCAGAATCTAAGTGAAATATAAAATTAATAGTGGCTCTAAATTAAAGATGTAAGAAATGCAAGCCAAGTGTTTGGGTGACAACATGCAGCTACGTTTCCTAAATCCACAAAGAATTCTGAGCCCGGAATAGTATGGCGCCTACTAAAGATATCGGACATAGACACAGAAGGTGTTTTATTGACATCACCTCCTATTCGTCGCCGTCCAATAAAGCAGCGATGTCCGATCCCAAAAACCACATCAGAACCCATTGTAGTTCATGCGGGGCCAAGTCAGCTTTTATAGTATAGAGTTATAGACCAGTGAGTAAATTTCATTCGTTGCCATTAGGGCATTATCTCTTTAGAAGAGCATATAGGTCGCTAGATGAATGCCACAAATTCCAGTTTCCCTGGAGCAGGTACAGCTGTTACTGTAGTTGCCCGTAACCCAGTGAATGAATATTGAACTGTTCACCACCTCGTTAAGAGATCTGCCACAGACAAGTGTCTGTGAATTTATGAAGATAGTTTTTTGGGATTTTATAGCAGCCTGACACTCAGAGAATATATTTTATTAAGAACACATATAAATATTTTAGCAGAACATAAATACTCAGTTATTCTGCTACCTACCTAATAGATACAACTTCTGCATGGTAAACCCTACTCTACTATTTTTGCAATCTCCTATGTCCAAGGATGCGCCAATTACATTCTGATTTATTAGATATACGAGTGAGATATTACTTATCAGAAAGTGGTTCAGTCACAGTGTAATCAACAATACCTGGAAAGGCCGACATTGTGGCTAGAATGAAGATATGTTCATCATTATTATCGTACCAGTGTGACAGTTCCCTATTTTTAATATCTGGGTTAGTTTGTCTAGCGGCATTAAATGTAGAATACCAAATAGTACCTGAGTCGGTGTCTTTTCCAACGCACCAGTGATACACCTACCAGCCATTCGCTGAACTTTAATGTTGTACAAAAGGTGGATTTTTGTAGAGCCGTCCACCAGACATGTACACCAGTTGCTTCCTTATACTTCCTGATTAGAAGAACAAGTTAAACTTTATATTTTATTCTGTAATTTCTATTGGGAACATAGTAGGGCAGCGACAAAATTTTTATTTATTTCATTCGCAACCCATTTTGCTATGTAGCTTGCATGTTGTACGATTCTCTAAGAGTACTTATTATTTTATTCTGTAATTTCTATAGGGAACATAGGGCCGCAACACAATTTTTCTAATTACTTATTCCATTTGCCATTAGCCTGATCTAAATCTAACTGTGTCCAGTAGATCTTATTTCATGTTCGAGATGCCTTTTCCATATACCAACAAGTCTCTGGACCTGCAGGTTCCAGTCGATGGCTATTCTGGTGATGTGGTGTGGCGATTTGCTGAGTGTGTGAGCAATCTAGCGACATTTTTGCCTTTGTATCTCAATTTGAAACTCACCTTTTCTAGAGAAAGCAGCCTTCTGTTTATGGACTAGAAATATACTGGAAGAAAAATGCTAGAGAAATTGATCTGTCAGAAGTACTATCGATCATGAAATCGATGGGAATGTGCAAAGAATAAATTGAAGATAGCATTTATTAAGGACAGTCCCAAATGCTACGATACTGTAATTAATACTCTTTGAATTCTGCAAGGTGGGAGGATTATAAAAAAAGGGAAATAATTCTTCCGTTTCTTAAGCAGACAACCGATTGCGACGAAACTTGGCATGTGTGTAGAAGAGGTACTAAAGAAGTTAAGTTTTTAATTAGGGTCCCCTGTGGGATACAGGGACGGAGTTGCAGGTCCTCAAAATTGGTCACTTCGAGTGAACAAAATGTTTAAGCGCGTGTAACTTTCGTCTTTTTGATCCGATTCATAAAATCTTTGTGTTCATTCTACTAACCGAGGTCTACAAGAGACTTTTCACTCATACCTGTCATCTTGTATAGTTAACGAGATATCTGCATTTGAAAATTGGATTTTTCTTTTTCACCGACCCGGTCCTAGTGTTTTGTGAATATCGAGCAAAATATGCACCAATTTCACTTCAACTAAGTTGGCAACAAATATTGCTATACGATGAAAAGTTGATCCGATATAACTTATAAGACGAAAGTAATGACAATTTGAATTTATATATTAAACAAAATGTGAATTTTTGTCCTTTTTTGGGAAATAGAAGAAGTTTTTAAAAAAAGTATTAAAAGGAAACTCCCTTGAGAATGTAATCGAAGAAAGAAAATACTCATTTGTAAGGTTGATAAGCTTCTCCATTTTAAAAAAGTGTTCATTAAAAGGAAACTCCCTTGAGAATGTAATCGAAGAAAGAAAATACTCATTTTGTAAGGCTGATAAGCTTCTCCTATTTACACATTTTCGTTTCCCTTTTGCCGAAAACTGGACTTTTATGCCACATTTTGAAATAGAAGCTAAGTTAAATTCCAGGGACTACATCAGTTCCACCTAAAAAGGGCAAATATTTTTCAGAATTTCGCATCAATGGGGGAAATTTTTTTTCATCAATCTAAATCACCAATAGATTTTGAATCTATAATAAGATAATGTTTTATTTTACAATATTAAGGGCTTCCAGTAATTTGCGGGATCTTAATGTGGATCAAAGGAAATGTGTTTTCCATGATGAAGAAACGTCCGAACTAAGGGTGAGATTTGCTATCAAGATAACTCTCGAACACATATATAAAAATCATTATTTTTAGATTTACAGCAAGTCGGTATGTTTGGCCAAATGTCGGGCCACAATGGCCGTGGAAATGTGCAATTGCGTGCCCTTCTTTTATACATTTCTTGGTAAGCAATATTGGCGATCCGATATATGTATATGACTAAAAGTTGAAGTATTCATTTCATTGCCATACATCTATTTCAGACGGTCCTAGCTGCAATCCTGCTGGTTTCGAATGTCTGCTGGATTTCAAATGGCCCGTTTGGGCTTTACACATTTGTAAATGTCCCAATACGTGCATTGAAATGGAATATACCCTACACACTTTGAAGAAAAGCTCATGGGGTGGCAACACCTTGGATGAGACTAAAACGGATGTGGTCACTTCCAGTTTCAGATGGGATCTTATTCCACCAAAAGTTCGAATGCGTCGCGATGTGGTTTTTAGTTTTGAAGATTTATTGGGTGAGTTTGATTATTAGATAAGACATTTAGATAAAATTTTTCTTTCTTTCAGTTTCTTTTGGCGGTACAATGGCTCTCTTTCTGGGCATCAGTTTCATATCCGTAATAGCCTTCATCTATTCTTTAGTTAGTCATCTTTTGGTGGATTTTACTGATCTTTTGAAGTGTTTAATTCGCGCCAGCTCTAGATTGAAAAGAAAATTTGATAATCGTCGAAAACTGCAAGCAATTCAAGAACGCCATCTAGTTGAGGTGAGACCGAAGAGAATGTCTCTAATTGATAGCATCAAGAAAAGACGTGAACTTCTGTTGAAATTACGCTGTAAAGATTCGGATGGAGCTTTGGATGTGGAAAATATTGGAGATGATGATGAAATGTATGAGAGCAATACGGGATCATTGTATGAGTTTCTCAATTAAGTTGGAGGTGATAAATTTGTTGCGATTGACAAATTTTAATTAGGAAAAATATTTTAAATAAATATGTATGTATATAGATTGGCTTTAAATGTTTAGAACACGTAAAGTAGTCGCCCACAAAAACCTATGTACTGTTGATTTTACAATATTGTGCAGAGAGGAAGAATTAAACTGCAAGGCAGGATATAAAGATCTGAGGGAAGAAATTATGAAATTTTCATAGGGGAAATAAAATTGATATTGGATCTCTAATACTGTAGGAAGTAAGGGACAACTTACAAAGAGGAACTAAACAATTTTCATAAAGATCTGTAGAAAAAGATTACGTATATAGAGCTTATAAACATAACCGGAATATTCATACAATGTATATGGGTGCGGCGCTCGAATTGTTGCCATAGTTTGGTAGCTACAAAGAGAAAGCCTTCTATCGATGATTTCGCCAAAAATAACAACAAAAATTAATTTCCTAATAAGTTGGTGTCAATAATGTCTTTGAACACTTTTTTGTCGGGCCCATACTCCGATTTGGACTACATTTATGAAAAATATGATATTATTCCGTTGTCTTTTCGACTACGTAATGCAATTTAAAGGGTTGGGTTGAAGATAGGAGACTTTTCAACGTCAAATCGGTACTAGACACGAATTTTCTCAGTACCTTCGACACACAGAATACAGTCTGGTTGCCTCAACCGAATTTTTGTAGTTCTGTCTACAATCATGCGATTACACCAGGACAACCAATATTTTGGTTGTGGTATACTTCTGCTTCCGTGTTGACTACAATCATATTTGGTTGCGCCAACTACGAAAATTGTGGCTTAAATTATCTGTTGTAGTTGCCACAACCAACTGTTTTAAAAAATTGGTTGTTCTGACAAATTGTCAGTCATATACTACCGACAATTAATTAAAACAGTTTAAATTAATTTTTATTTTATTTATTGAACAAAAAACAAGACAATTCATAACAAAATTAAAAATCCCACATTACAAATTCATCACTATTATAAGATGTGGAAATATTTGACACACATTTTAGTACACGAAAAAAAAAACACAAAACTTTTATGCAAATATCGCTTACCCTGTGCTTTCAATTTCATGATTGTTGCTTTTATTTTTTATGTATGTAAAAACAATTTGCACAACATATTCTGCATTCCACACATTATTACACGATATTATTTTTGAATACCTATACCGTTCTTGAACAAAATGTTATTATTTTTTTTGTCATGTATCAGCAAAAGAACAGCAACCAATCTTTCGGTTGCATTTCCCAAAATACATTTAATTATACTAAATTTGGGAAATTATTGGGATAACCAATAAACGATTATTTATAAATTTTCTTTCTGTTGTAGTAACCAATTATTCGTTGCAATAATAATCTTTGGTCTATTGATAAAATTTCTGTTGTCAAGAATAAAACATTTGTTGTCACAACCAAAATCGATCATATGGTACTATAATGAAAATTTAAAATTGGTTACCACAACTAACCGAGTCTCAATGAAAAAAAAAAACCTTAATTCGATTGATACAACCATCGATTTAGTTGCAAGCATTTTCATTTGATCGTATTTATGTTATTATTGTTGTTTCAACTGATTATATATAAATACGAGTACAACCGACAGGTGGTGTAGGCAATATACTTTTTGTTGCTAGTACTATTTTTTCATTGTTACAATCGAATTCCAACCAATTATTTTCCTGGGTGCAGTCATATCCTCTGAGATGAGTTAAGTCTGGTAGTGTATCGGACCCAAAATATCGGGATCTTGCATGTGTGATAGCCGGGCAGTGGCACAGAAAATGTTCGTCGTTTTCTGCTAGACCTATTCGATGAAGCTTGGGTGCCCCGTTATAACACTTATCATCTTACTAATCTCGATCTTGTTTAGTTTCAAAAAACTAATTGTTTTCTTCTCGCTTGAGTCACCCCACAGTATGTTTGCAGTTGCTCCTACTGTTGCGATATTTCACACAGTTTGGTGAGCCATCACTACCCAGTGCTTCAAGTCATCCTTCGAAAGGTTTCCAATTTTATTATTCAAAGTGCGCTGCCCCTTGAAGCCAAACTGTTCGCCCTTTCATTTCCAATCACCCCTTGTGTCTGGTAACCAGAAAATACTCAATTGACCATTGGATCAGTAATCATTTATGTTTTTTTTTACAATCTAACACAGTTCTGGATTTGACAAATTCCGATGTTATTGCCTTTATCGCCATTTGGCTATCTGTGAAGATGTTGCTATATTTAGGCTTTGTGGTATTACTGAACAAGTTCACACACTCCGTGCTTTAAATACCGCGATATGGTCTGTGAGGCGGAAGTAAAGTTCTATTTCTCAATAAAAAGCCCAAGACCCGTCCTTCCTTCCAGCTTTGGCCCATCTGTGTAGCAGCTGGTTCCCACTGGCACATGAGCCAGTGTTCCGTTTTCCCAGGAGCGTCCGTTTTTACAGGTAGCTGTAAGCCGCATTTAAGGAATGAGATTTCTGGAGTTTGAGTCCGACCAAGATTCTAATGGTACGACTTTTGGTCTCGATTTATCTATTCACCCATCACTTGTTGACGTCTTGCTGTGAGGGCTGCCTCATACTTTATACGGATGTCTATTGGTTGGATGGTTCTAATTGCCCCGCTTATGCCTAGACAGCACATACATTGAATTTTTTGCAAATATATTATGTTGCACTTGGCCATTATGTCCATCACACTACAGAGGCGTAGGTTATTATTGGTCTTATAATGCTCATGTAAAGTCAGTGTGTCATAATTGGACGTGGTCTCCATTATATCCGTTATATATCCGTAATAGGTACTTGATGCAAAACATTTTCGTTATGTAACTGTTCCTCTGTTGGTTCAGCATTACAGTTTTCATCAAGAACCTTATGGTATCCTCAATAATTGCCATCCTTTTACCCATGTCACCCACCTGCGTTTCGGTTTGGATATGAGTTTTTGAAAAGAACTTTTTAATTTTAGACATGTTGTTAACGATGTCTACCTGCTCACAGAAAAATCACCAGGAGTTACGTTTCGCCGATCTAATGATTCTTTAAGCCTTCTGTAGTAGTCGTTCCAATATACTGATAGTTTTTTACGTCGAGCTCTGTTGTCAGCGGACATCCTTGCCAATCGAGCGAATTTGTCCTGTCTTCCAGGGTTTCTCATAGGCAGATTTCTTTTCTCGAAGTGGGCGACTATCTTCGAATGATTTTACAAGAGCCTCCGTGTTCTTAATCACATTGATATCAATATCTTCTGCACTTAGATAATCGCATGTATATTGTCGAATTTAGTGCAGTCGGTTTTAGCCTTATTACGGAAACTTATTGGGTTAGGCGGTGGCTGTGCAATTTTAAACGTTATTTGCGTTGGCCTGAAAAGTAGTGTTCAACCGAAACCCTCCACTCATGGTTCTCATCAATAAGGTTTTCTGAGAATATCGTTAAATCTAATACGTCTTCCCTAATTTTGTTAACAAAGGTTGTATTGTTTCCAATGTTAAGAGTTATGAGGTCGTTTGTATTCCAAAATTATACAAGGGCGTGATGGGAGTTTGCGTCACATCCAGCTAATAACTCATTACATAAATTCGTACGTAATGTCGGCGCATCGAATGGCAGATATATTGACGCCAGGTACATATTTCCATTACCTTGCCTCAGCACCGTCGTGTCTGATGTTGACAACTCTGGAGAGAAAAGAAAACACAAGTTATAATGGCACAAAATACAAGTCCTTGGACGAGTACCTGTGTTAGATAGAAAAGGTTGTAGTTCACATGGTTTAATCCAGTAACCTTGTTGCTAGTTGTCCATGGTTTATTATGATGTCCATCAGAGCGTTGGATGCTGTCTCGCTCCGGTGGAGGTTTATCTGGATGACTTCAGTTATTGTCCTTCCAGTAAAAGTTTATTTTCGGAGTCTATCCTATCTGGTGGCACACCCTCATTATTTGGTAATGGGTCATTCTCCTACTTTTGTTCACTACCTATTACACCATCTTCCATTAGACATTTTAGACATTTATTAGACATTTTTGGGAGGCGGTGTTATTTTTTGTAGCTCCCTCATTGTTTTGAATCGTTGTATGGCTCTTTTTATTTTGATCACCAGCTTTGCTGGGAAATTCTTGCGGAAGTGCCGGTACTATTGTTAAACTGGTGTTGTTATCGACTACTTCCACATCAGTTTTTGGCAGTGTCTTACTTGTCTTCATCCGTTCACTGCCAGTGTTTGCCTCTTCTGACATTAAATTTGGACTCGATTCATCTGTCCTGCCAATCGGGACCTATCCAATTTTGAAACAGACTGTCCATATCAAGAAGTACGCCATGCCCTTCGCCATGACAAAATTGTTCTTGGATTCTGGGTCTATGCCGAACACGAGGAGAGTACCCTCGTTATCATCCTTCATATAGAAGACTTCCCCCTTTCTCACGGAAAGTTTTCAATTCTGTTTGCCTATGATGCCGAGTATGTTCTCTGATGAGAACTTATTGGGACATCCCTTTACATATAGAGTCGTTATTATGAGTTCAGGAATGCCGCTATTCCTTACCAATTTCAGCCGTCCCAAGGTGAGGGGAAGCTATCCACAAGTTTTACGAGCACACCAGCGCAGCGTTGTGATGCCAGCCTCACAAACTTGCAACTCGTTACTTCGATTGGTGGTTCATCCTCAGATTCGAGGACGTACTCCGCTACCCAAATCTTCGAAGTTACTCTTTTGGTCTTCGGGAATTCTGCCAGATGCACTACTGCTATCAATTATGACATAGCATACATAGATCGTCTCGGAAATGTTGTTTAGCTATATTAGAATAAGATTGTGGCTTTTTACCCTTCTTTATGTCCAATTGATTTTTCCGTGTCTGTAGAGTCTTTTTGTTAAAAGCTCATACTTAACGGATGATTTGGTTGACTTGATCTGCGTAGCTGGATCAACTTTACCGTCCACGATCGAAGGACCCCGACTAGAGACTTCCTTTTGTGTGGTTACGTTAGGCTTCTCCGAATTACTGGAAGATGGCGACGAGCCCTTTTTCTTCTTAATCACTTTCACAGCGCTATGTTCTTCGGGAGACCTGACTCTTTTAGCGGCCGCCATGTATGTGTTGGTGTTAGAATTGTCAGGTTCATCCCGTGATAGGTTCTGTCGGTTCAACTTATTCAGTTTCATTCTTTCGGCCCTTGACAGTCTCTTTGAGTTAGGAACAATAGTTATATTGTTTTCATTTGATGATTCAGAGTCCCCACTGGCTTTTAAAGGCTGGGGTTGCTTAGAGCCCCAGCTGGGTTCTGCTTCATCTGAATGATGGGTTCTGCTTTCATTTGATGATTCAGAGTCAGAGTCGCCACTGGCTGGTCAACTTATCTTGTGGAAAAACCTCGTATACACACTTCAACTTTCTTAAGGGCCCATTATTGGTCACACCTGCATCTACACCGTGTGGCAAATAGAAAAGATACCGCACTAGATCTGTGACAATCTAGCTAAAGCATTGTGGTTAATTGAGAGCGCTAGTATGTTTAGTTAGTTAGCAGCATTCAAACTAGACGGTTATCGGAACGGAAACTAACTAACAAGAGATAGAGGAACACTAAAGTAAACCTCTTGGCTTACAAATCTACAACTGTAATACATACATATATTGTGAACTAAATTAAGTGGTGGTTAAAAAAATACAATTTGATAAAGAAAAATCATTTGCATACGGCTCGCAAACGCTAGATGCAGATGCAGACAGACCAAGAAAGAAGAGGAGTGAGTGTCTGTCTCCCACCCCCAAAAAGAAGCATTGATGTCAAATTAAGATAGTCTGCTCCACGCGGAGTGACTGAACACCTAACATACTTTGTATATAGAGAAGTGGAGATAAGATAAGATTCGGGGATAATATAAATAACTAATGCCACGAGACTGCAGGAGCATGGAATAATTCGGTGTTTCTTTTTTCTAAATCATATCACAGTCTACTTCAATCTAACATACTTGTATATATCTGCCGTAAATGGAATGCATTTTTTTTGATTTTCATTGACTCTGCGCCGCTGTGTTCAAATTTTAAAATGTTGTAAAAAAGTTTCGAAATCGTGTATTAATTGTGTTCATGTGGAGACGCCATAAAGGTTTTCCGCACACCTTTTTGCAAATCAATATCATTGTCTGCGGTTACGGTTTTAAACGCATTTGGATAAAAACAAAAAATAAAAACAATACTTATTTGATTTCGTTCAACATATTCATCATGGATGTTTCTACATTTGCTTCGGCTGGTCTGTGTTTGGAATGGAAGCACTTGAATTATTATGTCCCAGCCAAGGAGGAGAACAACTATAGTTTTTGGCAATCATGCCGAACCCAAAGGGAATTGCAAATCTTGAACGATGGTAAGTTATACGTCCAATGAAGAGTGAGAGAGAGTGACAGAGGAGGGGGAGTTAGGGAGAATGGAAGAAAAAACGTGTTTCAACTAAAAAAGATAGTAAAAGGGCCATAAATATGCACTCATGTGTGGGCGGTTAATAATTTAGTTTATAGAGTACAAAGCCCTGTGCAATTTTTAAAGCGCAGTTGTCGCCGGACGGCGCGAGATAGCAGATAATTTATTTTTATTTCCTAAAGATTCAACAACTATTGATTTTCAAAATTTTAGGAATTCGAAAAAAAACTAGAGGTTAGTTAAGGACCTTAGGATTGTTTTTGTATCGTCCACCATATGAAAGACATATACTCACTATGTCATTCGGTTTGCAGCATTTTGAAATAATGATCGGGGATCCAATTGATTATATATGGGGGATTCCACGACAAATCGACGGGTTCAAAAAAAATGTTTGGTTTTTCCCATTTTCTTTCTTTAGTACACCTGAAGAAACGCTTTGTGGAATTTTTTCAGAAGATATCGATATTTAAAAAATCGTTAAGATATCAATCTGTGTATCGGGTTTTTGGTCATAAATTCTTTACTTATGGTCCGATTTGAAAAATCTTTTTATTTTGTTGCTGCAAACCACTGTGTGCTTGTGGCTTGAAGGCTTCGGAATAGATGTCCCACGCCAAAGAATAAAATAAAGGAGATACTTTAGGAAGTATTTCTTCCAAAATACCCGCCACTCCCGCTGATCCCCTTACCCCTGAAAATTTAATTTCGTCGAAATGTCTTATTTTTTATAGAAAATTTCACTGAAATAGCTTTTCTTTTTCGAATTACATACATTCGAAATCGTCGAAATATCATTTTTTTATAGAAAATGTCACTGAAATAGCTTTTCTCTTTCGAATTACATTTTTCTAGAAAATTAAATAATAATTGCAATTTTACAGAAAATTTCATTTTAACTACATTTTTTCTACAAAAATTCTGGAAATTGTACTTTTTTAAAAAATAAAATTTCATATTTTCCTAAAAATGTCGTTGAAATCAATTTTTCTACAAAATTTCGTTGAAATTTATTTTTCTAGGAAATTTTGTTGACATTTTCCAGAAAATTTGTTGAATTTTATTTCTCTAGAAAATTTTGTTTAAATTCAATTCATTCCAAAATTTCTTGAAATTAAATTTAATGATTTAAACTGAGATACTCTCTCGGCTAAAGACCAACCTGGTTCTATACAGTGATAGAATGCAAGTATTTTGCATGGCAAAATATATTGCAATTTTTAATTCTAGAATTTTTTTTGAATTTTTGAATAAAATTTAAAAGATCGATAAACCGTTCTAGGGCCGCTGAGGGATAAATGAACGACGAGTCGTTTAAATGACGATGACTCCAGATTAATGGTATTGCCGACAACATTTTCCATAAATTAATTTTTTTAGAAAGAAATTTTTAACTGTTTTTTAAGAAAAATTAAAATTGATGAAATTTTTTAAAAATTCCATTTATGACAAAATTATCTATAAAAATAAGATTTCTATCAAATTTTTTATAAAAAATAAATTTTGCTGAAATTTTCTATAAAAATGCAATTTATGACAAAATTATCTATAAAAATAAGATTTCTATCAAATTTTTTATAAAAAATAAATTTTGCTGAAATTTTCTATAAAAATGCAATTTCCAAGAAAAATTAAAATTGATGAAATTTTTTAAAAATTCCATTTATGACAAAATTATCTATAAAAATAAGATTTCTATCAAATTTTTTATAAAAAATAAATTTTGCTGAAATTTTCTATAAAAATGCAATTTATGACAAAATTATCTATAAAAATAAGATTTATATCAAATTTTGTATAAAAAATAAATTTTGCTGAAATTTTCTATAAAAATGCAATTTCCAAGAAATAAAAATATGTTTGGAAAAACATTTAAAAATTCAATTTTGACAAAATTTTTAGAAAAAATAAGATTTCTATTGAATTTTTTATAAAAATTTAATTTTGTTAAAATTTTCTATGAAAGTGCAGTAAAATATATTTTCGTAAACATTTTTAAAAATAATAAAATTTTCTACAAAAATTCAATGTTCTATAAAAATTCAATTTCCACGAAAAACAATATTTTTGAAATAAAAATATGTTTGGAAAAACATTTAAAAATTCAATTTTGACAAAATTTTTAGAAAAAATAAGATTTCTATTAAATTTTTTATAAAAATTTAATTTTGTTAAAATTTTCTATGAAAGTGCAGTAAAATATATTTTCGTAAACATTTTTAAAAATAATAAAATTTTCTACAAAAATTCAATGTTCTATAAAAATTAAATTTCCACGAAAAACAATATTTTTTAAATAAAATTTTTGGAAAAAAAAATTAAAAAAATTAAATTTTGCGTAAATTTTCTAAATACAAAAATGTAATTTTGACAACATTAAAAAAACAATTTTGACAAAATTTTGCAATATTGAAGAAGTGTTATAGAAAAATTTAATTTTCAACCATATTTGTATAAAAAAAATCTGTTAAATTTTAACAATATTTTCAATAAAAATTTAATTTATGTTAATTTTTTATAATAATTAATGTTTGAAGAAATTGACAAGAACATATTAATCTAGGCAAGATTTTCTAGAAAAACAAAATTTCTTCAAATTTGAAAGCAAATTTTCAACAAAATTGCTTTTTCTATGAAAATTTTGAATAAAATTTCAATTTCTAAGAAATTTTCAATAAATTTGCAATTTCTAAGAAATTTTCTATAAAATCGTAGAACTTTTCTTAAAAATCAAATTTTTCTAAATCACAGAATTACATTTTTCTCTGAACATTTTGTTAAAATTACATTTCTCTACAAAAGTTCTTGAAATTAAATTTAATTCTAGTTCTAATTCGTTTAAAGGACGATGAACCCAGATTGAAGGACATTTTTGGAAAAAAAAAATTAATTTCAATGAAATCTTAACATTTCAAAAATGTCCAGAAAGAATGAATTTGTAATTAATTTTGTAGAAAAAAAAGTTTTGAATAAAAAAGTATTTCCTACAAAATTTTCCAAAAATTCAATTTTGATTAAATTTTTTCGAAAAGAAAGAAATTTCCAACTGTTTTTTTTAAGAAAAATTAAATTTTGGTGACATTTTTTAAAAATCCATTTATAAATGGATTTATAAATGTCATAAATGACAAAAATATCAATAAAAATAAGATTTATAAATGTCATAAATGACAAAATTATCTATAAAAATAAGATATCTACTAAATTGTTTTATAATAAATAAATTTTGCTGAAATTTTCTATAAAAATGCAATTTCCACCAAAAACAATATTTTTTAAATAAAAATCTATTTTTGGAAAAAAACGACAAAATTTTCTACAAAAATACAATTTTGCCAAAATTTTCTACAAATATGCAATTTTGACAAAATTTTCTAGAAAAAATCAATATTGAATAAGTTTTATAGAACAATTTTAATTTCAACGATATTTGTAAAGGGTCCGCCATCTAACGTTCTTTTTTCAACTAGTGCTTATTTCGTGAATGGTAACACTTAGCTCATGTCTGATTTGACAGATAATTAGTTTTATCCTTCCGCTGAACGAATATGGTTGTGTATACGCTTGAACAACGCTGGGAAATATTGCGACATTACTTTGAAAATTTTGATTTTCAATTTTTTTTTCATTTTTGATTTTCATTTTGATCTTGGCGGGTTTGTAAACAAACAAAGTTGTCGCATTTGGGGCACAGAAAACCCGCACGCATACATTGAAAAGCCGATACACCCAAAACGAGTCACTGTTTGGTGCGGATTTGGTCCAGAGGCATAATTGGGCCATTTTTCTTCGGAGTTTTTTTATAGCATTTTCAAATAAAAAGTTATTTGGCGGACCCTTTATAAAAATATCTTTTTTAAGGATTTTTTAAATACAAATTTTGACAACATTTTCTATACAAATATTCTAGAAAAATAAAATTTCATAAATTTTGAAAGCAAATTTTCAACAAAATTGCACTTTCTAAGAAATTTTCAATAAAATTGCAATTTCTAAGAAATTTTCAATAAAATCATATTACGATGAACTTTTCTAGAAAAATGTCGTTAAAATCAAATTTTTCTAAAAAAAATTCGTTAAAATTAAATGTTTTTGGAAAATTTCGTTGACATCGCATTTTTCCAAAAAAAAATAGTTGAATTGCATTTCTCTAAAAAATTTATTTAAAATTAAATTTTTCTACAAAATTTCTTGAAATTAAATTTAAATTTAGAATTTTTTCAAATTTCATAGAAGTATGAGCCAATTTAGGGCCATTGAGGGATAAAAGACCGATGAGTCGTTTAAAGGACGATAACCCCCGATTAAAGGCCGATGAAGGAAA
Organism: Eudasyphora cyanicolor; assembly: GCA_963930755.1. Taxonomy (NCBI): domain Eukaryota; kingdom Metazoa; phylum Arthropoda; class Insecta; order Diptera; family Muscidae; genus Eudasyphora; species Eudasyphora cyanicolor. The sequence goes on along the minus strand of OZ005738.1, from coordinate 166,852,901 downwards.
ATTTTTGGAAAAAATCAATTTAGAAGAAATTTTGTAATTTTCTAGAAAGAATGAATTTTGACATAATTTTCCATAAAAAAAAACAAATTTCCAATAAAAATTTATTTTGAACAAAATTTTCCAAAAATTCAATTATTAAGAAATTTTTTTAGGAAAATACTATTTTGAAGATTTTTTAATTTTTTTTTAGAAAAATTAAATTTGTGATGACAATTTTTAAAACACCTTTATGAAATAATTGTCTATAAAAATAAGATTTCTATTAAATTTTTTATAAAAAATAAATTTTGCTGAAATTTCCTATAAAATACAACTTCCACAAAAAAATATTTTTTAAATAAAAATATATTTTTGCAAAAAATTTTAAAAAATCAGTTTTGACAAATTTTTCAGATACAAGCAATTTTGACAAAATTTTCTAGAAAAATTTAAAAAGTCTTATAGAAAATTGTAATTTCAACGATTTTTGTATAAAAAATTAAATTTTTAATTTTTTTTTAAATATACATATATTCTGTAAACAATTTTCTATAAAAATTAAATTTCTGTTAATTTCTTATAAAAATTAAATTTTGAATAAATAGGCTACAAAATATTAATTTAGGCAATATTTTCTAGAAAAATAAAATTTAAAAAATGTTGGCAGTCAAATTGCATCAAAATTTCACTTTCTTTGAAAATTTTGAATAAAATTTAAATTTCTAAAAAATTTTCAATAAAATTGCAATTATTACTGCCAATAAATGTGCAATAAAATCATATTTCATCGATTTTTTCTAGAAAAATGCTGTTGAAATCAAATTTTTCTCCAAATTTCATTTTGCTAGAAAATTTCGTTAAAGTAGCATTTTTCAGGAAAAATCGTTGAATTCAATTTCTCTAGAAAATGTTGTTAAAATTATGTCTCTAAACAATTTCTTGAAATTAATTTTAATTCTTTTTTCAAAATTTCAAAGGACAATGAGCCGATTTTGGGCCACTAAGGGATAAAAGATCAATGAGTCGTTTGAAGGACGATGACCTCAGATTTAAGGCCGATGAAGGAAAATTTCTGGAATAATTCAATTTCGAAGAAATTTTGGAATTTCGAAATGTTCAAGGAGAAATTAATTTTGACATAATTTTCTAGTAACAAATTTTAATAAAAATGTATTTTCGACAACATTATTCAAAAATTTAATCTTGTGGAAATTTTTTAGATAAATACAATGTTGTAGAAGTTTTATGACAAAATTTTCTATAAAGATCAGATTTCTATTAAATTCTTTCATAAAACTTAAATTTAGCTGAAATTTTCTATACAAATGCAATTTCTTCAACAGAAAATAAATTTCCAATAAAAATATATTTACGGAAAAAATAAATGTTGACAACATTTTCTAGAAAAATTTAATATTGAAGAAGTTTTATAGAAAAATTAATTTTCAACGATTTTTGTATAAAAAATGCAATTTTTAATTTTTTTTTTAAATATACATATATTCTGTAAACAATTTTCTATAAAAATTAAATTTCTGTTAATTTCTTATAAAAATTAAATTTTGAATAAATAGGCTACAAAATATTAATTTAGGCAATATTTTCTAGAAAAATAAAATTTAAAAAATGTTGGCAGTCAAATTGCATCAAAATTTCACTTTCTTTGAAAATTTTGAATAAAATTTAAATTTCTAAGAAATTTTCAATAAAATTGCAATTATTACTGCCAATAAATGTGCAATAAAATCATATTTCATCGATTTTTTCTAGAAAAATGCTGTTGAAATCAAATTTTTCTCCAAATTTCATTTTGCTAGAAAATTTCGTTAAAGTAGCATTTTTCCAGAAAAATCGTTGAATTTAATTTCTCTAGAAAATGTTGTTAAAATTATTTCTCTAAACAATTTCTTGAAATTAATTTTAATTCTTTTTTCAAAATTTCAAAGGACAATGAGCCGATTTTGGGCCACTAAGGGATAAAAGATCAATGAGTCGTTTGAAGGACGATGACCTCAGATTTAAGGCCGATGAAGGAAAATTTCTGGAATAATTCAATTTCGAAGAAATTTCGAAATTTTCAAGGAGAAATTAATTTTGACATAATTTTCTAGAAACAAATTTTAATAAAAATGTATTTTCGACAACATTATTCAAAAATTTAATCTTGCGGAAATTTTTTAGATAAATACAATGTTGTAGAAGTTTTATGACAAAATTTTCTATAACGATCAGATTTCTATTAAATTCTTTCATAAAACTTAAATTTAGCTGAAATTTTCTATACAAATGCAATTTCTTCAACAGAAAATAAATTTCCAATAAAAATATATTTACGGAAAAAATAAATGTTGACAACATTTTCTAGAAAAATTTAGTATTGAAGAAGTTTTATAGAAAAATTTAATTTTCAACGATTTTTGTTTAGAAAAAAATGCAATTTGGACTATTTTTTTTTAATTACAAATTTTGACAATTTCTGTTAATTTAATTAATTAAAATAAAATATTAATGTGGGCAAGATTTTCTCGAAAAAGAAAATTTCATCAATTTTGAAAGAAAAATTTTCAACAAAATTCTATGAAATTTTCAATAAAATTTAAATATCTTAGAAATTTTCAATAAAATTTAAAATCCTAAGAAATTTTCTATAAAATAGCAATTTCCAAAAAATGTTCAAGAAAATCATAGACAAAATTTTGTTGAAATCAATTTTTTTTTTACAAAATTTCGTTTTTCCTGATGTATTGTTGAATTGCATTTGTCTAGAAAATATTGCTAAATTATCTCTGTCTAAAAAGTATCTTGAAATTAAATTTAATTCTAGAAATTTTTTGAAATTTCAAATATCGATGAGCCGATTTAAGGCCTCTGAGGGATAAAAGATCGATGAGTCGTTTAAAGGACAATGACCCCAGATTGAAGGCTGATGAAGGAAATTTCTAAAAAAATCAATTTAGAAGAAATTTTTATAAAAAAATTTTATTTATGACAAAATTTTCTATAAAAATAATATTTCTAATAAATTTTGTATGAAAATTAATTTAAAAAAAAAAATTATTTTCAACGATTTTTGTTTAGAAAAAATGCCGAGTTTTGAGGAGTTTTTATAAACAAATTGTGACATTTTCTGTAAAAATTCAATTTCTGGTAATTTTTTGTCAACAAAATTTTTTTTCAAAAATTGGCAATATTAATATATTAATTAGACAAGATTTTCTAGAATATTATTTTTTCTACAAAATTTCGTTAAAATTTAATTTTTCTAGAAAATTTGGTTGAAATTGCATTTTTTCAGAAAAATTCTTGAATTGCATTTCTCTTGAAAATGTTGTTAAAATTATTGATTAAAGCCCGGTGAATTTCGAAGTAATTTTAAGGAAAAACTTGAAAATTTTCTAAAATTAAATTTTGAAGAAATTTTCTACAAATATGCAATTTCAACGAAATTTTCTAGAAAAAAATAAATTTTGACATAATTTTATTTTATCTAGAAAGTTTTAATAAAATTTCAAATGATATTTTCAATAAAAACTTTCCAAAAATTTAATTTTGGAGAATTTTTTAGGAAAGAAAGAAATTTTCAAATATTTTAAAATTTCATTTGAAATTTTATTAAAACTTTCTAGATAATATAAAATTATGTCAAAATTCTATTTTTTTTAGAATATACCAGTTATGAAACTACGTAAAATTCTAAATTTTTTAAAAAAATATATTTTGCTGAAAATTTCTACAAAATTCATTCTAAAAAACAACTTTTCAAGAGAAATGCAATTCAAGAATTTTCTGAAAAAATGCAATTTAAATAAAAATTTCTAGAAAAAAATAAATTTTGAGAAATGTCTATAAATGCAATATAAATATTATATATTAATATTGCCAATTTTTGGGGAAAAATTCAATTTGGAAGATTTTTTTTGAAAAATACTAAATTTACATATTCTATAAAAATTTCTATTGCAGTTTCTATTCATTTTAAATTTTTTATAAAAATTAAATTTTTTTGAAGAAATTGTCAAGAAAATATTATTTTAGGCATGAAGAAAATTTAAATTCTAAGAAATTTTCAATAAAATTTCAATTTCTAAGAAATTTTCAATAAAATTATATTTCGTCGAACTTTTCTAGAGCAGGACATACATATAGCCTATATTGTATAGCATATCTGAACGGCAAATCCGTTTAAAAATAAAGAAGTTATAGCTATTCTGCAATGGATTTAACATGAATATTTTTGTTTTGCTATTAATAAAAAAGCTTAAAAAATATTGAAAAATATTTTAAGAACTGTCTTAATGTAAACGCTCATATTGTCTAACACTGCGTAAATTCCATGAGAATCGATTAATTCATTACTTTTTCGTAATTTCGACATTTTCAAGTCAAACTCGTCACAAAAACTACCAATTACGAATAATGCTATATACATAGCTTTAGGCCATTCTTTCGACGTGTTACAATTTTGGGCGGAAGTAAATGATATATATCATCCTCTCTGTTATGTGAGGGGACAATGAAATCAAACGTGAACCGATATAGTCTATTTTGAAATTCAAATAACGCACATTTATAAGAAACAATTATTATTGTGGACCGTATTTTGTCGTAATTCCAAAACACACTTAAATTTTCAATTATCGCCGATGAAAATCAAAGACGTGTTGGCTTTGAACTTCTACACCAGACATGATGAAGTGTTATGTGCCGCTTTTGCACTCGTATGATTTCTTTAACACTAGCTAGCTACATAAGTTAGCACGTCAATGTTTGATTACTTAGATACTCGTACTTAGGGCTGCACAGAACATTTTTACTTTTGTGGTAATTGTAAACCACAAGATACATAAATGATTGAACCGATATGGCCGAACTTACTACACTAAAAATGTGTCCCTTATAAAATGAAGCAATTTTTTCATAAATTCTCTGAAAAGTTACTTAATATCTATGAAATTCTATAAATATTATGAAAATATTCATAGAATTGGTCCTTAAAAAAAATTAACGGATTTATAAAACTGCTTTCATAAATTTAAAGAAATGTTTCATAAATTGAATTCTTCATAAAGTTTATGACAAATTTCACAACAAATAATTTCTGCCACCGGAATTCGAGCCAGGATCCCTGGTCGTCTTCTTGCACCATAAAAACACATCGCAACGCACTGAACCACAAACGGGCTCGAAATGTGGTAAGATAAGACAGCGATAAGAGCAGCAATAAAATTGTGATGGGCTGCTAGCAGGCAATTTAATACGACATTATATTCTTATTTTTTGTATTTTTTTCGACTCGTAAAAATCTTTAATAAAACACTCTTAAAAAAATATTTGCATTTGTAACTTTTCTGAATTCAGTTTTTTAATTGATTTAGAGAACAAATCTAAATATTTTGATAATAAATGCATTTAAAAAGTTTGACCCTATCTTGGGTCGGACTATGTATAACAAATATATATGAGAACAATAACAAAGTATGAACTGATTTGGATAATTTTTGGTGTGATGAATTCTTTTAAAAATAGAAAACAATCAGCAAGTGTGTGAACTTTTAAAAGCGATGCCTTCTAATCGGGATGAAACTTGCATAAGTTTAGTCCTATTACATAGTAGTTATGACACAAAATTTCAACGAGATCGGATTAGGACTGTTCAAGTTGGAGGGAGTTGAGCAGAAACAAGTAAGAAAGTTCAGTCGGGTAAACCGACCTAGAAATCCCCTCACCTTGAGTCCCAAAAAAATATTCGTATTTTTTTTTAATTGAATTATTATCTATTTAAATTGCTTTTAATAACTTTAAAGTATGCACTGGTATTAAAGTTAAAAGCTGTTTACATTTGGTACAAAGTGGTCCGTTTGTGTGGGAGGTAACAAAAAGGGCGTTCCAATAACGGTCACTTTTCTCTGGACGCTAGATAGTATAAAAGCATTACACCATACAAAATTTCAAGTAGTTATATTCTCTGGTGTTAATGTTAAATTCTGTTAACTTTTGGTACAAAATGGTCCATTCGCTGGGAGGTACCAAAAGGGTCGTGTCAATAAGGGCCACTTTTCTGTGGACTCTTGGTACTATAAAAGCATTACACTGTACAACATTTCAGGTAATATGCACTGCTATTAAAGTTATAAGGGGGTAACTTTGGTGTAAAATGGTCCATTTGCTGGGTGGTACCAAAAGGGTCGTGTCAATAAGGGCCACTTTTCTCAACACTTTAGGTACTATAACAGCATTAAACTGTACGAAATTTCAGGTATTAGTATCCACTGGTATTAAAGTTAAAAGCTGTTAACTTTTGGTACAAAAAGGTCCATTTGTGTGGAAGGTACCAAAACGGCCGTGCAAATACCGCCCATTATTCTCTGGACTCTAGGCACTATAAAAACATTATACTGCACAAAATTTCAAGAATTTGTATGCACTGGTATTAAAGTTATAAGCTGGTAACTTTTGGTACAATATGGTCCATTTGTGTGGGAGCTGCCAAAACGGGCATGCAAATAATGCCTACTTTTCTCTGGACTCTAGGTACAATAAAAGCATTACACTGTACAACATTTCAAGTATTTGTATAAACTGATATTAAAACCAAAAGCAGTTAATTTTTGGTCCATTTGTGTGGTAGGTACCAAAAACGGATTGGCCACTTCGCCCATTTTTCTTGACGTAGTAGCGACTAACAAACTAATTCTATGTGTGAAATTTCAGAAGATTCGAGTAAGTAGTATAAAAGGTATTAAAGAATCAATATTTCACTACGAGCTAACCTTTTGTGGGGGAGGTACTAGAAGGAATGGACCAATATGGCCCATCTTCGAACTTAGCCGGAGATAGAAGAAAATATTACCACATACCAAATTTGAAGTCAATCGGTTACTCCTTTCGAGAGTTCTCGTGCGCATCAGCCAGCAGACAGACAGACAGACGGACATTGCTCATTCGACTTAAAATGACCCAAAACGAATATCCGCCGAACATACTTAGGGTCTTAGGACATTCCTTCGGTGTGTTACACTTTTGGCCCGTAGCAAATGATATATACCCTCCTCTAAGAAAGGATCTACGAATTCTGTAGCTCCCATCTATTCTCAGGATGGGGGCTGAATAAGTAGATCCAAGAGGATCACAGTCCAAAATGGTCTGTGTTCCACAAAAGGATTTACGAATCCTAAAGCTCCCATCTATTCTCAGGATGGGGGCTGAATAAGTAAATCCAAGACTGGTCACCAGTCCTAGATTTTCTGGAGTCTAACTGGTAGTATCTACGGCTACGCAGTCTGACCAGAGTACTTAATCTGGTACCACGGGGGTCAGGAAAGCCCTCGGTACGCAGGTACCGGCCTGACCATTGGTGAGGATTCTGTTGGATGCAACGTGGTGGCTGTGGTTGAAACCAAAATCGCTGGGAGAGTGGAGTCTCGGATGTGGAGTTGCAAACCAACCGGGCGCCATGACCCAAAGATTGGAAGGAGTTTTATATGGGCTCCGCTCCTTACCAAGGAGGGGAACCAGTGGCCAGAAACACTGAATTCATTGGAACTCATGCACATTGTGTGTGAGGGCGCTGGTCGACGCATAAATTGACCCGAGTGTTTAGAGCACGGTGGAGTTAAGCCTTGACAGGCAGGAATCCAAAATCAAAATACTCATCATACCCTCCAACTAAGGTGTGGGGTTAAAAATAATAACATGGGTTTTTGAAAAAAAAACACACTTATTGTTAAGGAAATTCAAAAGTTTTTTATTTAATGCGAAGTACAATCGATACGATTAAGTTCTAAATAAAACGTCATTCAAATGGCCTCCACGACTTCTTCTGCAGGAACGAATTCGATGAACCCAATTTTCGAGCACTTTTTCCACTAAATCAAGTCGTATGTCATTAATGGCACGTTCAATATTGACTTGTAAAGCTTGAAGAGAGTCTGGTTTATTTCGAAAGACCAATGACTTCAAATAACCCCACAAGAAATAGTCTAATGGTGTTAAATCACAACATCTTGGAGGCCATTCAATATCACAATTTCTTGAAATAATCGAATCTCCAAACTTTTCTCGCAACAATTCAATTGTTTCATTTGCTGTGTGGCACGTAGCCACAATCGATCAATGGCAAAAAGATAGCTCATAACGAGAGCTAAAATATTGCTCATAGGTGTCAAGGTCGTAAGTCGATTTGAAAGTGTTTTTTTTATGGATTTAAAAAAATGGAGAACAATTATTTTGATAATAAAACTGAATAATTTGTGAACGTTGTTCTTGCGTATATTTTTCCATGATGAAATTGTAAACACTACTGAATACAACGAAAAAAATGGCAGATCATGACATATTACAGATGGCCGAAACGTCACTTTAAAATCATATCACCCCTATTGCAAAACCCAATACATATATCGTTCATTCCAAATCAAACCGAACGATTTTTTGTAAAAAAAATACGATGACGAATCCGATTTTTACGATTTTCCCCAGACAATTGTACTGTTAAAAATATTGTAATATATATTTTACACGTATTTTTATACCCTACACCACACTGTGGAACAGGGTATTATGACTTTGTGCATTTGTTTGTAACACCCAAAAGGAGAAGAGATAGACCCATTGTTTATTATACCGATCGACTTGTAATCACTGTCTGAGTCGATTTAGCTATGTCCGTCTGTTAGTCTGTAGATGTATATTTGTAATCAAAGTACAGGTCGCAATTATGGTCAGATTTCAACGAAACTTTGCACATATCCTTTTTCCCGATCGCTATTGAATTTGGTTCAAATCGGTTCAGATTTACATATAGCTCCCTCCGATTTGGCATATGCACTGTATAAGCAACATTTTTGAACCGATTTGTACAAAAATTGACAGAGAGTAGTCTCGTGATACACTTAGACACAATACACAATTTGGGGGAAATCGGTTCAGATTTAGATATAGCCACCGTAATACGGGGCCCGTATATATTTTACCCCCGATTTGAAATTCAAGTGCTGTAGAAACTGTATTTTATATCCGATCACAGCGAAATTCGGCAGAAAGAGGTTTCTTATTACATGAAGGAATACTGCCAAATTCTGAGAAAATCGGTTCAGATTTAGATATATCCCCCATATATATGTTAGCCCCGATTTGACATCCAAGCGCTGTAGAGACTGTATTTTATATCCGATCAGTACGAAATTCGACAGAAAGAGGTTCTATTTTACATGAATGAGTATTTAGGGAAAATCTATTCAGATTTAAATACATATAACCTCCATATATATGTTCCTCCTGATTTGGTTACAAAGCGCTGTAGAAGTTGTACTTTATTTCCGATCATTACAAAATTCTCCAGAAAGATGTTTCTCAATTTTTTTTAAATCTATTTTTTTATATAATTTATGGCCAAGTATGGGGACATTGAAAATGTAGTAGTGAAAAAACTCGTGGGCATTTTTCCTTGATTTCCGAAATTTTCAATTGGTTATATCTCTGGAAAGAAAATTTCGGTTTTATTTTTGTCTTCTTCAAATCAAATATTTTATAGAGTTGAGTTATCCTACAAAGTTTCAACGAAATCGGAGCGGGTGAGGCAAAAAAGGTGTTATGTTTGACATGGAATGATTGATATATTCGCATTAAAATATGTACAAAAATTGTCTATATTTGGAAAATATTAATTGATATGACCACAACTTGTATCTCAGTGGGCACATCTGACCGAAACTCTTGACATCGTATAGCAAATTTTGTTGTTAATTTTGAAAAGTGAGTGATGTGAGAGAAATCTGTTTATTTTCTGCACTGATATTAACAAAATGCTAGGACAGGGTCAGGGAAAACGGATAGAAGAGATGCGGATAGAAATGTAATAAAGCCTTAAAATATTTAAAAATGAATATATAGCGTGATCCATTTCGAGGTTCCCTACTCTTTTAAAGAAAAAAACACAGAAAATTCAAATTGAATGGGGAATGTTTATTATCATTTGAAAGAACATTCTTTGGCATTTATTTTTTGAAGATTATGTCTAACAAATGTTGGCCGCGGCTACGTGTCAGATGGTCCATCCGTTGAGTCAAATTTTCGATGACTCGTTCGAGCATTTCGACTGGTAACTGGCGAATGACACGCGTGATGTTTTGCTCCAAGGCCTGAATCGAAGCGGGTTGGTCCGCATAAACTTTAGACTTTACACACGATATTGGTGGCCCATCGACCGGCCCAAAACGTGGAATTATCTGCTCACCGAAGTGTTCTCTCAATAAATCCATTGATTGGTGCAATATGTGGGAAGTGGCGCCGTCTTGTTGAAACCAAATGTCGCCGAGATCACGAGCTTCAATTTCAGGCATCAAATAGTCGGTTATCATGGCACGATAACGGTCGCCATTGACGGTTACGTTCTCACCGGCGTCATTTTTGAAGAAATTTGGACCGATTCCGGTACGTCGGATCGGGAATCGGACAATGGCAAAAAGATAGCTCTTAACGAGAGCTAAAATATTGCTCATGGATGTCAAGGTGGTGGGTCGACTGGAAAGTGTTATTTTTTTTTTTGATTCAAAAAAAGGACTTAGCCCAATTGGCGAACGATTATTTTGATAATAAAACTGAATAATTTGTAAACGTTGTCCAGGCGTAAGTCTTTCCATGATGAAATGCCAAACAATACTTAACAAAAATAATATGACACGACTCACACGTGATCTGTCAAAAAAAGGCTACTGAAAAAAGTATCTCTACTTAGATCACCCTATATTAAAAAAATATATTTTGTACCTTACACATCGAAGGTAATTCGGGAATAATCTGCAAAAGTCAATCCCATAATTCCCAAAATAATTGCGAAAATCGCCAAAAATGGGATTTTTTGGACTTTCCCCACATATCTACTCCACTAAAAGCCAGACTCCAAATCCCGTTTGCAATTAAACGTGTATCACCAGACCACGTATAAAAACTAGGAAGGTTTTAATATTCTAGCTTTGCGATAAGAGAAAATGTGGCTTACTTTTGAAATTTGTGTAAAAAATGTTCTCTTTTTTTGAGAACATTCTCCGGGAAGTTTCCTTTAAGAAGAATAAGAACATGTTATACTTTTCTTAAATAACTCCTTCTATAACCCGAAAATACGACATATACTTTGTATAGATATAGCCAAAAAAAATTGGTAAAAAATAATTTTTGTTTCGAAAATATAACTTCAAATGGCCATAACTTTTGCATTATAACTTATATCAGAATAATTATTTTCTTCATCCAATAGGGATGATTAGATTTTGAAGTGACGTTTCGGCCATTTGTAATATGTCATGATCTGTCATTTGTTTCACATTGTATTCAGTAGTGTTTTTAATTTCATCATGCAGAGATATACGCAAGAACAACGTTTACAAATTATTCCATTATTATCAAAATAATCGTTCTCCAATTGCAACTTTTTGTGCGCTAAGTCCATTTTTTATAAATCCAAAAACAACCACATTCCAGTCGACATACGACCTTGACACCCATGAGCAGTATTCTAGCTCTCGTTAAGAGCTATCTATATCGCCATTGACCGATTCCCGATCCGACGTACCGTTAAAGAGCTAGATCAAAAATAAACTTTTCGTTCACATTTGAAAATGATGCTGTCCTGTTTTTTTAAAAATCAAAAAAAAAAAACACTTTCCAGTCGACCTATGACTGATTGTGGCTACGTGCCACACAGCAAATGAAACAATTGAATTGTTGCGAGAAAAGTTTGGAGATTCGATTATTTCAAGAAATTGCGATATTGAATGGCCTCCAAGAAGTTTGTGATTTAACACCATTAGACTATTTCTTGTGGGGTTATTTGAAGTCATTGGATTTACAAGTCAATATTGAACGTGCCATTCATGACAACTTGATTTAGTGGAAAAAGTGCTCGAAAATTGGGTTCATCGATTTAGTTCCTGCAGAAGAAGTCGTGGAGGCCATTTGAATGATGTTTTATTTAGAACTTAATTGTATCGATTGTAGCTCACATTAAATAAAAAACTTTTGAATTTCCTTAACAAGAAGTGTGTTTTTTTCAAAGAAATCATAAAACCTAGGAAGGTTTTTATAAAAAATTCAATTTTCGAAGTTGAAGTTGATAACACTTCGAGCGCTGATCCCTAGATACAATTCAATATAATGACAAAATCAAATCCAATGAGATCCCAATTTCCCAAAATTATCATACTAACCATTACATGCCTTCATATGCGTAAATAACTCAACTAGAAAAATGTAGGAATTAATCTTTACACGATGTGTTTTATATTATCACCTGCAAATGTGTCTGATCGTAATATACGAGTATGTATACGTTACACATTGTTGCTATATTTAGATATATATTTGTCGCCAGACTGTGTCACTATGACACAGATCTAGCTACTGCAAGATAGAAGATGATATTACTCGTAGATAATGAAAGAACAATGTTGAAAATTAAGAATACCTACTACTATTAATATTTATTATTAGATACTTGTTTTAGTCAGATAATATTTTGCAGGTAATGCATTTAGTAGATACACATGAATAGCACGTATTTAAACGAGTACGAGTATGTCTTGTCTGCTGTTTGAAATCGAATAACCCATTTCCGTCTAGAATCGCACAGATATCAATGCAATCGAAGTATGTATACATCAGTCGGCGACAATTATAATTAATCACCCTTTGTGGTTTTATGTTAAAATTGATGATATGTATAACAAAAAAACATGTCAGCTTCAATGAACCATGAGCGCCGTAGCAGCAATAATACATATAACTCCTGTTCTATTTTTATTTCAAATTGCTTTGCCTCGAATCTCTTTTGCAGTTAGTGGTCATATGAGAACAGGCGATTTGGTGGCTATACTGGGATGTAGCGGAGCCGGCAAAACCACACTTCTGGCGGCAATATCACAGCGTCTACGCGGTAATCTAACCGGTGAGGTAGTGGTAAACGGCGTTGCCATGAAACGTTCAGAGATGATACGAATCTCTAGTTTTCTGCCGCAATTCGAAATTAATGTACAAACATTTACGGCCTATGAACATTTGTACTTTATGGTTTGTATGGAATCATGTCCAAGTGACACAGTTTTCTAATGTTCCACAATTGGATTATCATTGCTCCTCTCTCTCTTTGTTGCAGTCCCATTTCAAAATGCATCGCAAAACGACTAAGGCGGAAAAACGTGAAAGGGTCGAAGACCTATTGTTGGCGGTGGGTTTGAGGAATGTGGCCCACACACGTATCCAACAGATGTCAGGTGGTGAGCGCAAAAGACTTAGTTTGGCAGAAGAGGTAAGTTTTAGAAATATACTCGTATTTGCGGTTAATTGCCAATACTGCCCGTCTTTCCCTTTCCTTTAGCTCATCACCGATCCTCCTTTCATATTTTGTGATGAACCTACCACCGGATTGGATAGTTATAATGCCTTTACTGTGATTAAAACTTTACGTCATCTGTGTACACGTCATCGCATCCGCAATAAGTCGCTAACGTCTTTATATGGTGAGGACTCGTTTTCATCGCCCAGTGGGGAGAGTAGTTCGAGCAACTCCATAGAAATGGAAATTTTCGACTCGGACCTGCCTAGCCTGAAAGCTTTAAATAATAGTCCAAATGGTCGTTATAAAAAGGCCATTATTTGTTCAATCCATCAACCCACCTCGGATATATTTGAATTGTTTACTCATATTGTTCTTATGGATGCGGGCAAACTGGTGTATCAGGGACGCACGGAGGATGCCATGGAGTTTTTTACCAAGTGAGTTTTTGTTTAAAATTAAAATTTTGTTTAAAATACAAAATAGATTTAAACTTGGTGGCTTTTATTACAATATGCGACAAGAAAATCTTTCCCGAACGAGACCAATTGGACGTAATAGTACATCACTACGAGTAGTATATCAAAACCTGAAATTTGCTTGATTTTTCCATTTATATTCCTTTCAAGTTGGACTATTTTTAGTCAAATTTCCTGACAGTTCCTATATATGGGCGAAAGTGTACTTTAACAAGCACATGTCAAAACATTTTGAGTAGGTAGGGTACTCGCCTATGACTTTGAGGTTGGTGGGTTCGATAATTAATGAATTATGGAAAATTTATATACTTTATAAACATAGAATCTGAAATTATTAAGAGTTGTTGTTGTTGTTTATTATTGGCCTGTTGTTTTGTTATTCAGTCAGAATTTATTTTGGTTCGAGTCCATATGCTGTTACATTCTGTCTATTGCAAAATGTAATAGAAACAAATACAAAAAACAAGTAAAAAAGTTTCAGACGGGTAAACCGACTAAGGTATACCCTCACTTTGTGAGTAATGCAATATGAAATATTACACGAATTAATGTGTAAATTTGCGTAGGAGGTTCCAAAAGGGGTTTATCAAATACACTTATTTTTCGCTGAACATTAGATACTTTAAATACATTACACTTTGACGTACTGATGAACTATTAAATTTTTTTATAATTTGACAATTTTGTGTGGGAGGTACCAAAAAGGGGCGTGGTGGTAACGCCCATTTTTCACAGAGCTGTAGGTACTTCAAAAGCGTTACACTGTGCATAATTTTGTAATATTTTCGTACATTAATACTAAACCTCTGCATCAAGACATTCATTTCTTCGTCTACAGTAGTGTACACTACTTCACTGCACACTGAAACATTCACCCTTATCGGGAATAAAATTCCACGCGGAATTTGTTCCCTTTTCAATGTGCAATTTAGGGAACGGGGAACAAATTCCGTGTGGAATTTTATTCCCGATAAGGGTGATTGTATATTTTACTCGATTGACACCACCATAGAATGATCGAAAAAAAACAACAAACACTTCACACTGTTTGATGTTTACAATCTAGTCGTGTACTCTGCTCGTTCGGTTGTTGTGTTCTTTATACTCGTTTCAATTCGTCAAACGATGAGTATAATGAAGTGAGTACAGTGCTGTTTTCTGTTTCTTCAGTATGTACATTAGTGTATTTACCCCTCAAAATCAATAAATTTCTAAGGTGGTCCGTCGCTCTTTGTTGTTGCGTCTCTCTTTGCAATGACAATGAGTACAGTAGTGCAGTGTACACTGAAATCGAGTATTTAAGTTTTTGTGTACAGTACTTGAATGAGTGTACTTCTCCATTGTCTTGTTACTTATTTGTTTTGAAACCTGTTTGGCGGTTACTGTTCTCTTCACTCATTCATTTGTTTTGTCAAAATAGAGTGTGTGGCAGTAAGTATTTGATAAACAACTGAATGTCTTGAAAGGCCATTCAAGACATTCATTGCAGAGGTTTAATTGATACTTACGCTATTAGATTTTTGTATCAAATGGTACCTTTGTGTGGGAGGAACCAAAAGGGGCGTGGCAATAACGGTCATTTTCACTGGACTGTATGCACTATAAAAGCATTACCCTAAGCAAAATTTCAAGTATTTTTACGCACTGGTATTATTGTTATAAGAGGTTAACTTTTTGTATAAAATGGTCCCTTTCTGTGGGAGGTACCAGAAGGGCGGGGACAATTCGCCCATTTTTCTCAAGTTGATATCGACAGATAAAGTAAGTAAGTAAGTATCACAGAGGATTCGGATAAGTAGCATAGAAGATATTAGAGAATCAATATTTCACTAAATATTAACCCTTTCTTAGGGAGGTACTAGAAGGAGTGGACCAATATGGCTCATCTTCGAACTTCGCCTGAGATAGAAAAAAATATTATCCCATACGAAATTTGAAGGCAATCCGTTACTCCTTTCGAGAGTTATCGTGCGCTCCAGCCAGACATACGGACGGACATTGCTCAAATGACTTAAAAAGGTATTCTGCCGAACATACTTAGGGTCTTATGTCACTCCTTCGATGTGTTACACTTTTTTTCGTAGCAAATGATATATACATACAAAGTGAGGATATAAAAATACGGTTTGTGAAATACGGGTTTGGTTAGTACTCGTAGTTCTTTTCAAACCTAATTTACTACTTCCATAAGTATTTCAAGGTGATTTAAGTTAAAGACATACATTATTGCTATTGATCTCTGAAGATGTTAGAATGGTGTCTATCGAAACTGCAGTCAATTCTACAAATCAGTTGAAATTCGCTAGCATTTTTTGTATTTGTTTCTATTATATTTTGCAATAGGCACAATGTAACTGAAACATATGGAATCAAACCAAAATGAATTCTGACTCAATTATTAAGAAAAGTCAATTGTGCTACCATAGGGACGTAAGGGAAAACATAAGTTATCCCTAGCCCCTCCCGATGAACCAATCAGAGCTTTAAAAAGTTTAAAAATTTGGTGAGTTTTTACATCAGCCAAGAAATGAGAGCCTAAGGTTGCCTTCTAGAGAGGGTGAGGTGAAAACACCGAAGGTGGTATCGATAACAGCAGCTCGGCGTTGGAGTTTAGACAAGGTCACATCAGACTGAAATGTGTACATTTCGTAACTAGTGACTTTTGTTGCCGTAAGGGTACTCAAGAAGTGCTCGCAGATCGCTAGAGGCATGACCACATATTCCAGTTCCCCTGTAGAATGTGTCCCTGTAGAATGTATTTATGACTGCCTGATTATCAGACAAAATATTGATAACGATTTAGTCAGTTTTAGTCTATGTCAAGGGATACGACCATTCCATTCTGATCTATCAGGTAAAAGAGTAAGATACATCTTGTCAGAGTGTCATAGTGTAATCAACAGTGGTCGGGAAGTCAGGCATTGTGTCTAGAATGACACTATGTCCATAGCCATTGCCTGGCCCGAGCGATTATTCCCCAAGTCTAAAACTATGTATAGACGGTTGCCAGATCGGGCACAGATTCCTCCATCTGCGCCCTGATGCTGATGTTGCTAATGCCTGCCGATGTTCCTGGTGTTTCTGTGGTGAGCGAGGAAAATTTTATTACCGTTATGTATGATAGTTTGCTGTCGTTCACCCGTGAGGATGTTCGTGTTTATTGTTGTTTTATGTTTGTGGGTCACTGAATCTCAGTGACAGTGTGTTTGTCCGGAGCGGCATCACGAAGGTGACTGGTGAGTCATCCGTGAGGATGACTGTGTTAATTGTTGCCATTGTATGTTGTTCATTATTTGTTTAGTTGTTGTTTGAACACAAAATTTGAACCTTAGACCATCAGTCCCGGACCTTTTTTGAACGACCAACTGGTAGTAGTTTCGGCTACGAAGTCTGACCGGAGACTAAAATCTGGTACCACGGTAGCCAGGAGCCCCAGGAACTTCGGAGCCCCAGGAACTGCCTGTTGGTGTGGCCCCTTGGGGAGCATTTCGTGGTGGCTGTGGGTTGGACCCAAATCGCGGGGAGAGCGTAAGCTCGATGAGGAGTTGCATTTCTGCCGGGTGCCATGACCCATAGAATGGAAGGAGTTTTAGGTAGACTTCGCCCTTAACCAAGGGGGCCGACATGCCAAAAACATGAAGTCGAATTGGTACTCATGCACTTGTGTGTGGGGGCGTTGGTGGACGCATTGTATTCACCCTGTGTTAAGAGCACAGTGTGGTAAGGCCATTGCGACAGGTACGCACTTAAAACCATCGACTACTATGCCCTTTTACAGGTATATAGCGCTGCAACAGAATGTTGAGTTTAAAGAAAAACATCCTGTCTACTCGTAGTAAAATTCCTAAGTATTTTATATTTTCTGAGGCCCTTCTCAACTTTAATACCCCCAAGGAGACAGGTGTAACTGTTGGTACCTTATTTCTCCTGGTGAAAATAAACAATTTCGTCTTGGTCGGGTTAACACCAAGACCATTAATTGAAGCCCATCTTGCGGTTGTATGAAGGGCCTGCTATAGGATGTTTCTTATGGTGTTTTTGCCCTATAACAGCTATTGCCACGACATCTGCATATGCAACAACTTTGACACCCATCATCTCTAGAGAAAGCAGAATACTGTACAAGGAGAGATTCCATAGCAGTGGAGACAGAGCGCCCCAGTTCTCCTGCTGACAAATCTAAGGAGGTCAGTTGACCCTAAGCTAGCATTCACTGTCTGTAGCTCAACTGGCGATACATTGTCTGGTCCTGGCGACATAAAAGATTTAAAGCTTTTGATAGCCAAAAGAATTCTAGATTCTGCTACAGTCAGACGCATTTCAACGGAATTTCCAGTTCAATTACTTGTTATGTATAAAAAACTAACCAAACATTTCTTCTTTTTATTATTCGTTTTCAGATTAGGTTATTCAATACCACAAAATTGTAATCCTGCCGATTTTTACCTGAAAACCATTTCCGATAGTCATACGAATCGTAAAGATGGCGCAATAGTCAAAGATAAATATAGTCTGCAGACAATGGGTCTGTACAACAACAGTTGGTTAATGCCAAAACCCTATAGTGGAGATTATCTGACAAATATGCAGAATTTGTAAGTAAAAAATCACTCCACGAATGGGAGGACATTTGAGTGTAGTTCATACGGAAAAAAATCTCTCTTACAGCAAAAAGATCTGGTGGCCATTTCAGGTGTACCTACTGTTAAAAAGATTCGTCACCGATGATAGTCGTAATATAAAACAGGGTCTTATTTCGTTGGGAATATTTATGGTAAGATTTGAAACTTCATGATTTTTCACTTTTTAACTCACTTTGTGAATTTTCTTTTCTTTCAGATTACATCGGTCACCTTGGCCATAATGTACTCTGGTATTGTGGGCATGTCCCAGACTTCTATACAAGATATTGGTGGCTCCTTGTTTATGCTTAGCTCTGAAATGATATTTACCTTCTCCTATGGAGTCACCTATGTTTTTCCAGCTGCTTTGCCTATTCTGCGTCGCGAAGTGGGCGAAGGTACCTACAGTCTGTCCGCCTATTATGTGGCCGTAGTTCTGTCCTTTATACCGATGGCGTTTTTTAAAAGTTATGTCTTTTTTTCGGTCGTCTATGGGTCGATATATTTTGAGAGAGGTTTTATGCTCTACTTGACAATGGGTTTGGTTTTGGGTTTATCGGCTGTAGCTGCTACCGGCTATGGTCTCTTCTTGTCCACTTTATTTGAAACGGAGAAAATGGCTTCGGAGTGTGCAGCACCGTTTGATTTGATATTTTTAATATTTGGCGGAGCTTATTATAATGTGGATTCGATACCATTTTTGAAATATCTTTCATTATTTTTCTACTCCAATGAGGCTTTAATGTATAATTTTTGGATTGATGTGGAAAATATTGGTAAGTACTCGTATACTGAGGGTGAGATTATACTTATATTGTAGATTGCACATTAGTAATGAATCTTCTGCTCTTTTTATTTATAGATTGTCCCAAAAAACCCGAACATCCATGCATGAAGAATGGCATTGAGGTTCTGAAACGTGGCTCTTTTCGTACAACAGATAATACCTTTTGGACGGATTGTTTGGGGCTTCTATTTGTTGCCGTGGTTTTTAACATAATCGCCTATTCTTTTATAAGGAAATATATTCGTCGCAGTGGTTATTATTAATTTTCGGGATCATTTCGGTTTTAAGTACATTTTTACCGCACATTAATATGATTTCTTACTTTTTTACTGACTTCATAATTGCGTCGTTTTGTTAATAAAATTTGTTAAAATTGAAATCAGTGTTGAAGCTATAAAGGGTTTTCCAACAAGAGGTGTTATTTTGCTATTCAAAGAAAAAATTCATTTTTTGAGATAAATGATCGGATGTTTATTTCATAATAAAGAGGAAGGTATGCCGTTAATAATGAAAAAATAACATCAGCCAAATGGCTACCACGACCACGCTTACAGGACCATATCCTTTTCATGAAATTTTCCATAAAATGGCTGCCCTATGTTCTCGATCCATTCACCGTAACTGTTGATCCCATCCTCATTTTCGAAAAAGTAAGGTCCAATGACCCCGGCGGACCATAAACCGCACCAAACAGTCACACGTTGAGAATGGAGAGGCTTCTCAACAATAACTCTTGGGTTTTCCGAGCCCCAGATACGACAATTTTGCTTGTTGACGTAGCCACCGAGGTGGAAATGGGCCTCATCAGTCAAGATGATTTTTCGATGGAATTCCGGATTACACCATATCAGATTTTCACAATTTTTGTAGTAAATTTTAATAATTTCAATGCGTTGTTGAATCGTCTATCGCTCCATTTTTAGTAAAGGCGTAGTTTCTACTGGTCAAATGTCAAAGAATAAAAGCTACAAATGTGACAGCTACCTAAATACCTCTTGTTGGAAAACCCTGTACTATTTTGGAGAGTATGTAGAAGCATTCTAAGTCTAAAATTTAGAAATTCCTAATTAATGCAGTACTGGATAAAATAAGTCTAAAGGTATAGAGGAAGACCACAGTGTAGAGGAAGACCACAGTGGTCGACTCTAGTATAGAGGAAGACCACATTGGTCGACTCTAGTATAGAGGAAGACCACAGTGGTCGACTCTAGTATAGAGGGAGACCACATTGGTCGACTCTAGTATAGAGGAAGACCACAGTGGTCGACTCTAGTATAGAGGGAGACCACAGTGGTCGACTCTAGTATAGAGGGAGACCACAGTGGTCGACTCTAGTATAGAGGGAGACCACAGTGGTCGACTCTAGTATAGAGGGAGACCACAGTGGTCGACTCTAGTGTAGAGGGAGACCACAGTGGTCGACTCTAGTGTAGAGGGAGCCCACAGTGGTCGACTCTAGTGTAGAGGGAGACCACAGTGGTCGACTCTAGTGTAGAGGGAGACCACAGTGGTCGACTCTAGTGTAGAGGGAGACCACAGTGGTCGACTCTAGTGTAGAGGGAGACCACAGTGGTCGACTCTAGTGTAGAGGGAGACCACAGTGGTCGACTCTAGTGTAGAGGGAGACCACAGTGGTCGACTCTAGTGTAGAGGGAGACCACAGTGGTCGACTCTAGTGTAGAGGGAGACCACAGTGGTCGACTCTAGTGTAGAGGGAGACCACAGTGGTCGACTCTAGTGTAGAGGGAGACCACAGTGGTCGACTCTAGTATAGAGGGAGACCACAGTGGTCGACTCTAGTATAGAGGGAGACCACAGTGGTCGACTCTAGTATAGAGGGAGACCACAGTGGTCGACTCTAGTATAGAGGGAGACCACAGTGGTCGACTCTAGTATAGAGGGAGACCACAGTGGTCGACTCTAGTATAGAGGGAGACCACAGTGGTCGACTCTAGTATAGAGGGAGACCACAGTGGTCGACTCTAGTATAGAGGGAGACCACAGTGGTCGACTCTAGTATAGAGGGAGACCACAGTGGTCGACTCTAGTATAGAGGGAGACCACAGTGGTCGACTCTAGTATAGAGGGAGACCACAGTGGTCGACTCTAGTATAGAGGGAGACCACAGTGGTCGACTCTAGTATAGAGGGAGACCACAGTGGTCGACTCTAGTATAGAGGGAGACCACAGTGGTCGACTCTAGTATAGAGGGAGACCACAGTGGTCGACTCTAGTATAGAGGGAGACCACAGTGGTCGACTCTAGTATAGAGGGAGACCACAGTGCTCGACTCTAGTATAGAGGAAAACTACAGTGCTCGACTCTAGTATAGAGGAAAACTACAGTGCTCGACTCTGGTATAGAGGAAGACCACAGTGGTCGACTCTGGTATAGAGGAAGACCACAGTGGTCGACTCTGGTCTAGAGGAAGACCACAGTGGTCGACTCTAGTATAGAGGGAGACCACAGTGGTCGACTCTAGTATAGAGGGAGACCACAGTGGTCGACTCTAGTATAGAGGGAGACCACAGTGGTCGACTCTAGTATAGAGGGAGACCACAGTGGTCGACTCTAGTATAGAGGGAGACCACAGTGGTCGACTCTAGTATAGAGGGAGACCACAGTGGTCGACTCTAGTATAGAGGGAGACCACAGTGGTCGACTCTAGTATAGAGGGAGACCACAGTGGTCGACTCTAGTATAGAGGGAGACCACAGTGGTCGACTCTAGTATAGAGGGAGACCACAGTGGTCGACTCTAGTATAGAGGGAGACCACAGTGGTCGACTCTAGTATAGAGGGAGACCACAGTGGTCGACTCTAGTATAGAGGGAGACCACAGTGGTCGACTCTAGTATAGAGGGAGACCACAGTGGTCGACTCTAGTATAGAGGGAGACCACAGTGGTCGACTCTAGTATAGAGGGAGACCACAGTGGTCGACTCTAGTATAGAGGGAGACCACAGTGGTCGACTCTAGTATAGAGGGAGACCACAGTGGTCGACTCTAGTAAAGAGGGAGACCACAGTGGTCGACTCTAGTATAGAGGGAGACCACAGTGGTCGACTCTAGTATAGAGGGAGACCACAGTGGTCGACTCTAGTATAGAGGGAGACCACAGTGGTCGACTCTAGTATAGAGGGAGACCACAGTGGTCGACTCTAGTATAGAGGGAGGCCACAGTGGTCGACTCTAGTATAGAGGGAGACCACAGTGGTCGACTCTAGTATAGAGGGAGACCTCAGTGATCGACTCTAGTATAGAGGGAGACCACAGTGGTCGACTCTAGTATAGAGGGAGACCACAGTGGTCGACTCTAGTATAGAGGGAGACCACAGTGGTCGACTCTAGTATAGAGGGAGACCACAGTGGTCGACTCTAGTATAGAGGGAGACCACAGTGGTCTCCCTCTAGTATAGAGGAAAACTACAGTGCTCGACTCTAGTATAGAGGAAAACTACAGTGCTCGACTCTGGTATAGAGGAAGACCACAGTGGTCGACTCTGGTATAGAGGAAGACCACAGTGGTCGACTCTGGTCTAGAGGAAGACCACAGTGGTCGACTCTAGTATAGAGGGAGACCACAGTGGTCGACTCTAGTATAGAGGGAGACCACAGTGGTCGACTCTAGTATAGAGGGAGACCACAGTGGTCGACTCTAGTATAGAGGGAGACCACAGTGGTCCACTCTAGTATAGAGGGAGACCACAGTGGTCGACTCTAGTATAGAGGGAGACCACAGTGGTCGACTCTAGTATAGAGGGAGACCACAGTGGTCGACTCTAGTATAGAGGGAGACCACAGTGGTCGACTCTAGTATAGAGGGAGACCACAGTGGTCGACTCTAGTATAGAGGGAGACCACAGTGGTCGACTCTAGTATAGAGGGAGACCACAGTGGTCGACTCTAGTATAGAGGGAGACCACAGTGGTCGACTCTAGTATAGAGGGAGACCACAGTGGTCGACTCTAGTATAGAGGGAGACCACAGTGGTCGACTCTAGTATAGAGGGAGACCACAGTGGTCGACTCTAGTATAGAGGGAGACCACAGTGGTCGACTCTAGTATAGAGGGAGACCACAGTGGTCGACTCTAGTATAGAGGGAGACCACAGTGGTCGACTCTAGTATAGAGGGAGACCACAGTGGTCGACTCTAGTATAGAGGGAGACCACAGTGGTCGACTCTAGTATAGAGGGAGACCACAGTGGTCGACTCTAGTATAGAGGAAGACCACAGTGGTCGACTCTTGTATAGAGGAAGACCACAGTGGTCGACTCTTGTATAGAGGAAGACCACAGTGGTCGACTCTAGTATAGAGGAAGACCACAGTGGTCGACTCTAGTATAGAGGAAGACCACAGTGGTCGACTCTAGTATAGAGGAAGACCACAGTGGTCGACTCTAGTATAGAGGAAGACCACAGTGGTCGACTCTAGTATAGAGGAAGACCACAGTGGTCGACTCTAGTATAGAGGAAGACCACAGTGGTCGACTCTAGTATAGAGGAAGACCACAGTGGTCGACTCTAGTATAGAGGAAGACCACAGTGGTCGACTCTAGTATAGAGGAAGACCACAGTGGTCGACTCTAGTATAGAGGAAGACCACAGTGGTCGACTCTTGTATAGAGGAAGACCACAGTGGTCGACTCTTGTATAAAGGATGGCCATAGTGGTCGACTAAAAACTTGATCATCTTCACTTATTTCATTGATGCTCCTTTCACAGTCTCCAAATAGTAACCAATAACTTGTCGTATCCCTTCTTTCTACCTGGCACAGGATATTATAATTTGGTTGTTGTAACACCACAATTATACCTCCTGCAATCATAACAACATTAGAAAGTTTGTCCTTAAACAGATAGAGTGACGAAGGCAGAAAGATAGAGAGAGAGAGTGGGAGTAAGAAAAACCATTGCTGGCTGTGAAAATGTTCGTTGTTTTTCACAAAAACTTTCTTATCAAAGTTATCCTGAATGAATTTTGTGGTGGTGATTTGGGAGCTGGCGGGCGGTAGTCGTTGGTGGCGGCACAAAAGTTAAAAGTGCATTGAATTTTCTGCAAAAGTTTTCTTCGAGTTTGTCGTTTCGTTTTGTTTTCTGGTGAATGAATGTTTTCAAGATTTGTTTGCCAAACTTATAATTGAAAATTTTTCTGTAGCATTTTGTCAGGACTCTCTTCTCTCTTGTGTTTTTTTGTTTGCATTTTATGCCAAACTGAAAAATAAATGGACAAGACGTCATCAACTTCTGAGAGAGAGAGAGAGAGCGAGAGGTGGCAGTTGAGAAAAGGTGAGTTTTGTTTTCTTGGTAGATGGAATGCATTGTCGGGCTTCAAATAATTGCATGAAGAGGAAGCCTACTGCATAGCATTTGGACTTTTCCTGTTCGTTGTTCAAAGTTCACGAACATTTTTGGCTGTTTTTGTTAGCACAGAGATAGAGAGAGAGAGTGAGAGAGAGAAGAAAACTAAAATTTAGTTTAGGACCTTTTGTCAAAATAGTTAAAGAACATTTCTTTTCCTATCTAGAGTTGAAGTGGTTCTTGTGGCATATGGATCAATTCATGGCAGTTTTAACTTGTCGTGAAGATAAAACTATGTAGCAATATAAAAAAAATCCAAAGTAAATAATCACTACTGTCCTTCTTCTATACTAAAATCTGGAGATTATAGAAAGGTGTTAGATTAACTGTCCTTGATCCCGCATGAATTGTTATTGAATCATAGCTAAGGCCATAAATCGCTGTCAAAGGCTATTCATAACCTGTTTAAATGAATTAAACGTCATTAACTCCAGTCAAAGATAATTGAGATCTAGTAAATGTTCTTGCAGAATTAAAGGCCAATGATTTTGTTGATGGTATGGACCCCCTGATAAAAGCCATTGACCCAGACAAAAGTCATTGTTCTGACAAAGGATTACATGAAAATGGCTCAGTGTTAAATGTCATTGATGCAGACTAAATGGTACCAACCCTGACAATGACCCTTAAAATAAGATAGAATTAGCGTTGTCCTCGATTAAAGGTCATTTATCCAGAGTTAAATATCCATTGATTTTTATAAAAAGTTATTGACTTCTAGGGAGATCATTGTTCCCCGTAGCAGAGGTTATTGAACTGACACTACCGAAGTTTAATGACCTAAATTATAGATCTCTGTCATCTACTATAAGTCATTGACCCCGGCTAAATGTCATTTAACCGGGATTAAAGGTCATTGGCCCTGGACCAGGACTAAACATTGCAGATTCCGGACTAAAGGTCACAAATTCCAGTAAAATGAGCTCTATTACGTTTCATTGACACCAAATTTAAGGCCATTCACTACAGACAAACCATGGTTCATTGACTCCAAATTTGAGGCCATTGACTACTGATAATGATCACTGACCCCTGTGGAAATCATTGGACCAGGATCAAAGACAGCTAGTCCTTTGGAAATTGGCCTGTATTAAAGGACCACCACCTTTGACAAATGTATTTTCCTTGTATTCAAAGTCATTGACCCCTGCAAAAATTCATAACTCCATATTAAAGGGTTCATACGTAACATCATTGGCGTAGCGCCATATCGCCCAATGTCATATCGCCCAAAACCATGTATGTCCCAAAAAGCGTCATATCGCCCAAATTGGTTATCTGGAAATGCCATATCGCCCAAACGCAATGTTATTAAGCCCAAAGTTTTTTTTTTCAAAAAATTTATAAAAAGTTATAAAGCATAGCGTAACAAAAGAACTGCAATAATACCCTTCATAATGTACATAGTGGTGACACGTACTGTGTCTCACATCTTTAACCCCGTCCGAAGGTCGGGGTATGTCGATTGACGGTTACGCGGACTAAAGTGTCTAAGCGTCGCCGGCCTTTGGCCGGGATTAAAGATTTTCTCCTCTGGGGTATGCCAAAAGATGGCTACGCGGACCAAACAGTCGAGGAGTTGCCGGGCTTTGGCCGGGGTTAAAGATATTTTCCTCTGGGGTATGTCCAAAGACGGCTACACGAACTAAAGTGTCTTTGCAAAGATACCTTGATCAGCATAGCAGTCTTTGGACATACGCCAGATGTGAAAGTCTTTAATCACGGACGAAGGCCGGCCACGTACGTACTATTTGGTAGCTGTCTTCTGACCCCAGAGGAGAAAATCTCGATCGAAGGTCTACCACGCAAAACTACTAAAATTACCTACTGTTCAAAATTACATACGAGTATTGCCCACTGTCGATATTACCCGAAAACCAGATTTCTCTAAAACAACAACTAGACAACAACTAGAGTGTTTCATTAATACCATATTTAAGCCAGTGACCCGGACAAAGACATCAGTAGTCTTTCAGGATTGAAGACTACTGATCCTTGTCAAAGTATAAAAGGTCCATGACAAGAATTTTAGATTCGCGCATGTTTCATTGACAGTATACCGAGAATTAATGATAAAAGTTACTGACCCCTCTGAAAGTCGTTCAACGCGCTGCTCCTTGTCAGGGGACACATTTCTCGTACTTTGGATTAAAGATCAACGACCTATAAAGGGTTATTGCCATTGACTTGGGATTAAGGGTTGTTGATGCAAGCCATATGACTCCAGTAAATGTCATGACTTTATATTAAAGTTCGTTGACTGCTCCCAAGGTTCTTTGGGAACGGATTTAAGGCCACTGGCAGCTGCGGAAGTTTATTGACAGAGGATTAAAGATCATGGACCTTTGAGTAAAAAATATGAAGTTCTGTGGAAGACTTTGAACCAGGTTAACCCTCCGTCATGCACATGTTCCGATAGTCACATACGTAGCACATGTATCTGGCCAGATACATTTATATGAAAAATATGGTATTTTAGTGATAATATTACATTGTTATATTGTAATCACGCCAGACAGATATAAATTTTCTATTTAAAAAAATGCAACGAATAAAAAATGCAAATAGAGTGCATTATTCTTCATACAAAATATGTGTGTATCTGGCCAGACACATGTACTACGTAGATGAAAAATCCACATAAATTGTTTTTGTTATTTTTTATTTTAATGTGTTTTTTCATACAACGATAAGTTACAATATTTGTAGAGGGTACCTGAAGACTCAAACCCCTAGCTAAATTAGAAATATATTTAAATCACAGTTAAATTCGTAAAATGTCTGGCCAGATACATGTGCATGACGGAGGGTTAAACAATTACTTGTCTTGTCAAAGGATATTGATCTGGTGAACGACTTCTGGTAAAATGTATTGCCATCAATAGACATTTAATCGTGACTCCGGGTGAAGTAAATTGTCAGAGGATTAATGATCGTTGACCTCTGATAAATAGCACTGACTTATGTGCAAGCCATTGGACCTGGATTAATGACCACTGTTTCTTTTCAAAAATATTGACCTGTTTTAGAGGTATATGATCTTTGCCAAAAGTATTGTACTTTAGATAAAAGGTCAACGATTTCAGATAAGATTCGTAGACCTCGTATTAAAGGTCAATGGTACTTCGGGTCAACGGTCCTTGATCCCAGCCAAAGGATTTCAGTAAATATCATAAACACATTGAAGACAATTGATTGAATTCTCCCAAGTTTAATTGACTTCTCCTAAGAATTTAAGGCCATTGACCCTGGAAAGAGAAAATTGACATATGATTGAGGACCACTGACCTCTGACAGGGGTCAAAGGACATTGATCTGGATAGAAGGTCAACGACATTTGTCAAATGTTTTGTACCTTTGATGAAACGCTAATAACCTTTGGATAAGTTTATTGCCTAAGGATCGGATATCTACTTATCTGTTGGAATCGAGGTCCTTCCAAGAATCGATATCAGAGGTCTTCTCTAATCGAGTCGGCTTCAGAGTTCTTCATCTCTACTTATTCAAACTTATCCAAAAGAGTCTATCTCAGAAGTCTTTCTTTCTTCTAGAGTCGACCTCAGAGGTCTTCCTGTCTACTAGAGTTAACCTCAGAAGTCTTAATTCCTACTATAGTTGACCACTGGGTTACTTTTATCCACAGAATTCATTGATGCACGATTTAAGGTAGTTGGCCTCGGGCAAAGTTAATTAACCGCGGATTAGTAATCATTGACCCCTGTTAAAGATCACAGGCACCTGAGTAAGTCTTTGAACTCCGTTTAAAGACTACTAGTCCTTGTCAAACAACATTGATCTGTGTTAAAAGTCCTCCTTGGATTAATGGTCAACGGCTTTTGGCAAAATTCATTGACACCGCAGTAAAGGCCATTCATTAAACATAAAGTAATTGATATTGACTTCGGATTAAGGGTCATTGATCCCAGCCAATTGGCTCCAGCAAATACCATGAACTTTACATTGAAGGCGATTGATTGAATTCTCACAAGGTTAATTGACTTCTCCCAAGGATTTAAGGCCATTGACCCTGAACAAAGATAATTGATCAATGATTAAGGACCATTAACCTCTGCCGAAGGTAAGCGATACAGATGAAAACCACTAAAGATCACTGGACCTTGTCAAAGGACATTGACAAGGTCCAGTATAAAAGATCAATGACATTTTTCAAGTGTTTGGAACCTTAGATGAAAGACTAGTGACCTTTAGCTGAATGAATTGACTAAGGATCGGGGATCTTCTTATCTATTGGAATCCAGATCCAAAGACATCTTTCTTCCAAGAATCGGTCTCAGAAGTCTTTTTCTCTAATAGAGTCGACTTCGGATTCTTCAACTACTTATTTAGACTTATCTACAAGAGTCTACTTCAGAAGTCTTTTTTCCTACTTGTCAAGCTAAGAAGTCTTGTTTGATGAAAGGCTAATAACCTATGGCTATGTTTATTGTCTCGGATATGGGAGATCCTCTTATATATTGGAATCGAGGTCCGAGTACTTTCTCATTCCAAGAA
The DNA here is from genome assembly GCA_963930755.1 of Eudasyphora cyanicolor. Taxonomy (NCBI): domain Eukaryota; kingdom Metazoa; phylum Arthropoda; class Insecta; order Diptera; family Muscidae; genus Eudasyphora; species Eudasyphora cyanicolor. The sequence continues at coordinate 166,823,833 of OZ005738.1, read as the reverse complement.
TCGACCTCTGAGGTCTTTTTCTCTAATAGAGTTCACGTCAGGGTACTTCCTCTACTTAATTAGACTTTTCTACAAGAGTCTTCATCGGAAGTCTTCCTTTCTGTTGAATCGATCTCAGAGAACATCCTCTCTACTACTACTTCATGGGTGTCTTCCTATTCCCGGAATCGATCTTCTTTGTTCTTAGCATTGGCCTTAGAGGCATTCTTCCAACCTAGAGATTTAATAAGTCCGTATTAAAGGTAATTGATCCGGACGTAACAGGTACTGACTTCGGGTTAGGAGCCACTGATCCCAAACTACAGGTCAGAGAAGCCTCTGAAACTTGTGAAAGATCATTGAGGCCCACCAAAGTCCATTGTATTAAACGTCAGCAAACTTTGACAAATATCAATGACCCCCATTGGGAAATATGATTGGGGCAATGTTAAAGATAATTAACACGGATCAATGTGCTCCGGTATTAAAGGCAATAAGTAGGAAAGATTACTGATTTCTAGGAAAGGTCATTGATTTCTAGGAAAGGTCATTGAATGCTAAGAAAAGGTAACTGAATTCAGGGGAAGTGCATCGAAGGCTAAGTAAAGGTGTTGGATCTCTGATAATAATTATTTACCCTCCCCAAGATCATTGGACTCTGGATTAAGGTTATAATTCGCCTACAAAACGGGAATTGATTCCAAGTTAAAGTTCACTGATCCCTGTCTAAGATCACTGACTCTAGATAAGTGAGTCTGTATAATTTTGCCTTCTTCATCTATACATATGACTTATAAACTCTTGTCTATGCCAATGTATTGGAGCTACGGTAAAAGAATTATATTTTCTTGGCAAAAAATCCTCTGCAATTTCCCATATTGTATCTGTCTGTGCGAATTTGTTGATCTATAATAATTGTATTTCTACATGACTTCGTTTTTAGTGCTTTTGTATGCGTCAAGCAGCCAGTACTCCTTAAAGTTTTCCGACACACAATGAGAGCAGTAGTAGTTTTCATGCTGATACTTCAATTTTGTACTGACTGCCACTGCTGCCACCTAGCGTCGAAGCGGTTGGCAGACGGCAGAAGGCAAAAGAGTTTGGAATTCATTCAGTCCTGCTGCTAAATGTTATTGTTTCTATGATTTCCGTTCCGTTGTTCAGTTTAGTTTTACGTTTTTTTTTGTTGCTGATTGTCTGCAAAGTTTTATATTTATCAATATTTAATGGATTTTTTTCTCGTTTAAAGAATACTCTCAAATAGTAGGAGTAAGTTTTTGGTGAAGTTGTTCCAATTTATTTTTGCTGTGAAAATACAAACATTTAAAAAATGTAAAAGTTTTGTGGCCCCAAACACTCCATTGCATTATGGAAAGAGGTCATTTGGATTGCGAGAGGTACTCGTAGATGTGACTATGGGAATTGCTAGTTTTGGGATTTTTAAACAGATGCTAAGATTGATGTTATTTATGTGTTGATACATTGCATAACATAATCATTGAGACTATTTGCTCACTTAGGCAGTTTTTGAATATTACGAAGTTCTTAGAAGATTGAATATACCATTTACTTAAAATAATTAAAAATATTGATTCAGCAGTCCATTAGGGTCTGTGCACCAAATTTGCACATATTTTTAGTATAGGTTATTTCAGAATGGAACTCAAATGCCTACTACTCTCCAAGAATCGATTTCATAGGACTCCATCTTCTCAAATCGCCCTCAGAGATCTTCTTATCTACTGAAATTTTGCTCTGAGATTCGGCGCACCATTAGGGTTTGTGTCATGAATTTGGCATATGTTTTCATTACAGGTTATTTTCGAATGGAACTCAAATTCTTCCTTCTCTCCAAGAATCTGTTACATATGACTCCCTCTTCTCAAATCGGCCTCAGTTATCTTATTATCTAATGGAATCGAGCTCTGAGGATTTATTCTTTCCAGGAATCGACATCCGAAGTCTTCTAACTCTCCTCCTCTCTACTTGATCAAACTTCAGGTGCTTACCTCTTCACAAGATTCGATCGCAGAGGACTTCTCCTTTTCAGCTACAGTCGTTTTTATTTCTACTACCGTTGTTCTCAGAGGCATTCTTTTCCGTTAGTATCGACTTCAGAGAGCACTTCTTCTACGCTGAAGTAGACCTATACTAGAATTGATGTCCGTGTTCTTGTCACCAGTATATGGAAATTCTTGGAGAATTTGTAATATATCGGCTTTGCAGCTTCTCGGCATATCTCTATAGTATATAGTGTCTATACCCGGGTAACCATATGAGGTATATGTTAAACAACTCAGCCATCTCGTTGAGAGATCTGCGGCAGTCGAGTGCCGTTTTTGTGAATTTAATGGCAGTCTGGCTGTCGGAGTAAATGACGACACCAGTGTTGGTCACTATATCACTTGTCGACTTCCCTTATTGCCATTATTTATTTATTTATTTATTTATATGAATTACAATACAAAGTATATTTATATTCTAATTATAAGGTCCAGGGAAAGGCCGGGTTACAAAGACCATATGGCTAAATTTTTGCAGCGACAGACCAGAGCCTCTGGTGGGAATCGAACCCACGACCCCCAAACTCATAGGCGAGTACGCTACCAACTCACCTACTGGGGCGCTCAATATTGCCATTATTTCGGCTTAATAGACACTGAAAGTATCTGGTAGTCTTTGAGCTATATCAAGACAACGTTCTTTACAGTGTAATGCGAACCCAACTTTCTCATCAAACATCGAACCATCTGTATGGAAGTGGAGATAGTTTACACTTCCTGGTATTCTGTCAACCTATTCCACTCTCGAAGGTGTGCACAGTTGGTATATAGTCCACTTGGAAGTTCCTATCAGTCGTAGTGAACGGACGCGTTCATCACAGAGCGGGTAGTTAAAACGTATTACGCAATCACAAAAAAATCTGAACGAAGTCTGGAAGTAGTACATCGTAGTACCTTATACACACAAAATATAAAAAATACAAACACAATTGTCCGACTGTCCGTCACTTTGTCTTGGCCAAAGCCAATCCCACCAAAAATGGTAAAAATTTCCCCCAGTATTAACTACAAGTTACAAGTTGTATGGTGAGGGGAAAACGTCAGGTCCGACAGTCAAAACGGAAGCACAATGAGCACCACGAATTTGTGGCTGTTGAGGTTTAGGCTCTTACCGAAAAAGCAAAAAGCTAAGAGCTAAGGGTGTCATAGATGCTTCTCAATGAGTCGGCAGGAAGAGCCACAAATTCAGCTGTGTTAACGGCTAATAAAGTCAAAAGAATCAGATCACCTGATGGAACCATGTCTTCGAAAAAGGCAAGAGACCCCAATGTCACCTTCAACAGGACACTCACTCATCAATAAAGTGGCGAAGGAGAGTCTAATGATGGCTGTTATAGGCAGAAGGATGGATCCATCCTCAAGGACAAATGGAGCCATGTGAAATCAGTCATTATGGCTCATTATCTCGATGTCCGTAGAGAAACGCCGGGCAAACCACCAATCTTCAACGATGCAGGATGGCATCAGTTCTTGTTAAATTCAATTTACTGCTTCCATAAGTATTTCAGCTGATTTAAGTTAAAGACATACACTATTGCTACTGAATTCTGAAGATGATAGAGGGGTGTCTATCGAAACTGCAGTCAATTCTACCAAGCAATTAAAACTCTCTACCAATTTTTGTATTTGTTTCTATTACTTTTTTGCAATAGACAGAAAGTAACTGAAACATATGGTCTCAAACCAAAATAAATTCTGACGGAAAGTAAATCTCTTATATTTCGGTGATACGAGATCAGTAGAATTGTATAAGTCTGCTTTGAGTCGAGTGCGTTAGGTGTGGCCGGGCGCCCTGTTGGATGTTGTCGAAAAAAAAACAACATCCCTGGTCACCCTAGAGCCATGGGGTTACAGATTAGCCCTCTAACTTGGCTGACATATTAGAGATAATAAATCATTCCAATCCTGGTCTGCCGACCCATAATTGGAGAACTAGCAAGATGGGTGAGGCGGATGGTAAAAAGCGGCAGGTCAATTTGATCATTAATGCTGAATCTACCTTCCATATACAACGTGCAAGTGCAATCCTGCAATATGGTTTCGAGACTATAGTCTTGAAGGTATACAGGCAGGATATAGCCCCCACTGCGGAAGGTGATTCGTCCACGTGGTTGATGCACGGCTTTCTAGAAGTGCGGTCATTATTTCTGGTAACTCAAACTCTAACAGAAAATCTGTAACGTCCTTCTCTGAGGACGAAAGCCCTACTTCGGACACTGAGGGCCGTCTCCGGACTCTTTGACGCATCTGGCGGTGATATACTGCTCGATGGCACGGACGAAGAGTTCGATAACAACCTTGTCGGGGTGGAGGTTAACCTGTCGATTACCAGTGATGGTAAGAATTCTACAGATTCATCTCCATCACGCTAAAGCAGGAAGGGTATGCAGTATCAGGACACCCAGCTTTAAACTGAGAGACTCTTTCGATGTAGTTCTCAAAGCCCCGTTTAGGAAGGCACTTCTCGGAACCTTCATTAATTGACTGATGGATTGCTTATCAGTTGCCGTCTACCACACCACAATACCGTTTTCGGGGAACTACTGCTATGTATATCCAATGGACAATTTTTGGAGAGAAGCCCCAACGTTCCCCTACAGCTTTCCTGCGGGAATATAATTCCTTACCCGTTCAAATACATTACGTTAGAAGAACAATTTTCTGGCTAGGATTATACCTAGAAATTTTGCAAAAAACAAGCTCAGTTCTATTTAGTCGAGGAGAATCCACATATGGAATCTTATAGTTCTTAGTAAAGAGATCCAGTTCTGTCTTGTTTGGGTTAAACCTCAGACCACTGCTTCTGGCCCATCGGGCCAAATTGTTCACAGCCATCTGTATACTATCTGCGATTGCAATGTCATCCACAAAGAATTTGTTCAGAGCCATCTATCTGCGATTGCAATGTCGTCCGGCTAGGCCACAATTTTGCAGCTACAACGTTCTGGATCTAACAGTATTCGAAATTAGTGAAGAGAGTACACCTGCCTGTGAAGTCCCTCTGTGTACAAATCTCGTTAGATTTGTGTGACGGAGACTTGCTGTTATGCGTCTTCTGGTTAGAAAACACTTAGTCTAATCAAGCTATAGTTCACCCTTTGATGTGACATCACCGCAATTGCCGCATTTATTTAATAGTGCCCATATTTCATGCAGGGTCTACCACATGTTTATATCCAGATTTCCTCTAATGAAATAATCTAAGAGCCTTTGCAGATCTTTTAATAGGGACGAGGATAGACTAATTGTCCTGAAGTCCTTTGGCCTAATGTGTGATATCTTGCCCTCTTTGGGTATGAATATCACTTTTATATTCCTTCATCGATTGGGGATACACAGAGTGGCGTTAAGTCTTTGCCTACTTGGTTCAAGTAGGTCAACGGTTGAATTTCACGGCGAGATGGTAAAAACTTTTTGAATATGATCTTTGGATTTTGTGCCGTAGATGTTATTTGAACACCTTCAGCTCTCATTGTTTTGTTGATCCATGAAGTAAATATATGCTAAAATCTTTTGCGTGCAGAAATTGTGTTCCCTAAACGATCGATGCTTCCGAACGACCGGAGTTCAACTCGCGCAAGGATCAGCAACAGCTATACTCGTATCAATCAAATACCTAAATTGTGTTTAAGGTCTTGTTCTTCTATTCGGCCTTTGTTTTAATGTAAGCCATTGTTTTACTATCTGCAGTGATCTTAACTCTTTCATTGCCTACTTGGTCCAAGTATTAAAAAAGAGATCGGCTGGCTTCGATGACAATATGGTACAGCTCTTTCCATAGGATCTTTGGATTCAGCACTGATGGTATTATTCGACCATTGTCAGTGATGTTTAACTATCTTATCTTACTATTATAATAGCTGCTTCCCTGATGGTGGCAGGTGTTGCCTGATCATGTTTTCATGGTGATCGGATCTATACGGATACGTAGGAAAGATCCGTGTTCAGGTCGGTCAAAATCTTATTGACTAAATTGTGGTTCTTAAAGATGAAGGTGTTATCAATAGTTGGGAAGTGCTTGTCAAGCCTCGTCTACTTTAGATAGCCGTGCTATAGGATTGGGTATAACAAACCCAAAGTATTGGCCATTTTATCACAATCGTTATAGTCCAATACTCCATTGGATGTAAAGCCAATCTCCGTCAATGAAAAACTCAGTCGTCCATTATCAATGTGTTCCATTTCAGTTCTGCTATTACAATCCAGACTCAAAATCTATTTTTTCTATAAACACATTGGACGAATATGGTATGTACGATTAATATATTCCTCCAGTTTTTTTTCGGTTGCACAAAAAATGTCACCGATTTTTGCAATCAAACATTTAATTTATTACACCCCACCAAGAAATGTGGAAAATTCTTGATATTATCTTAAAATCAAAGCAATTTGAGATTAGATTTTCTTGTCGTTACCGCCATTTTGGTTAAAATACCAAAAGCAGTCAAACGGAATTGCAGAGCCGAGTGGAGTGGAGCGGAGCAGGGCGTCTAGAATGTGGACATGCATAACCCATTTGAACACATGTAACACGCATGTTGGGTGTCATTTGCTGTTACATCACAATCGTGCATTTCATTTGTGCATTTTACGCCCCGTTTTCCAATTTCGGAATTTCGGAATCATTAGTCATGTTATTAAAAATCATACACGTGTTAGAGGCAACAAAGCCTTTTTAGTTCGAAATTCTAAACTGGATTTGCGTTTGCGCATTGGACGTTTCATTGTATTGAGTTGAGTATTGGTCGGCCCAACGAAGCAGCGTACGAACGAACCGCCGACAATAGCACATTTGCGCACAAAAGTATGTGGCATGACGGTCTATCTGTCTGTCTGTCTATTTGAATTTTAGCTTAGACCTACAGACAGTACAAAAGTACGTAGCAACTAATCAACGGCCTATTGAAATGTAAAGACGTAACAACGAATGTTTGAGATATACAACAAACAGCGCAGAAACAGAAACCGAAACAACAAAGATTAGATGTGGAAAAACATTAAACAAAATGTCAAATCAATTGTCAACCCACTCTTGTGATCCAAGTGCGAATGCGCAACTGCTGCGAGACTGCAACTACGAATACAGCTGTTCCGTCTGTGTATGCAAACTACTTCGACTACCACTACTGCATATGTGTACTCACACACACACGCTTGCAACTCTTCAGAGTTGCAACTGCGCCACTGAAAGTACTGAAGTGTAAGGCGTCGCGTGCCCCATTGTTGCACGACGCGCGACGGACAACTGCTGTGTACTTTTGTTGTTTGCGCGAATTTGTGAAGCGTTAAAAGACTCGAGAAAAACATAAATAAATTTCATCAAAAATAGCGACCGATTACGATTTCATTTGTTAATATGTAGGAGAATGAAAAAAAAACATACAAACAGATAGAATTTTACAGTGGCGGCAAGTAGTGGAAGGCCTGAGCATAATGAGGCCCTGGGGAACGAAACTAAGAATTTAAATTGTATTTTAAAGCCATTTTTATAAGGAATAAAAGAAAGTCACGTTATATATACTCCAATCCTAGACGAAGGTCAATGACACATTCATCTATACCAGTCATCTTCTGGCGTATTCGTTGAGTCGCTCGCTGAAGACTTCCTCTATACTAAAGTCGGTCACAGAAGTCTTCCCCTATACTAGATTTGTCCAGAGAAGTCTTCATCTACAATAGGGTCGATCACTGAGGTCTTTATTTATACTAGAGTCCACCACTGTGATCATCCTCTATACTAGAATCCACAACTGTGGTCATCATATACTCGTATATTAGAGTCGACCACTGTGGTTATTCTCTATACTACAGTCGAACACTGTGTTCATGTTCTATACCAGAGTCGACACCACTGTGGTCATCCTCAATACCAGAGTCGACCACTGTGGTTATCCTCAATACTAGAGTTGTCCATAGAAGTCTTCCTCTACACTAGAGTCGACCACTGTGGACATCCTCAACAATATGTAGAGATATCCATAGAAGTTTTCCTCTACTCAAGAGTCGACAACTGTGGTCATCCTCTACACTAGAGCCAACCACTCTATACTAGAGTCTATACTAGAGAGTGGTCATCTTCTATACTAGAGAGTGGTCATACTCTACACTAGAGTCTATACTAGAGAGTGGTCATCCTCTACACTAGAGCCAAACAGTGAGTTTATCCTCTGGTTGCTATATATATTTCTGGCCTAGGCAGCACTAAGTGTTGCCTGGCGCCATCTGACATTTCCATTGGAAAGTTTGACATTTTTTAGCATAAACGTACTCAGAACGTTTTGACGTACGACCATCATTTGTGTTGTTTACAGTGACTTGAAAAAATCAATTTGCCAAAAAAATGGAATTAACTCGTGAACATTTTCGTGCGATCATTTTTAACAATTTTCGACGTGGATTATCACGACAAGAGTGCAACGATGAACTTAAATCTTTGTATGGCGATGAAGCACCATCTTATAGCACTGTGAAAAACTGGTTTAATGAATTCAATCGTGACCGACGCTCGCTCAAAAACGAAGGTCGTCCAAAAACGGCCGTTGTGCCAGAGAACATTGATGCCGTGTGTGAACTGATAATGCAAGGTCATCATGTGACATACCGTGAGATAGAGGCATCCTTGGGCATTTCTTCCACCAGCATACATTCGATATTGTATGTACACCTGGCCGTTAAAAAGGTTTGTTCACGTTGGATACCGCACAATTTGACAATCGCTCAAAAAAAGGCTGGTGTCGATTGGTGCAAAGAAATTTTGAAAAAATACGATCGCGGTGCTTCAAAAGACGTTTATAAGATCGTCACAGGTGACCATTCTTGTATCTATGCGTATGAACCCG